>WKFP01013900.1:381318-455334 GCA_011057875.1 Pterocles orientalis
TTTTTTTTTTTTTTTTTTTTTTCCCTCTTAATGAACAAAGCTCTTTGGTGAATTGACTCTAACATTAAAGACTAATGCAGTGTGTCTGGTCACCTTTAAATGAAATGTCTATTACCCCTAGGACCAATAACTCTAATTTAAAAGAAGTTCAGTTAAATGAGGATGATACTACAGCATTGAGTCCGCTACAAACAGCTAAGAGCTCTTTTTATGTTGTTAATAAACATTACCTCTGCAACTGTAGGATTACTGCCTTGTCATCCTTACTGAGAGTTGTTCTCTGCCAGTAATTTTTCCTTTCTGCAACTGCCCACTCCCCTTACACTGCCCCGGCCCAGCCGCCACCCCCAACTTCTGGTTTGATGTCCTACACAAGTGATTAGTGTGCAGTGATTGAATTGGCTGTAAAAAGATAATTAATTGATGCTTCACTCCCAGAGAGGTCAAGCTGCCCTAGCTTGAACGGTTGTTATGAAAGTAGTCATCCTGCTGGCAGTTATCCCTCGAAGGTGGCACGTGATCTTTGTCTCACTGATGGTAATAATTGTTAATTATTTGCTTTGTGTACTTACAACTGTATTAGAGAAGGATTAGGTGACACAGTAAGTCTTCTGTAGGCCTAGCAGCTATGGCACTTACTCTTTTTAAAGACTATTCACAACTGTATACTTAATGACACTTAATTCTGCCATTCCTAGTACGCCAGGTGTGTACTTTTACTCCCCTGTGCATCAGTGTAGGGAGACTTGCTCAAGGTTGTATAATGAATCAGGGTGTGAATTGAGGAGTTCTGTGTTTGTAGTGCTTCCTCAGATCACACGACTGTAGCAACTGTAGTCTTGTTACTGTAAATATCTTGACATTCACTGTGCGAATAAATACATTATGGGCAAAACTCTTGAAGGCTTGTATCTTGAAGGAAAATGTTTGCACTAGAAATGCTCATCTCTTTTTTTTTTTTTTTTTTCTTCCCTAAAGGGTCACTGGTGTTCTATCTCTGTACTGTTAAAGATGAAAAGTTGAATGGAGTCACTTATTTTTTTTTTAATGTGATTTCCCATCAGGCAGTTATACTAGTCTTGTGACAATATTACACTGCTAAAATTATCTTCTCAGCATTAAACATTTCCTTTGAAACCGTGTGGCACAAGAGCTATCAATGAATAATAATAATTTTTTTGAAAGGTTAAATTTAGTGACGTAGGAACCCTTCTGAAATCGGAGTTATTCTGTGAGCAGTGTGGTTCTCATTCATTGCCCAGAGAATAAATACTGCTACTAAAGCAAAAACTAATGGAGAGAAAGATGTTATTTAATGTCCTTGCAGAGGCAAAGACTTTTATCTTGCCATATAATGATAAAGTTACAACACTGTGGAGATAACTGCAGCATTCGCAACTACAAATTCCTTACTTTAAGGTATTCTAGCTAGGATAAAGTATTACAGTTAGAATATTATCACTTCACCCCACAGAATTTGAGACAAGCACTACTATTTTTAGGTTTTGTCCTGAATTATTCAACAGCAGCTTTCAACACAAAATATTCCTCTCAGGATGGGAAATTACCTACCAAAGCATTCTCCTGTCTTCTGGCTTGTATCATGAAATACTTCTTCAAGTTTCCACCCATTAAGAATGTGACTAAAACAGCCTTCTTGTAGGCTTTGCAGGGAACAAAAGTTATTTAATTGTGAAATTTGAGTTCCTGCAAGGCAGGCTGGTATAAAATTATCATGAGTAATTGCAGTATTATGTAATTGTTCGCTATGTTGGTTGTGGCAAAAAATATACAAGATGGCATCAGTTCTGTTACACCTGAATGAAAGGAAAAAAACCCATTTTGTTAATGCTATCAACATAATTTCTCAGGCTTCACAGTACTTCTTACAGTGGGATCCTCAAGAATATTTCAGAAAGGGAGGAAAAGTAAAAGCTATTAAACTTCTCTGTGCCAGCCTTAATGTAAAATACTGCATTTGTATGGATACAATACACTAAAATAATGATATAGGCATTTAAGAATTCCAGGAAACAGTCCAGAAAATAAGTTGGTCTGCTAACTGAAGGCTTGAAACAGCATTGGGAAAATTCTAGGGAAAAGCCTAGATGCTGTTTTTGGAACTGAGGATGTGAGATGTGCCCGTTCCGAAAGCTCGCGTATAGATAACTATTTACTTCACTCCCAGTCAGGTTTTAGTTCTAAAAAGGGAGAGCAGATAAGAGTTTTGGATCTGACAGTTTGATACAACTTCTGGTCAAAATTCTTTTGACTGCTGAGTTGTACATTCTAGCTTTCATCTTTTTGTATGATTTGGCTCAAGTTACTGTAGAGGATGCTAATAGTATAGTGACCAGGATCCAGTTTTGTTTACAGAAATAAATATTAGGAAATAATGAGAGAATCTTAATATATGTAAATCAAAATCCACCATACTCAAGTGCTGATGATTTTGCATTTGTTCTTAACTTGTGAATGCAAAGGAAAACACTAGCACATCATAAATTACACCATTTTTGGCACTTTTCTTAAGCACTACGGAAATACTTTTTTTTTTTTTTCTGCAGAAAGGAGGCAAAAAGCCAAGTGGCAGGATATCTGCTGAGAAAGCTGAGAAGATGACAGTCTCACAGGAGAAAATGGAAGACAGCAGGTATGTGTGAATCAGTATTCCTACTGCCCAGCTGGAGAATGCTGTCTGCCGAAAGCAGTTTTTATCTCCTTGCAGTACACCACTTCTAATTGGTGTTATTCTCCTGGACAAACGGCCCTGTCTTTTTCTTAGCTGACCACTGTAATATAATACTGCTTTTCACATTTTATGCCAATACATCTTTTACTTCCTTGTAACATGGGCTCGTGCTTGTGAGAACAATGTTTCTCAGTCCTTCAATTTGGAGGGTGTTTGGTGTTGGATTTTATGGGTATTTGGGGCTTTTTTCTAAGCAGTTTTCTTGTTTTATTGGAGCTTTCTTCCCCTCTTTCAAATTAAGTAGGTGTTGGAGGTTTCACTACCCCTTTAAAACTGCCATCAAATCTACTACCTGGTTTCTCAGCATAGTTCTACAGTCTGCTCTGGTTTCTGTGTTGCTGTGATTACACTGAGTAATTACGTCCAACCTTGCTAGTTTAAAACTGTTTGGTGTGTTTGAATGAACCTCCATAACTGCATTATGCATGATGTAGATAGACAGTTAAAAGAATTTCATGGAGAAGGAGAACTCTGCTTACTAGGTTGGTCAGATTTTGCAAGGGTGATGTGAACAACTGTGGCAATGTAAACATTATAGTCTGTTTAAGCACAGAAAATCTAAATTTGGCTCGGCATGTGTAAATTACTTCATATGTGTATTAAAAAGAAGAGAATAGATTTTTTTTTTGAACAACATTATTTCCTCAAAACAAAAAGTAATCAGTTTCATTCATGATGCTGCTTAGATGTAAATTAAAGATATATTTTTAGCTTTTGGATGACTTTACGCCTTCTCAGTTGTTTTCTGAGAGAATGCATGTGCAAGTATTGCTCCTAGTCCTGCTTTTCCTATTCAGTATTCTCATACAGATACTTTTTCTAGGTGACTAACTGGGAGAATAAACTGTCATTTCAAGTACAGTGAATAAACCTTCCTTTATGTAAGTACCATATGAGAATACAGTAAATAAAAAGTCTTGTTTCTCATAACCATTTGATCGATATGCAGCTCTGAAAACGATCCTGAATCTTTTCCATGATCCAGCCACAGATGTGCTTGCATTGAGGCTGTGGTATGAGATGACAGTAAATGAAATTGCAGCTACAGCAGCAAGTATTAGGGGGAAATGAAAATTCCTGACTCAGAGGAGCGGGGCAATGACAGAAAGACTCCTCATTATAGATCTTTTCATATGGAAAAGAATGACTGGTAAATGAGGTTTGTGTGCCACAAAGAGGATGGAAATACAGTTGGACATTCATGCAGAAATTGTGCTCACTGTACAAAACAAATAGAAGAATAGGGGATATCTAATTTGCATTTCTTAACCGATAAAATGAATGTGGAGATATCCTCTGAGGTGGATGGCAGTTGCAACAGTAAGAGGTATTTTTTACCTTTCCCATTGTTTGGGTTGTCATGAAGGTGACTTACTCTATAGCCTGCTTATTGAGAACTTTTCCAGTGCTAGCTTTAATTTATTTGCTGTACAATAGTTTATAGGCTTTTTAAATTACTGACTTGAGCAAAGCTGCCATGGTGACTAATTCTCTGCTGTTTTCACTAGTTCACCTCGTAGTAAAGCATAAAATAATTACAATGGGACTTCCTGACATGAGCAGGCGTAGTGATTCCAGCGTCTGATCAGGGTTGGTCCCACTGCAGACAAGGTATTTGTCATGTTAACCAATATGGGAAGTCACATTTATGACAAAATAGACAGGACAATGTGCAGTGACTGATCAGAGAAATCAGATGAATCTGACTATTGAAACCAATTTTTAAAATGCTTCATTTACCACATGCAGCAACTGTCTCTGTCATTTCTGCAGTGTGACCAAGGAATTTAGTGTAGACTGTTAGGTTTTTTGTTTTGTTGTGTTTTTCCTTAAATGGCTTTGCTTGGCTGCATTTCAGCCCCTTAGTGTGAAGCTATTTTGTTTTATCCTATTAAGTGGTCTAAAGATTCACAGATTTCTGGATCTAGAATAGCTGGAGAGGCCTTTGCAAAGGATGCCATCTCTCTTATGTGGTCTGTCTTTGGGCATAAAATACCTAATTTTTTTTTTATTTCTTCAAGTATTAAAAAAAAAAAAGAGAAGGCTGCCTTTCAGTCAAGTTTAGTTGGACTTTATACTGTGATGTGAAGGATTTGTACTTGTGTGCTGAGAAGGGGATCTACCTTTTCAGGTACTTGAGAGGTACTTGAAATACTTGACTTTGTTTTAAATATTTTTATACAATTGAAGATCAGAAAAAAACCTATATAATCAATGTATGTAGGAAAAAGTGCTGAAGTTTCAGACAGGTCATTTGATGTACTTGTAGCTGTCTGACACATGGGATCTTCACCTCTGTCTGGTGATTCCTTCAAACCTCCAACATTGAGTCGTTAGTCAGTGTCACCTAGAAGTCAGTCTCTGGGCACAGTGGCAGCCACTCTGTTATCATCGGGTGCACTTCAAACAATAGAAATGATTGAAACAGGAACTCCTCCGTTTCTGTGAAGATTAAGAATGGCACACCACCCTGTAATTTAGGTAGTTGTGCAAGTTTTCATTTGCATTAGCAGAATAGTGCAGATTGTGTTGAATTATTCCATAAAAATATCTTCAGGGTTTGAAAGATTTACTGTGCCATATGTATGTTGTTTATTTTGGAGTTTTCTGGTTTGGTGCTGATGGATTTTGTGGTTGTTTCAAATGTATGTGTTTTCAAATTAAGATGAAACCAAGATTCATTAATTCTCTAGAAGCTCAGAGAGTGGCACATTTGAGTCTCAGTGTTGGTTTTAAGCCTTGAGAGCCACCTTAAAGCTCTGAATCACATTTATAAATAGCTGAATTTAGTTTTAAATCTATCAGTCAGTTCTATTTCCTTTATTAGTAAAATGAAATTCTTTCATGTGTGACACTGACAGCTATTGCAAGCAGAGATTTGTTCTCACATTTTTGGTTTTTTCAGTTATGTGATGAGTAGGGTCAAGTTTAACTACATTTTCTGTTATAATTCAAACTAATTGAAATATATATTTACTGGAAATCTGGATGAAGCAGGCTGATGGAGCTTTGCATACATTTTTCTGTGACTTGCATGACTTTGAATAGTTTAGACAGGAAAGTATTTAGTCATGCCAAAAGCGTAATTGGACGTTGCATAGTCATGACTTAGGATTCTTTTCATCTCTTTTTATCCCTGAGCTTCTCCATCCACATTCTGAGCACTTTTTGAAATCAGCTGGGTGCGCTGACAAGTGTAGGTCCTATGTATGAGTAACATGCAAGTGGAAGTTAATCTCATCTCAAGGTGTACTTTTTTATTCCATTACTCATTTTAATACATTGTTTTAAATAGATTGGCCTCAGCTGTTGAGGTGGAAGCAGCTTGTTATTTTTCCGTAGCAAAGGTCACCGTGCATCAGGGTAGTCAGCTGGCTGGTGAGTTAAACTTAGGATTATCTTGCTTTACTTGAAAAGGGTTCTTTTAGTTGCCTGGTCGTTTTATTCATGCAGAAAAAATCCTTGTGTGTTACAGAATTTCAGCATGTGATGGAGATCCCTGTCAGTTCATGAAGAATATTGACTAGCTGAGGAGGTCGAGCTTGATTTAATACATGAGGAGTGGGACTGTAGCCAGCAATGTATGAAAGTTGTATGAGCCTTTGGCTGGGTTGGCTGGTGTGAAGATGGAAGAGAAAATGTCAACTTCCTTTATTATTTATTCTGAGCAGTATTAATTACCTGTTTTGTGATTGGAAAAAAGCAGCCACACGCAGAACCTAGCCAAGCACCAAGCCCTAATCCAATCAGTGTGATGTATGCAGAAAGTTTGCAGGATGACCTTGTGCATAATTACTCATTTGATGGCTGTTAGTAAATGGCACAAATGGAATCTGACATACATTATAACACATAAATGATTGCCTTCCTCCCTCCATCCTCTTCTGTACAGAAAAATGATTTTAATTAAGACTTCCGTGATTAGTCATTTAATCAGTCATTAGGCCAATACAGATGGAGTCAATTAATTTTTTTACACTTGAATAGAGACTCAATGCTACTGCAAACCATACAATCTATTTTTTTTTAACATTTTATCATGGGCAATTGCCTTGATGTCTGTCTAGTAAGTGTACAGCTTCCAAAAACTGGATAGCATTTGCAGCACATCAGTGTTATGGCAACTATAGGTGTGTTTTATTACATGCTATCCAGATTTTAATTAAACAGTTCAGTTTTGGATTCAGATTGATGATTGTTCTTGTTACAGAACATCCTTTATTTTTTAAAGAGTAGTAAGGAGTTGCCTTTTAAAGCAAACATATTCTGGATCTCCTGATGTGTTTTGTTATTACAAATGATAATACCTTGTGTTTCAGTGATGAATTTCATGCAAGAATTTCAAATGCTTTGTGAAGTTGAGTTAGTTTAATTCACTACCACTCAAACCTCTTGAGTCCATTTCCAATGTAAATTAAAAATAAGGCAGTTGAAATCTGTGGAGCAAATGGGGTTAAGAGTCTGTGGTAACAGCAAATTTGTGTAGTTGCTGGTGTTTCTGTTCCATTTTGCTCTGTTGTCGCAAGGCTGGGAGATAAGAGGGAGCTGTCCAGCCTCAGTATGAGTGGCTTCGAGTTAGCTCAGATCCTCACCACGGCAGTAGTTTGTTTTTGTGTTGTCTTGGTGGGCTATTGCAGAGACAAAAGGGAAAGGAATAGATTGATTTGCGTCTTTCTTAACAAAGCTTTTAAAAATTGAAAAATGAGCCCTGTCTTGTCTAGCCCAGGAATAATAAATAAAAGCAGGTGTGAGGTGTTGGAATTGAAAACAGCTGGATATGACAGATGTGATCTGACTTCTCTAGAGCTTCAGTCTTTAATCCCTGTGGCTCAGTGTGAATATTTCCCTCCTGATGCAATGCAGAAATAATAAATAGAACACAGCATATGGAAGGGTTCCTAGATTGAGAAAGGAGGAGGGAACAAACCACAGTTAACTCTCTTTATGCTCACTTTTCCTTCACTTGTGTGTATACCTCAGGAACTTTTCTTAATGCATTCTGCTAATCTTCATTGTCTGTTTCTTGATGTTTGCAGCAAGGCATGTCATGCTAAGATGAAAAAATTAGAAGCCTTTGGAAATTTGTGTTGCAGCTGGAGTCTACCTTAAACCAGAGCTATCTTTTTGAAGGTGTATAATGATCTTCTCCCCATTTTTTTATGTAACTTTTACACATAAGTGCTTCTTCTCAATTAAAGTAAACACTGAATCATCACTGTAAATTGCAATGAAATGCCTTTCTGTGTCATTAAAATGATCTGATATTCAGTTAAAGTATGGAGTCGTCCAACCTTATTCTGTAGCTTGAATCTTGTCAAATCCTGACCCCTGTAGTCTGCCAGAGGATGGGTTTGTCTGCTGGAAAAACTCTGACATCTAGTTTAGAGAGTTCCATACAAGGAATGGATAGGAAGAGCAATTCAGTTAGAGCTGGCATGGTAATTGAGATGACATCAAATGATTCATTACACTTGTCTGAGACAGCAGGGTTCAAAAATAGGCATAGTGCAATTCTATCCTACCCAATAATATTTTTTTATTTAACCTGGGGTTAAAATGCTTTGTATGTTGGAATGAATACTTTGGCGTGGCTGTGAAGTAGTGTGTAAAAGAAACAAAGAAACACTTAAGTAAATGATATGTGGGTTTGTTCTTTCATGTTTATTCTATTCCAAGAGTAATGATAAGATTCATCAGGGTCACGCTTGGAAGCTGTCTTGCAAAGTAGATCATTTAGAAAAATGTTTTGGCACCCTGCTGTTTTGTCATATATTCCAAGCAGGTTGTGCCAAAAGAAAACTGTAGAAACTGCTGTCAGAGTACAAAATCATTGGATTTATAATAGGGAGCCAGTGGCGAGAATTCATTATACATTCACACCTGCAGATAAAGAGCATCTAAAAATGGAAGTTTTATTCCACTCATCTTTGATCCTGATATTATTAGATTATATTAGCATCATCCTACACAAGATTCTGGAACTGGAGCAGATAGGAGTTCCATCCATTAATTTTTTCCTAGAAGTCATTCTTTCTGTACAGCAGCTCTGTCCTGTACAGAGCAGTGGTTCTGGATACTGTGACCCTCGGTTTCTGTTATTGTAGAAGCAGCAGTGACCCCGTCCCCAAACTTCAGTCTTACGGCAGAGTCCACCTTGAAGTGAAGTGTGTCCTTCTGAGCCCTTTCCTAAGCAGCTGTCAGATGGAGTGCCTTCCTGCAGGTGGAATATACCTGTTTTCTGTCCCACCTCAAGTGCTCATTTGTACAATTTCAAATTAATTATGAAGACTTTTAAATCAAACTAGATGGCAGATTCTACAACCCTTCCCGTGATATATTTGATCTGTGGCTGCTGAAGTTCTAACAAAGAAAAGAGCAAATGATACTCTATTTCTAATTAAAGAAGTAATTTTCCTTTGCAAATAGACTTTTTATCTTAGCTACAGTTTTAAGGATCAATGGGTTGTCACATGTATGTCTTTTTAATAAATGCCAGCTGGGATGACATTAAAGTGATAGACTGATCACTGTAATCAATGCAATTCAGAATTGCTTTATGTCTTAAATGAACTTGGTTCCTTTCTGTGATTCTCCTCCAGTTAACATTGTCTGAGCAATGAAATACAAGGTTACACCTTAGTTTGAAGTAAAAAGGGATAATGATATGGAGTTAGAATTTTTTACATAGGTGTAAAAAAGCCATTTAAGTCCTTTTTTTTATGTGAATCAAGGGACCTTGCTGTATATTCTTATTGAAAAAGAACTAAGAGCAAAAAAAAAAAAGAAGAAAATAATGTGAAGCTTCCCCGTTCTTCCCCCCTGCGTTTACCCCTCTCCCATAAAAAGAGTGGCCAAGGCTTACTAAGAATTTTATTTGCTTAGTTGCCTTACATTAAGCCGTGAATATTGACACTCCAGAACACAGAAATTGCTCAACTCAAAGGAATCAGGATTGGTATTTAGGCATGAACATGCAGTTCATTTTAAAACACTGTGTATATGTTGTGCAGTGCCTGTACATTTAATGGTAAATATAGGTTTATCCACATTATTTAAAATTATATCATTGGTAAGTTTTGGTCTCCCATAAGCAATATTCCTTGGCTTCTGACGAGGTGAGGCATCTGTGAAAAAAGACAGTCCTACTGCTGATGCAGTTGGTGGTGGTGCAGGAGGGCAAACACAGCAGTAGAGAACAGTCTGATTTTGAACTAAAGGACTCTTTCCATACCATTATTCTCACGGTCTAATCAGTATCTTTAAAATCTATTTATGTGGAATACTTCAGAACTCTTTTCTTGTTCTGGATTTACTTTTTCAAAAAACTCTCAGAATCCTTGTAAACCTTTTTATTTCTCTTAAAGTTGGCAGACTGACAGGCTTTAGTTATGCTTAGTGCTCAATTATTTATCTTCCTTTTCCCTCCTAGCCCTGACTTCTGAATCTTTAACTTGCCTCTTGGGATGTAACTTCTCTTTTTTTTCTCTCCTTTAAAGTGAAGCCATTTTCATCTTTTGTCTTTAGTGTTTTACCATTAATAAATGTACATGTAAAGTTTGAATGTATAAGTATGTTTAAGATGCTGTATCAGATTTTTTTTATAACTGTGACTCTAAGTTTCACAAGCTAACTAGGTCATATAAACCATTTTGTTCACTTGTATATGACTCTTATTCATCACCTGCATTCAATAGTGGATCTCAATTCTATTTATTTTTTTTTAAATACCATTCTTATGCTATCTCACATCTTGAGGCTTTCTCCTCCAGGATCAAAATCTTTTAATTGCCAAGAATTTTTCAGTGATGTTGAAATGCTGGTAAAATAAAAGGTTAAGCACATAATCTCCTTTAAATCCAGCTTCCTGCGGAACACAATGTAGTGTCACTGTATCAGCCTATTTTTGTTGGAACATAAGCACACAAATACCTTCCCATAATCGTGTTTTTGTGTGCTTTAAGTTATATCTGTTCTAATAAGTTTCAAGTGGGAAAGAAGTGAATAAATGGTAGAAGAAGAGGGAACCTTTTCCATTTTCATTGCTCATCCGTAGCGAGAAGTGTTTATTTTTACAAAATATAAGGATAAGTATTTAAATACCAGCTCTTTTCAATGTTTTAAGCTTTCTTATGTACAAGGATTTTCATCCACTAAAGTATCAACGTGTATGCTATAAAATGTGAATAATAGGTACGCTATTTTCATGTGAGTGGCTTTGTAGTCTGCAGTGTAATGTGGTTGTGAGTGTGACATGAGTAGTACTTCTTAGACACTTATTTATAATTTTCAAAGTATAATTTCTTTTATCTCACAAATATGTTTACGCCTTTTTAAACTGTTACATCGTAGGTAATATGTGGCTTATTTTGACAAAGAAGGGAATGTGTATTCAGGATACTGAATGCTTTTGGAAATACAGACTGAAGGATCTGAAGCTTGTTATTATATTTTGAAAATGGCAGAGTGTTTCACATTAAAGTGAACAGTACAAAACATTTTACAGGAGAAATAGTCTTGAACTGTCTTATGAGCTAATAACAAGAAGCTCTCATCAACATGTAAGTAAGCATCGTTATTGTTAGTAACAATATATTTATCTAATCTTTAGATCTCGCGTGAAATCCGAAGAATACAAGCTACAAAAGGATCAGTGCCTCATAAAGAATTCTAAGACATTACAAGGTAAAGATCCTTTTTTTTCCCTGTCTGTATTATCATATTTGTCAACTGAAAACCTGTAGAAGCTGTTTATAGTATAATTTCAGGACTGAACATATTGATCATGGAGATGATGTCAATTCTTAAATTGCTTCTAGGATTAGTAAAGAAAGCCAGTCAAATTTTCCTATAACTTTTTCTTTCAAAACATTTATCTTCAGTGGCTTGATTAAGTGTCTGATATGTCATGTATCTGACAACTTTGGGTGCTGCTTTTAATTAGGATTCTGTTGTTTCTGCTGTTCTCTAAAACCAATATATTTATCTTGTACATGATTATAAACAAGATTGTGGGAGCCTTCAGTCTCCTGCTCTTATGACACCAAAAAAGCAAAGTCATGTCTGGAAGGAAGCTTTCATTGAAGTTCCCTTTGAAAATAAATATGTGGCAATACCATGAGAGAGTGTGAATAAATGCTTGTTCTTAAGGCTACAGAGGAATAGAGAAGCAGTGCAACGTGCTATCTGCTGGGTCCAGTTCATCAGTTCACTAGTGAGGTTGTACCCACTTGTTGAAATCATGAAAATGGCAGTTACTGTTATCTCCTGACTGGAGGAAAAAGGTTGAAAAAAACCCAAACTCTTATCTCCTTATATGTGAGGTTTACTTGTTTCTTATGCTGTAATGAGTTTTATTAGTCATTTTAAAAAGTAATGTATTTGCTTTTTCTTTAAAAACATGACTGACAGGCCGTTGTTGTCAAAGAAGCATGACTCCTACAAGATTTTTGTTACTGTGAGCTTGAAGCATCCCGTGCTTACAGCATAAGAATAATGGAACGGAAGATTCACTTTATTCGCTGCTGTCAAAGTGCACATTCTTTACAATAACCTTTTCTATATCAGGTCTATAAGCCCTGATTCTAACTTTCCCTTCTAGCTCAAAGCTATGAATCTGCCTACATGGATATTTAAAATACGCAGAGAGTGTTCAAAATGCATCTTATTCCTCTTGAATATTCAAGTTTTGTCTTTCTCCATTCCAAGTTGTTGACGGAGTACATTTCCTTATCTTGTTTTATTAGGCTGTTCAAATTGCCATGCATGGTACCTGCTATAATACCTCTGTTTCATTTTCACTCACATTAGTATTAGACAGTAACTTTCTATTCTATTTTTGAAGTTGGTGACCTCTGAAGGATTTGGAACTCTGAAAGTTTCATTGGTGGAAAAATATCTGATATCATATTCTGGAAGGCCTATGGCTCATTAAGTTATGTCTATTAATGGCTGAAAAATTCATAAACCTTTACATAATGATTTTCTTTAACTGTAGAACTATTAATTTTTATGGTAATTTTACTGTTATTTATGATCGTCAAAAGAGTCTATTGGAAAAAGAGATAATCGCAGAGGGCTTCCAATTTGTAGATCCTCTATGCCTTATAGTAATTGTTGCAGGCTCTATTAAAGATTAAGGAGGTTACAAGCTTTGACTTTATAAGGTGAAAGTAATTCTTTGAAGGGAAAGTTATATAATTAATAGTGATTGGAATTGATTACTCAAAGAGCTAGAGTAATTCATTCATTAATTCCATTCAGTTTTACTTCTTTAAGGTTTTAAAACATTTCTGTCTAATCTGAGGGTTCCTAGTTACTTTTTGTCTCTCTGCTTAACAGTTGTAGGAGGTTTTACACTCTCAAAGAAAACCCCACACAAATGAACAAACACCCAAGTAAACAAAAAACCCAACTACCCCATAATTAGAAACAGTTCAGATTAAAAAGTTAAATTTCTGTGTTGCTCTTTAAAAAATACTGGAGAAAAAGTAAATCTGCACTCCTGTTTATCCCTCTGGAAGGTACAGAATACATGGTGGTTCAAGATCTGTATTGTACAAAGTGTACGGATATTTAAAAAACCTCTAATCTGGAAAACGTAATGCACCAGAAATAGAGCCGCTAACAGATATTTTCCATAAGGTGCATAATAAATACCCTATACTTTGATCCTCTTTACATGCACAGAGTAAAGCAAAGAAACACGTGATACAGGCAGGAGGTGTTGAGTTTTGGGAGGTGTTAGTTTGTTTTACTTGGCATCCTATGGATTCATAGGTTCCTGTAAGAAATGCCTTTTCTGTTTATAATCAGAACTAGCACCAAAAGCTGCAGCCTGAGGTCTCATTAAAGATTTGCATGTGAAGACACTTCAGGGTCAGAGACTGATCAATCTATAAGTTAGGATTTCTTTTTTCTAGTGTCAGTCCAATGTATTTAGTATCTTTAATATTTCTTCCAGACATGTGGCACTATTTCTTGTTTTTCAGTCTCATCCTGTGAGGGAAAGCAGTATTCCTTTAAAATTATTTCCACTGTGTAATATCTACTGTGTTTTTCAGACTTTCCAGCTATGGCTTTTTACGCTACACAGCCACCATGCATTTCTATTATTTGAGTTAGCCTTCCATCTGCTAAGGCAGAACAATGATTGTCGTCTTGTCTATTTGTCAGTGTTTTGAAGGCTGTCATTATTTTCTAGAAGATTTTGAACTCGTGCATCTGGTACGCATGGACACTACAGACTCTAGGGCCGTTTTCGTGAGAGTCCTTGGTTGAACTTTCTCTATTCGCTACTTTTTTTATTACATACCCTGTAGGGGATTGGTGGCCTGTTTGTGGTGTTCTCGCCCAGTCATGGCAGCTTTTCGTGGGAGTTGTATGACTATTGGTACCCATCCAATGTTACATGTATGGATCGGAGCTATCAGCACTGTTCATGTGTGTGAAGGGGAGGACATGTACACGTGCTTATGGGACTTGTCCTGTTGTTTATTTTATTACCTGGAGATTTTGAGAGGAAGTATCCTACAGATACACCAGCTATTCTGAAAATCCTGTATTATCATAAGCCACTGTTTAAATTACCATTGAGGTGTCTTTGCTGCTCTATATAGTTTTGTGAGGTTATTATGTATGCCAATGAATTACAGTGCTATTTGGTAGCACAAGCTGTCATGCTGTCTACTGGATTACACTTCTCCTCTGTTTGTGATTTAGCAGATAAAACTGAATTTGCTGTTGGGATTGTATAACTTTCTTCAAACTGTGTTTTAATCCCTGTTATGACTGTACATTTTTTTTCCTTTCCCTTCTCCACGTTTGTGTACTGAAGCTGTTTTGTTTGGGGGAGGTTTTGCTTTATTCTTTCCCAATTTGAAATGTGTTTTCCCTTATCTTTTTCAGGCCAGGATGTGCTTACGGTCCATGAAGTGACCGTGTCCCCATTCTTGGGCCAGACTCTCACACCTGCCTTCAAACTCTTGAATTTTTTCCAGAGAAAACCAAAATCAAGAACAAAGATTCTTTTAAAGTCACCAGCAAGTAAAAAGAATCAAACCCCCAGCCAGGGCTTTTATCCAAGGCACACTGAAGTCAATGGAATTTTTCCCATTGAATGCAGTGGAAGTTAGATTCAGTCTTTGCATCCCAGTCACCGTTGTAAGGTTTCTCATGCAGGAATGGGGCTTCAGTTTTGAAAATTACAGTCTTCTAATAGCCAACAAAATAATTGACTTAAAGATCCGTCTTGTGGTTGTCTTCTTGCTATTAGCATTTTAGAAAAAGAAAAAGAGATATTCTCCGTAGAGATTTGAAATACAGATTAAAAATTCCTGATAGTTCTTTCCTCAGTGACATTTGTTGGATCGTGTGTTAGGATTATGGAAACTGTATATAAGAGCCAAGATCTCAAAATGTCAAAATGCAACAATAAATGAGCTGTTTTGATATTTTGTAGTATTTCCATGTGGGTTTCCTTCTTGTGGAAGCTGCATGCTGCTATGTGTTAAGTTTGAACACTTAGTTTGAGGGTGTGGGGGAAGTAACAATGAGTTCTGGAAGATGAGAATATTTAGTGGCTTGGCCTTTCATGTTTTAATTTACTATATGGCACTCTGTAAAACCCCTTTTTTGAAAATTACTAACATCCAGACAATTTTAGCGACAAGATTTGGATTTTCTTTTCATGTAAAGTTTAAGCACTTAGCTTAGAGCAATGTCCAAGAGAACCCCTGGTGAGAAGCAACTGCTAGCTGTTAGTCTTATATCTAGACAAATTTTTAAATTTAAATTTCTGAATCTCCTGATTAATACCGTCTTTCTTGAGATTGACAATAGTTACAAGTAGGCGGTCTCTCCTTAGCACGGTAGGTGTGCAGAATTGATCATTATCACACAGCAAATAAGCAAATACAGTGTATTTAATGACTTTTGGTCTGTTTTATTCAATGTCAGGAACAAATACCGAAGTTCTGTCTTCTTTGCCAGATTCTGACATTCAGAACTAGATCATACTGTGAACCTGAATATAAAATATTTAGAGACCTCTCAGATTAGAAAAGCAAAATTATAAAAAAACCCCCTAAGGTTAAAACAACCGAGTAGAAGAAAATAAAAAATAGCTGAAGATGAATGTCCAACAGTGCGGCTGATTGTATTGGCATATTTCAGCAGACTTTAGTAGAGATGAGACTAAAGCACAAAAGTTTCAAAAAACAAACCTCTCATTTACTAGGCTTTCTAATACAGATAACCTTGTTAGTTCATATTTGAAAATTGCATATAAGATGGGAGTACTTGGCTTGCCAAGTGGAAACCACCATCCTTTCTTTTCTGATCCTTTTTCTGCTTCTATGAAGAAAATAAAAATAAGAGACAAATGTGTAACAGAGAGAAGCGATAAATAATGTTCCATAATGATCAATGATGAGGAATATGTGCTTGGAAACTGGGAAACAAATTGTTCCGGAAGCGTGATTTGGCACTGGCTAGTGCTTCGCTCTAAGGCAATGCTTTTTGTCTCACTGGTAGCACAGGGGTGCAGTTGTTGCCATGGTAAGGTACATGTTTTGTTTCAATGCTATAAATAGTCACATCATTGGCCAAAAGCGCAAGTGAAGATCCTGCTCTGGTCGTGTTTATTGTAGGTTTGGATCATGGTCACGAAGGCTTATGTGGTTATTTACATGGTAAATGAAATGGGCATTAAGAGAACCTTTGTGTGTTTCTGTGATGGAAGTATCTGCCACATACGTAGTCACTCTGTCATAAATTATAGGTACTGAACTTCTCATTTGAAGTGGCTGTGAGTGAGATTTTGGTATTGTTTTTCCAGCACTCTGTCTCACAGACTGTATCCCTGACCTAAGGAGGATAGACTGCTGGGCAGACGTACATGGTCCAGAACTGAAATTTGGAGAGTGTGACCTTTGTACCCAGATCTGCTGCAGATGTGCTGCTCTTGGGTAATTCTCTATCTGAGAAGTAAAAGCAGTAGAAAAGGGTAAAACATCTCCTGTATTGAGATGGAAAACCTTAAGTCTTCAGTGTTTCTGAGCATTTTGAGATCTTCGGGTGAAGAATGCAAAATATTACTATGGCACTTGTTGCCATTGTGCGTCTGGACTGTCCTTGCCATTGTGTACGAGCCAGGTTTTATAGTGGTATGGATGTAAGGGTTAAAACAGGATTTTTTCAAAGTCGTACACAAGTTGAACTGCACTTCAAAAGGAACTGTTGTCAGAGTAATTCCAAATCCACTGGTGTTAACAAAGAGCACATAACACTGCTGCTGCTGATTGCTTTAAGCAATGGCACGAGTTGCAGAGTGAGCCTTTCACAACACTGCTACTGCCTTATGCTGTAGCCACACTCCTTTGGTTATAAAGAATTGTATCAGTTTTCTGTGTAATTCAGTCAATTTTTAAAAATCTGGCATCATCTCAACCTAATGGGAGGAATTTTTCGGGACTAAAAAAGTATGATGATAATAAAAAGATTTAATTAAAAACCCAGTCCCATCCCAACCCCCTGTTCCCCAGTCAGAGCTTTTACTCTGTAAATTTTCCTATGTCATTTGAAATACGGCAGACCTGAATTTTCTATCTGTTATGTCAGTGCTCCAACATCTGTAGGAAATTCTATAAATGTTTGTAATGGAAACATTTGCCTAATCATCCCTGTAAAATTTTTGAAAAGCTAAGAAAACAGCCTGCCACTTAATGCATGACATGGCAATAGAGCGAGCCACACCAGGAGAGATATCCTGTTCTCAGTAATGGAGCTTCTGTTACAAAACACACACTTACTAGAAAACACACATGGGAAGATTGTCTTCTTTGAGTCCTAGTGAATTAACCCTTTGTCGTGATTTGTGGCGTACCTTGGAAAACCTGGGGAAAAGGATTTCCTAAATACACAATCTTTTCTTGGCTACACCACCTTTAACCCTGAAGTAACTCTGTTGTCTGTTGGGTTGTCATTTGGTATCAGAGAACACAGTCCAGAATTGTAAGAAATCTTTTTCTATGACTGTGAAGGAAAGTTGCACGTAAAACAGTTCCCTGTGATTCAGCATAATAATTATTTAAAAAATGAAAGCCCTCCTCGCAAGCTGTCAGTTGCTGGGTGCTCAAAGTAGAACCTGCGTGATAAGCTAAGGCTGGAGAGATCTTTGCATTCCTATAGGAGCAGCAACTGCATCGTGTCTTGGCTGCCTTACTGTTATAAAATAGAATATACAAATGAATTTAACTAAAATGGAGCTGTGTGTGATTCCTGGGGGCCTTGCTGAAGGCAAGGGTGAAATAATTAACAGCTAAAGCATTCACTTTCTAGCCTAGTGAAATTTTCTAGTGATGTTTCTCATTCTGATATGCCATCCTGAGAATTTGCCTGTAGTGAGAGAAGTTTTTATGCTTCCTTACAATGGAGAGAGTGGTGGAGAGTTTACTAACTGAGAAAACAAGCTGGATGGACAGATTAGTTCCTTGTGGAAATAGGTGCATAGATCTCACATTGTTAGCAGCAGCTTTGCGATAGCGTGCTGTGGCAATAGTGTACGGAGATAAGGATCCCCAAGCAGTAGTTTTTCTCGGTTTGGTGCTGTGTGTGTCAATGAGGTAAGTGACTTTTTGTTATTTGTCAGAGTATCGGGTATTGTTTCCCACACTATGTTCGGATAATTGCTTTACTAATTTCCTTGCTTCCTTTCAATTTATTTCAAAATAAACCAACACCAAGTGAAACTTTTGATGTTTATAGCGGTACAGAAAAGGAATCAACATTTTTCAACTATATGGACTTAGCCTGAAAAAGCTGAAAACACAGGAAACAATTGCAATATGAATGTGCACGTCTGTTCACAGAAACTTTCTCAATTGTTTATGGGTTTGTAATTGCAGGAGTGCTCAGCAGAGCTACATGATGCATGCTCTCGGGTAAAGCTGGACACTGTTTCATGGGATATTTCAAGACCAGGAGCAGAATAAATTTGTAATTTCCACTTTGGAAAGTTCACTTTGCATTTGCTGCTGAGATTGCTCGCCAGGCTGCTTACCCGTGCCAGGATGGTATGGACAGCTCTTAATTAACAGCTGGGTTGAGTTTTCCAAAGTGTAAAGAGTCCACTGAATATTCAGCAGAATCTCTTTGGTTAACTAGCAGCAATACCTGTTATTCAGTTCTTTTAGTCCTTTGTCTAGTAGGATCCAAGTCAACCTTCTGTCTCCTTTAATTCTCTAGCTGTCAATAGCAGTCCCCTTTCTAACACAGGTGCAAGGAAGGCATAGGAATTACAGTTGTAGGAGCTTCATAATCTCAAACCATCATCCTTCTGCCACAGTATTGCTCTGGCCCATGTCCCCCTTTTTCTGTAGAACAGGCTATAGCTGAAGGCTTTCTGGTTTAGAGTGAGATTTGTGTACCTCTTTTAATATTAAGCTGGGGAATGAAGAGAAGGATTGGGAAATGTTGCAACTGTGATACTAGTATTCTGAGAAGTGCAATGAAAGCTTTATTCCTATTGCTTCAAATATTGCCATTGGTAATGTATTCTGAGGGAGAGCTGAATGCAGATAGAAAACATTTCTTAGGTGTTCAGCAGCAGAAATGCCATGTCTGTCTGGTTTTCATTCTTTGCAGAGGATGAGCAGTTGCTAAAACAGTCACTTTAAAAAATGAGTTAACAGTCAGCCTATCTGGAATATATTTTTCAAAAGTTTGGAGCGTTTCCATTAGTATGTAAGTACCAAGAAATATATCATAAAAGCCAGTTGGCCTCACAAACTTTGAATCTAATACCAGTTAATTGTATCAAGTTGCAGTTGTTTTAGTGTTTTCTATGTAAGGGGTCAGAGTTCTAGCAAACATGTTTCTGGAGTTGTTGGCAGCTAAAAGAGAAAGGCTGCTTTATTGCTCTTTCATAACTGTTCTGATTTCCATAGCCAAGAAAGCACCATTAGAGTTTTTATTATTTTTAATTTTGAAAATGCTTTAGAAGATATATTACACAAGGACACCTGCAGGAGCAGGAAAGTTCTGAAATTTTGGAAACTAGTTCTGCTTTGGAAAGAGACATTTTCTTTTATATGTTAAAGAAAACACAATTTCAAAACCTTCTTTCTGCTTAATATCATCTGGTCACATCTTCACAGGGCTTTTAAACCAAGACCAATCTTTGCTTTCATTGCACCTTCATTCCCATTTATGGCTTTTAAGAAATCCTACACACCCTCAGCTCCTAACACACGTGTGATGTTTTCCCCTTGAGTTGGTGATCTGTTCCATGGGCAGAGTCAATAACTTCAATAACTTCTGAGAGAGACTGCAGATGTAACTGTCAATTCTTCTGGTTGGTCCAATATCAAGATGGAATTATGCAATCACAGAAATCAGAGATGGAAAAAACCCATTAGGTCATCTTGTCCATCTCTTCCGCCAGTTCATAACGACTCCTTGCAGTATGTTTTATAATATTTAATTTAAATAGCACTATTCTGATGGGTAGTAAAGTACAAATGGATGAACAGAAGAACTCTAAATGAGCACTGGTTTACTTTGGCTGTTTTCCAAAACCCACAAAGAGTTAAATGGCATTAACTAGCTCTTCAAAGAACTGAGATGTTTGTCTTCACTGTGACTGCAGTGTCTACTCTTGAACTTGCTGTTTTAACCCCATCTATGCCTTTTGAGATGCCTCTGGATCGCAATCAGGGATGCTACCCTAATAAGGGTGTAAGGAAGAAATTGAATGGGAATTTTGAAGAAAAATAGATGGTTCTGCTTCTTCCTACTACAACTTTAATTCTGATTTATTTGTATGTTTACCTAATAATGCAAATCAGGAAGGATATAAGGAATTGATGGGGTTAAACTGGAAACGCTCTAATTACTGCCTGGAGGGGGAAGGAGAATAGAGTAGTGGAGTGTGTGTGAGAGAAGCTCCTGTTTGGGTATTTGGCTGCATCCCAGCACAGAGAGGGTACAGAGGGTACAGGCTCTTGCTGTGTTTCCTGCCTGGGGTGGGGTCACCTCGCATGCCTTCTCTCTCTTCCACTTTCCCTTCCTTGTCTTGAAATTGCTTTCTGTTAACATCTGGAACTTTTTTTTTTTCCTAATCAACATCATTTCCTTAGCTAGAGCAGAGCATTTTTGTGATTGGGGAATTCCTATGGTTTGAGATCAGCCAGAAAAAAATCAGGTTTTGGCTTCACTTCCTTTCACTCTCTTTTTTCTAATGCAAAGAAGTGTGTCTGAAATTTGTGAAATTCCTAGTCTTGCTCCACAGAAAAATTTAAAATTTCTTAAAAGGAATGCAGCAAATTCAAGGTTTTACTAGGAACCTTTGTTTATCTTTGGGACTCTAAAACCTCTTGCGCCGTACAGTCTTAGGGACAGAGTAGAATAATTTAGTGTCTGTAGCAATTCAGATTCAAAAACACGAAGCATGCTGTGAACTCCACTTACTAGGAAAGCACGAGAGGTATGCAGGGATCACCTTTCAGTGCAGTCCTCGAGTGTATATTCTTTCCACACAGAATTTTTGCTGCTCCAGACTCAACTTTGTTGCCGTTTTGCCCTCTTTGCTATTGGCATAGAAAGTTCTTGGAATGTAGATGGTGCAGAACTGTGAATATTTCTGAAAATTTTGTTTGGGGATTCTCAGCCATCATATATTCCTGGAAAGAGAGGATGGTTTCACTGATAAGGTAGGGATAGCCTTACTGGAAATGTCTCAAGTAGAGAAGAGACCTCAGCAACGGCTCATCTCCCTCAAAACTGTATTTTTAAAAAATTCTCTCTGCTCACCCAAATTTCCCTCTGTTTCCTTAGCTAGTAGTTTTCTTTGTAGCTGTGCTGTTTAAAGTTCTGTAGC
Organism: Pterocles orientalis; assembly: GCA_011057875.1. Lineage (NCBI taxonomy): Eukaryota > Metazoa > Chordata > Aves > Pterocliformes > Pteroclidae > Pterocles > Pterocles orientalis. The sequence goes on from WKFP01013900.1 coordinate 402,945, forward strand.
TGTGAGATGCTGGGAGGTTTACACTGTTACTTGGCTTATTCTGGGAGCAGAAGATGGTCGTTTCTGCAGTTGCTTAATAAAAATTGATTAAAATAGATGTACAGTGATTCTCCATCCCGCAGTACCTTTTCTTCAGCTTTGAGATAGCAGTTATGGAGAAGTATTGAGATACAGACCAATTTTGTATGAATCTGTTTTCGTATGTGAGCTTTTTTGAAGGCATTACATGGTTTTTAGCTAATTCTGTTGCTAGTACATTGCAAAATTCATTGCTCTCATCTTCTCCTTCACCTGTGTGCACGTACACTTTTGAAATGATGTGTTCACAGCTCCAGGAACATAAAGCATGGTACATGCAGTCAGCTTGGGAACAGAGTTCAGCTGCAGTAAGGTGTTGCCCCACAGAGGTTTCATTCCAACCAAAATAATACTGAACCTCGAAGTTGCGCTTCGTATCCTCAGTGCTGCTGATGCAGTAAGCTGTTGGAGTCTATGTAAAGGAACCTTGTGTAGCTTTTGTAAACACGGGACCAGCACAGGAGATGCACATGGTACGTCCGAGGCCACAGAGGGAGTCTGTAGCAGAGCGGGTGCTGGAGGTCAGTGATTATTTCAGACGTTAGGAACTTCAGCATAGATTTGCCAAATCATACACAGAGGCTGATCATTCCATTTTGGTGACTTTATATAAACCATCTTATGTCTCTGCACTGTCTGTGAATAACACTACCCACAGTACCAGTGGGAGTACTGGTGCTCTTGTTACTCTTTCTGAGTGGCTCTATTCTGTTTGACGGTCTTGATACTGTACGTACTTTGACACCAAGTCTTACCTGCACACTTCCAAAGGAATTCAAGTTCCTCTTGCTTCAGTGATCTCTTTCCTAAGAGATCTTTCTTTCGAAATGTTTTTTAGATACTCTTCCTCCTTGGCTTTCCTTCGTTGTGAAAATCTGGTTTTGGTTTCTTGGCCTGATTTTTTTTCACTCACATAGTTAATCTTCCTCTGGCTTCTGATAAGCTGCCAAGTGTTTAAAGTCTGCTTTTGTATTCCCTTGTAAAAAGGTTGGATTTAGCAGAGTTCATCACTGTAAGCTATTTCTCAATTTTCAGTGTTTATTTTGCTATAAGATCATTCTAGCAAATGAACGAACAAACAAAACCCCCATTTTACTGGTTACTCATTGTCAGGAATATGAACTGTCATTGCACTTGTAATGAATTCCGTCCTTTCCTCTAGCACAAACATTGCTCTCCTCGTTTGTAATGATTTCGTCCAGACTCAGCGGGACTCCTGTCTCGGAGCTGTTGCAGCTATTGGCTGGTTTTGTAGCTCTTCAGATGTTGTTAGGCTACATGCTTTATGTAGATCCTTCTGGAGATACTTCAGAAGGATTTGCTTCATATCTCAGTCAGGAAACTGCTTCTGACTTCAGACTAACGTTCAGAATTTCTTTGGTGGAAGGGGCGGTTTCTTCTTTTACTGTGCTGTCGCAGCACTCGTACGTCGCAGACAGATGTCGTTTACCCACTGTGCGTTAATCGGTACCTTGCCTTTTGCTGTAGTAAAAGTGGCTCTGAAATTCAAATTTGTAAATCTGTACCTACAGGACACGTCACCATCCGGCCTGACTTTCTGCAAAGCACAGGCTGGAGATTTGTACCTGGGTACAGAATCAATTAGGAAGATATTTGATGGGTAGGAGTCTGGGCAAGAGGGGTGGATCCTTTCATCAGATTTCATTAAAAAGCTGGTCATTCGTCATTGCCATTTTGCAGTAGTGCTGATTTATATGTGGGAAATACTGATGCTGGGATAGATTTTTGGGTGTTCTTTGGGAATGATAAGACTTTCCTGAAGCATGTTCATCAGTGTGCTAGGTGAGTATAGGGTATGGTGAGGGTGTTGATGCCCGTGATGCTTTCTGCATGTTTCTTCTATAGGCGAAAGATGCGACTGCCGAGTCGGGAACTGGTCATTCTTATCCTGTACCTGAATATTCCTGTGATCGCCCCATTCCATTTTACAGTTCTCTGGAAGCTTTCTGACTGTGTTCAAGATGCATGGTCTTGCACTTACTGTGCTGTTGGTTAGTTTTTCTTGTATCATTCATGGGTTTGTGCAAAGGGGAATTTGCTCAGCCGCTGTGCCTGCCAGTGCATCCTGCCTCCTGCGGTGGTGACCGGCTCTGACAACGCATGTCTAATCTGCATGGACAGCAACTTGGCAACGCAGTGATGTAGTCCTTCTGTACACCTACAAAATCTTTGCTAGCTGGCATCATGGAGTTACAGTCGTACTTGCAAAACACCTTTTCCACAATGATGTGCTTCCCTACTTCCTATGGAGCAGCTGTTTATTCTGTAGGCAAATTCATTGGAATAATTACCCCATTAGCAGAATATTCACTGTTTTCTGAAACCCCTGGGGTACTTTTTTTAAAAAGTGGCAAGCATTTGCAAACGTTTTTAATGTGTTATTTTTAACTTCAGTTTAACTTAAAATATTTAATTTGTGAAAGAATAGTTTTTAGAAACCCAAATTAATTATAATAGAAGCTTGTGCTATGCTATCAGTAAGATATCTGAAATATAGATAAATAAAGAATGCTATTGTTTATTGCAAAAGAAAAACAAGCAGTTCCATTTGGGAATTCAGATTTCATGCACATTGAAAAGCCTGGGTTTTAAAGTTTGAGTTTGAAGAAGGTTTGGTTTTGGGTTTTGTCTTTCATGGCATGTTTCCTTTCCTTTCCTCTTTTTTTAGCATATTAGTTTTATTGGAAAGTTGAAGTTTCTAAAGTGCCTTTTTGAACTGACTGGGACCCAGTCATCAGCAAACACTTAAGGTTCTGGTTTAAAATGTCTTTTTCTTCTGGGCTGAGGGAATTAAAGAAAAATTAGTGGTACTCTCGGAATTCATACTGCCAAAGCCAGCTCCTAGTGAGTTTTTAACATTCCTTGTTTGGTTCTGAAATGTATAGTCCCCCGGCATCTAAGATTCTTTTTACCTGTTAGTTTGCCAAGTAGCTTTTTGAAAAGGCTTAAAGCAAAAAGAAAGTTGTGTGTAGGTAGAAAAAAAATTGCCCTCTCTTTGTAGCAACATTTTAGGAGCAGCCAACTAGCATTTCTTCTCTGTCGTTGCTTTTCAGTGTTTTTTGGATGTCACAACAGGGTGATAAAAACATTTTTAATAGGCAAATACAAATGTGAAATAATAAATTCCAGATTCATCACCTGGTGCTAAATGAGAATATTTATTTCATTCAAATTTGAATATTGGAAGATGTCAATATTGGCCATTTTAATTTTGAAAATACTTGGTTGATATTCTGTGTGACTCCTGCATATAAGGAAGTCCTATAGCCCTAGAAGCTAAAAATTAATATCTTATGGGGGAGGATAATCCTGTATTTCCAGCATAAGACAAAACCAAGAAATACAGAAACTAACACTGAAGAAGACAGGCATTCAGGAAAACGAGAGAAACATTACGATCTCAGGATTTCGACTGTTGATTAAACCTGTAAGGCTTTTGAAGTTCATATAGCTGTAACTGTACTGCATGCTTATGAAAACAGTTTCTGCCTCTAAATCTTTTTTCACCAAGCACTTGATCCGTGAGATGTGTCCGTTTTGCCATCTAACGAGAAATCAGTGCTCATTAAGGGAATCTGTGAGATCCACTGCAGAACAGCAAAGTTTTAGCTGATGTGTAAGATGTTGTGTTGATTCTTGTACATAAATGTCAAATTCAATCCATGACCTTTGTTATTACCAATAATCTAAGTTGCTAAGGGGGAAAATAGAACCCATGCAACAGTTTCCTCCTTTATTTATGATTTAAGAACAGTTTTATCAAATAGCCATCCCTCAAAATAAGAAACATCTGGTTGGCAGAAGTGCCCTGTCAGCAGACAGCAGCAATGCGCTGAGGCCAAGCAACATCTTCATTACTTTCAAGGCAGCCCAACTGACACAGAGCGGAGCTGTTCAAAGCTGAATAAATCTGAGGCTAAATTCATTCTTTTATTTAACACGTTTTACTCCTTACACACACTATTTTTTTTTTAATTTAAATCTCAGACCAGAAGAGGCTTCACCAGAAGTGAAGTCAAGGCCAAACTTTGACTCACAGAGTGGCCTCCACCAGGAGCTGTTAATCTGTATTCACATTTTTGCCTCGTGGACAGTGAGGGCAAGAAGCAACACCAAAATATGGAGTGAATTCAGAAGTACTGGATTTCTTCAGAATTACGTATGGCCCAGTTCCTACAGGGACATCTCTTTTCTCTCCATATTCTGCTCCTGGTTCATTCAACACTTTTGTAAGACAGTGGATACAGGTGTTTACTTACCCGAGCAGAAAACAAGTGCCATTTCGGCTTTCTCCTTCTGAATGAATAAAAAAAGATTTCCCTCCTTTGATGTTTCTTTGGGGATTTCAGCTGAGGAAATGGTGGTGGGAGGAAGCTTGAATGTAAGCCTGGATACACAAGCAAGTGTGAGCCATCAGCCAAGTGCTGGATCCCAAACTATTTACTGTGCTGAAGGTCTTGCCCAGTAGGAAAGTCTGTCAGGCTGAAGGAGCAGGTAAAAGGCTAGAGAAAGGAACAACCTTTATTTCAGCATCCAGCTCAGGAGAAATGAGTATCTCTGTGGGTAAGAGGTGAGCTCCTAGGGGCTTAACCCAAACCCTGTATTTCAAATGTTGAATTTTTCTGGCTTCAGCTTAAAGCCATTGCTGCTTCTTAAGCTCAAGAGTCATCTGACGCCTAATCTTTTCATCTTGCATGCTGTATTTAAGACACCTGTCAATCTTCTTTTTGATATATTGAATAGTTTTCTTGGTCTAATAATTATCTTAGTGCAAGGTATTTTCTTCAGACCTCAAATAATTTCATCCTGCATTGGTTCTCTATGTTGTTTCTAATTTTTCAAATGTGGTTGTTGGAAAGTTTTATAAGATGTGCTGGTGTTACCAGTGCTCCATACGAAGTTAAAATCATCCTCCTCCTGCCTATTGCCGTATGTGTACGTGCAGTAATCCCACTGGCTGTGTTTGCTAATGTTTTGTTAAAGTAAAAAAAGAAAGATATGAGAAAGGATTGAAAGGGGAATTGCAACAACTATTTTCCATTTAATCTTTTTCAGTGTGGGTTCAGAAATGAAGTTTTAAATTTTATTTAAGACTTACTGCAGAAAATATTCATCACTTGTAAGCCACTAATATTAAACTTAGTCCCTGTTGCCTTCACTCACCCGTGCGTTCAGTTGTGTGGAGCCTTTAGAGGTCTCCACGGCACGTGCTGGTGGGACAGGCCTACGCGTGGCTGGAGTCTGGATCATCGCGAGGCTCTGTAATTGTCTTCAGGCTCTGCAATGCAAAAAAATTCATCACAAGTGATGTGTAGAAACCAGATCTGCTTTCTAATTCTGCTGATTCCAGCATATATGGAATTTAATATAGTGACAGTTAGAAAGCCCGTAGTCAGGAGTTTGCTATGATAATAGAGCACGCTGAGGGCAGCCTGGTTCTCTAATAACAGCGTACAGCATCGCTCCCTGTCATACATACGTGTGTCTGCTGCTGGGCCAAGTGTCACTGGGTGGGGCCAGAAGGAAAACCAAGAGCAGCTGTGGTGGTGAAACAGGGTGAATAAAAGTTTGAATTATTGTTAACACATGTACCCCTGTAATAAAGCCCCAGTTTGATCACGTACGTGAGCACAGCATATTGCTGAATAAACCCCCTCTGGATACGTTTGTATTCCAAAACATGTCGTAAGGAAGGATTAACAGTTTTGGAAAGGGATCTTTTCCTTGGGATGAAGTTTTCATTTCCTTGCCTGGTACTCTTGGAAACCTTTCAAAAAGCTGAAAGCAAAATAAAGCAATGGTGAGATGGTGCGTTAAGACCTGACCAATGTCTTGTTTAACTAGGAGCAAACTGCAAGCAGGACAAGGTCACGGTCTTGGGAGGGACAATTCTTCTCTGTGAATTAGGCTAAAGAAAGTTGGGAGTTACTGTGCTTTGGGGAGTTTGCAGTTTCGCAAAAAGAAAAAAGTCTAAGAAATCTTTTTTCCTCTGCTATAAGGAAATGGTATAAAACAATTTTCTCAAAATAGAGAGAGTGGTTTCTTTTATACAGGATTGAAAGAATTTCACTTTCGCATCTCCCTCCTGCCTTCTTCTTGCAGTCCCTAGAGAAATGTTTGCGTCTTTCTAGTTCCACCTCTCCATAACACCCCACTGCCCAAATCCTGCCCCAACACTCACACCTTGCGAGTCATGAATCTGCCTCTGGTGACAATAGCCTGAGTGATTTCAGGAGACAATAAATGAGAACAACTTCTGTCAGTGGGACTGCAGGCCTTCTTACACCAACTGAAAATCATGTTTAATCAGTTTGTCAGAAGGCTGTTTGAGACCCCACTGTGCCCGCCTTACTGAACTGCGTTGCTCTTCAATTCTTCCTCCCTTGCCAATCCAGTAACCGCCTTCTCATCTTCCTCATTCTCACTAATGCTTAAGAAGAGCAAGGATAGACTAATTCTATAGAATGAACTGTAGCCAGAGGAATAAAATGCAAAGTTAATTGCTGTCTTACAGTCAAGCTGGTTTTCAAGGGCTCTTACAGTGCTCCTATCAACCATAATACAACCAGAAACAATGCAGGAGAGACGTTTTCGTGCGAGTGGGCTTACGACAGTATGCTCCATTGCAGATGCGCGAGTGCTGTGCTTAATTGCCATTAGAACTGAGGTATTGCATTAGCCCTGATCCAGAACACAGTGCAGCTCAGCAGATTTTAGTGCAGCCTTTTGAATGATAAAGGCAGAAGAAGGCGCTAAATGGACTAGCACAGAGGATCAGGGCAGGCGTGCTCGAACACCAGCACTATTTGTGTACGTAGCGCGTCCCATTTTCCAGTAATGATGCAGCTGCACTTTTGCTAGCAGCAGCATAGTCAGGCTAGCTACCTAGTAATTAATAGATATATGAATTTTAAGACCAGAAAATACTCTTGTCATCATCTAATATGATCTGTTGTGTAATTTCTCTGTATTCATTCTTGCCTCAGATTCGTTTCTGTGCTGCAAGTAGAATGTGGTGTTGCATTAAGAGCTCAGCTTTTGCTGTTTCTCATCGTTTCCAAATACATAAGCCTGTGTTGAATACAGTGAAAGATACTTTTTCTTTATAAATACAGGGCAACTTGTATTTTTTTGTTATAGGTGATGAGTACTGTTCATTATTCTCCTTGTTTCCTTTTGTTTCTGTTCTCAATTCTCTACACTATCTCACTCATAGTTGTTGCTGTGAGTTTCTCTTATTTCATTTATGCGTGTTGTAGAATTAGCTGTGCAGTTACTTTGCATTCTGTCTGTTTCCACACGTACTCATCCCCCCCATCCCTCCAAATTCTCGGTGAGCTGTTTGTCTGTCTGTCTATATATCTTTCTGCAGAGAACTGAACGTGTAGAATCTCCTTCGCAACACTGACCTTCCTGAAGGGGTTGTGGGTGCTTTACTGGGATTCCTTGAATCTGAACCTTGTGAGACAAGGAGAGACACCAAGCAGAAGCTTTCATGTGTCTCCCAGCTGCCTTCCTACCAGGGTCAAGATCTGGTTTCATTCCTGAAAGGTCCTATTGTTTTCAGTGAGGGCTGTGAAATAGTTACTTGCTGAGTGACAGTGAATAGAAGGGCAGCTGGGCGAGCAGGGATGGTTCTCCCTGAACGACTCACAGCTGTGCACGAGGATGGCAGATGTGAGGATTTGACACCCCCTTCCCCCCCAGGAGAGAGTATGGGAAGCTGCTGTTTCAGCCTAGAGGAGACTGCGTGGCAAATACCTTTCCAGATCTGAATAACCTCCACTTTTTCCAAGAGCTACTCAGGTGCTCCTTAGTACAAGTTATTCCCAAAAAGAACGTATGTCAGATTTTTGATCCAGGTTATTGACTAAAAAGCAGAATTTTATAGAACATGAACAGAATAATGCAAACAGTTGTGGCTGAGGATTTAAGCACAAATCGGAGAGTTTGATAAGCAAAGGGCTGGTAGCACATGTGACTTCTACTTGTTTTTCTTGACTCCAGGGACCACACTTAGCATCTTCAGCCTGTTTTTATGAAAGTAACTTATGCACACAGCTGTAAGATGTCTGGAATTTATTAGTTTGTCCATTGGTTTGTTCAAGTGACTAGTTCTTTGCCCTGTCCAATGGGAGACTATTCTAGTTTCAAAAAGATTAATCCCAGTAGTCCTACTGAGATTTTGTATTGCTTTCTTTCATTTCATTGCTCCTGAATTTATCCTGTTATAATTTCACTGAGCAATACCACTCCTTTTTTTAAGATATTGCATACTTATTAAGTTTATATCTTACTGTTTGTTTTCATATCTCTCACGTTATTTATTGGTTGGGTGAATAGTGAGCCAAAAGTAAAAATTTGGGGCTTTGTGAGATCTGGACTAATTAGTGGGAGGGTAAATGTGTTAGTACAGAAGGTAAAAGAGCTGCAAATGTCCCTCAAAACTCCCACAACAAATAAGGAATGAATTTTAAGGGAACAGTTCAAAGTTCCAAGGTCTTACAATCAAACTTTTAAGACAGACAAGACAGGAATAGAAGAGAGAGCAAAATTTATTTCCCATCTGTTTTGGAAATGAATAAAGTGGTAGACAGCTGAGAGCTTCCTTAAGTTGCACTTCATATTTTTCTGGAGTTGGAGATTGTGGGAAAATGAGAGTTAGAAATTGAGCAGCTGCTAATGTTGACGAATGGCCTTTTGTCATGATCATCACATTATACCCTATTGAGAGGTCTCATGTTAGAAAAAGTGAGGAGTGAAAATGGCGTTGCATGTTATAGAGCAGTCTCTCTGTTGTCCCCAGGCAAGTGGACGTATCTTGTGCAATGTGTGGCTTGAGAATGGAGCACCTTCAGCTGCCGGAGCTTCCCAGGTCAGTGACCATGCAGCTGGTTCCAGGCAAGCACAGGGGCACAGTTCCAGACTACGACTGACCCGAGCTCCAGACTTTGAAGAATCTTTATGGTTCTAACTGAAGCGTGGAGGCCAACCATTGTGGCGTCAGAGGTAGAAGTAGATCCTGGAACTTGTGTGATGCTGTGTTCTGTTGTGGATGGAGCTCTGTCGTTTATAGTTCAGGTGTGCATATGTGCACTGTAGTCAGTGTGCAATAGCAATAGTGTTCTTCTGTAGCTTTTTTTGAGTTTAAGTATCTCAAAGTAGTAAAAGTTATGTTGCTCAAGTCTCTCTCCCACCACAGTAAATCCTTTCCCTGTTTGACAGATGGGGCATTTTGTGGAACAAAGATAAAATGATTTTCACATTCTGCAGCACCTGGGCAGCAGATACAGCAGGAGAATACTGACTCTCTGTGCTTCACTGCTGCACTCTGTTCTGTACTCTGCCCTCTGCTAAGCAGTAGAACCTCCCGTGATTTCTGAGGTGAAGTTGTTTTCTAGTAAACTTTCTCAGCTTAAACTGGTCAAAAGGAAAATAGGGCTGGTGCAGAAGAAAAGGTGACTACAGCAATAAGTTAAGCTGTGGGGCTCATGGAGGGAAGATCTTCAAATCTTTCTTTCCTGTAACGGCATGTTGTTGTACTTCAGCAGCAGGATATTTGAGAAATGGTCTAAAGCAAAAAACTCCAGCTGCTCTCTCCTAGGCAGAGGAATGCTCCAGAAATACATCCAGTGGGTGGCACAGGTTCTGTCACTCGCAATACTGATGTTTTCAAGCAAGCAGGCTGTGGCTAGCACCTACTGTGGTGACTCATGTATTGCTAGGTATAGAAAGACACCGCAAATGGCAAGCAGCAGTCTCTAGACCTTGGGGGTTCAGGGAGAGCTGGTAGGAGCAGCACAAGCTGTCATTTGGCTCTGAGTGGGAACAATTGTGTTTTCTGAAAGCTGGTCTTAGTTTTATAGGGAGAGAGTTCCTGTTGGGAATGAATGAATGCCATTTGCATGCTACTTTACCCTGGCCATCAACAGCCCATGGTTATTTGAAGTCTATAAATAAAATAGGACAAAAGCAGCCACCTGCGTGGAGTCTGTAAGTGCTTTTGGGAAGGAGAGGACTTTGTCCTCAAGGCAGACAGACCTAACATCAGTATTCATCACCCCATCCCTGCTCCCAAAGCCTTTGAGTCAAATCATCCTCAGATTCCCTGACATAGTTCCAAGAGAGTTCTTGAAATCAGGGGCTTTAGATTTAGAGAGACTGAGATTACATCAGGGACCTAGCTGTTGTTTTGAACCCAATTCTGAACGGCTTCCAGCAGTTTGTCATCTCCCTTCCTGGGCATACAACAAAGGACATCCAATCCCATGGCCCAAGGAGCTGATTAATTCAAAGGCAGAACCTGAAGCTCAGGTGTAGGATAGGTAACTGTCAGAAAGCACAAACCCTTTAACAGATACAGTTTGTCATAGAATCATTAAGGTTGGAAAAGACTTCAAGGATCAAGTCCAACTATCAACCCATGTACACACACATGCACACACTTCAAAACAGCTGTCTCTACACAAAACTACAGGCAGCCATAATGCTAATGTTGCCCAGATAGAAGCAAGGACATAGCTGTGAACGATCACACACCAGCGCACACAGCCCTGTGTGAACACGTACCTGGTTCCAGGCTCACAGTCCACATCCTCATTTGCTTTCCGCAAAGCCACCTCCAGCACACAAATAACCAAATCTCAAGCTGACACTCAAACATGTGTGTTCTTGTCAACAAAAATACTTCCACAAATAAACTCTATGGGCACATTCACATATTGCAATAAAAAGTGCTCTTCAGCATATTTACATATGCAAAATCTCACTGCTTGCAGGAACAAAAACCACACAAGCAGCGCGTACATACACACACATACACAAAAAGACACGAATCGCTCAGCAGCTATAGTGTTTATGCTGGCAGGAGAATGTCAGTCACTGAGCAGCCTGCCTCCAAACAGATGTTTGATTGTTTTTGGGTTGCGGTTTAATTGTTGGATAGTGTTCCAGCACTCAGAGGGGATCGAAAATACTCCAGGTCTGCAGCTGCAGCAAATGCCAGCCTTAAAACAAGGCGGATTCTGAAATCATTGCTCGGGGGGAAACTGCTTGCACAGGAAACCTTAGCCAAGCTCTGCATTAATACTTCTTTGAAGTCAGAAAATTAATCTCTGCCATTTAAAAAAGTTCTGTTTTTTCAGGGCCTTTTGTAAGTTTATCTAAGACAAGCCAATTCCTTCTGGGCAACTGTGACAGTTTATTGACTTGCCCAGGCTTAGAGACTTTATTGGGTCTCTCTTCGTTTTCCAGAAAATCTTTCCTGGATTCTGTCCTGCACTCCAAGGCTCCTGGTGGAAGTGAGAAGCAACTGATTAGTCAGTCTCTTAGTTGCTAGTTAGTTTTTATTTCTTTAAAAGACTTATTCAAAATAATTGACCTTTGTCAAGAATGAGTATTGCCAACTGCATCTCTGCTTCTCCAGGCAGGTTGCATTATCTGGATGTGCAGAGGAAAGGTGTAGGCCCAAGCCCAGAAACCAGCTTTCCTGGTTTCATCTGGCATTAAACAGTGCGTACAGAGGATGGATAGTAAATTATTCCTTTGGTTCTCTAAACCAGTCCTAGAATGTGCACAGAAAAAAAAATATCCTGAATAGACAGCCAAGAAAAGAGCAAAGAGCTTCTGTGCAGGGTCTGTCTCCTTCCCAAAAATCCACATGGATTCTGTTACTGTCCGATGCAGTGCTACCTTGACAAGTCCAAACTCAAAAGCTGTAGATTTAATAGGTGTCAGAAGCAAGGACTGGAGCAACAAACTAATTTAATGGCCCATCAGAGCAAAATATGACATCATGGAAGTTGCTTGGTCAGCCCTAGGTTAGGTAAGCCTCCGCACAGCTGTCTCAACTAGATTCTCCATTGCAGACTTCCTCAGCTCTGAATTTTGGGCCCTGTATGGTTGTTTTTTTTACTGACATTTTTCCATTTCCATTCCCCTCCTTCCCTTGGAAAAAAAGAACTGCTATAATTCCAATATTTGTTCCAGTTTCTGTAAACTAACACTCCTGCTGGACTGACCTGTCCAGATGGTGCTCCTTTGAGCTCACACATACTAGTCAGGAAAGTAAGGAATTTGAAGCTTAAACCCGTCAAAAATCTGTATGGTACAGTTTCAGGGACTGCATTGTGGAGAACAGAACCCCTAATGCAGTATTAACTTGAACAAAAAAGAAGTTTTGGTTCAGGTAATGTTGGATGGGTTTTGGTCCAAGCCCAGTTCTACTCCTGTTACACAAACACTGCCAACTTGATCAGCCCTGGGGGTTGCTCCAGTCAAACCCAAACTCTCAGCCTGGACTAAATGAAAAGGCATTTGGGCAAACAACTCTCATACACCCCAGTTGGCTGCGGTGAAATTCAAAGTACACGTGTGTGTACTGGTAACAGTGGGTTACACTTACTTCAGCCCGTGACGCAGCTCTTTAATAAGAGCAATTATCTATGTAGGGAGGTGCAACTGCCAAAGAAAGATCCAGAGTAACAAAGGTGTAGAACCAAACACAACAAAGCAGTCAAGTTCTCTTAGCAGCCTTACTGGAAAACTCATGTAACGCAGAGGAAAGATCGTGGGTAACCAGGCAGAGTCAGTTATCTGCATGCAACAACACTTACTTGCAAGCTTCATCAAAAATCTGAATCAGAAAGCTTTCCTATTCTGCAGGAAGGCCCAGAACTACAATCCATGAAGCCAGTTTTACGATTATTTTTAAATTTACCCTTAACAGTTTAATGGTGCCAAAACCCAGCAACAGCTAGAACTCAAAATGGAACATTCCTGGCGTAAGAAGAGTAATTTATTATCTACTTAGTACATTTTCTGAGAGATGATTTCAAAACAAAAATGAGCAGTGGAGGAAAGGCTAATCCTGTTGCCTTCTCCCTCCTCCTGGGCAGAATGGAATGATTCACTGATCTAGGACTCCAGCAGAACAGTCAAGGGGGTCTCAGCCCTGTTAGGAGTATATTTTATAAAACTATTATCACTTCATCCGTGGCTGTTCAGTCAGGCAATGTCCAAATGCTGTGTGATTAAAGCCCAGTACCCAGGTAGCTAGGTGGGTAGATGAGTGCTGAATGGTCCACTAAGGTGGAGCTTCCCTTCTCCTGCTCTTCCAGACAGAACTAGGTGGAAGGGGCCTGCTAATGCTCAGCCCAGTCTGTGTTCAGAAGCTTCCAGAGGTTTTCAGTGTGTCACTTGTAGCGAGCTTTTAAAGCCTGTCTAATTAGGAAAAAAGTTGAAGGAGTTAGGAGTTCCACCTCTTGAAGTGAGCTAAAGCTGCTAAACCATGATCCTAACGTCGTTCAAGTGTTGGCTTTTGTTTAGTTAAACAAGTTCAACTGAGCTATAATTTTTGAAAAAACCCCACCTTTTTCCTAGTCTAGACAAAACCTGAGAGCTTTAAAAACCAAGCACGGAAGAACCAAGTTAAGACAGCATCAAGTCAAGGCAGGACAGCTATGATGCAGACAGAACTGCTGCTCTTCCAGCTGCCTTCCTTACAGCATGCCTTAAGAATAATAATGAAGAAAAGTCAAACAACTTGAGTGAGAATTCTGCTCTGCCTTTTCATGTGGCTGATTGTTTTGCTAAGACAATCTTTGAAAGGAAAGGAAAAATAGGAACCGGATTCTTTCCTGCACCAACTCTCTACAGGTAGTTTTCCAGGAGCTTGTATGTTTTTAAAACAATTACTTCTAATCCTAGGCTTGCTTTATGCTCTGAGAAGCCATTTCAAACATGATTCTTCACATAACCAAGATGTTTCTTCCCCCTCCCACTTTCTCCCTCCCTCCCCTCCGCTACCTAGTTCAGCCGTGCAGCACTGTTCTTGCAAAGTTTTCTGGAGGGAGTATCCTGCATCTTCCTGCCAAGCGATGCTCTGCTGTGGTAACACGATGGAGCATTAATGTGATCCGCCGTTCATGCCAAAGCCTCATCCAGAAGGGAGGTGTCGTGCATGTGCTGGCTGCGGGAGAGTTCAGGGAGGGGAAGAGCTGAATAATTTATGCCTTTTGCTTTACAGCCCTATCCGAGGCCCTTTTAATTCTTTCCTGTTTGTTTTTCTCCCTCCTGTGGCAGCATTTAGTCATCTCCTCACAGCGTGTCTTTGGGAAGGGAAGGGCAAATGGAGTGTTTTCCAGGAAGACCTATCATTCTTCCCAAAGTCAGTTACACAAATCACAGCTTAAGCAGATCAAACTCATGGGCCTGGGCTGCTGAGAATGCTGCTTACAGCAAATGCTGCTGTAGGGCAAGGGGTAAAGCCAGAGCTAATATCTCAGATGTTTTCCAGAAAATACAGTGTCAGCACATACAATTCTTCACTCCTTGGAGACATATTTCCGTCATTTTATTTGAATTTGACTAGCGACAAAGTAGTAACACAGACATTTGGAGAACTGGATCTAAACTGTGAAGAAAGGAGTAGGCATGAAGTAAACTTGGAACAGACTGGTAATTAATCCAGGCATTCATCCTGTCTTTAGAAAAATCCCAGCCACCCAGGCAGGGGTGCTATGTGCCGTTCTTACTGCTGTGACTTCTGCCAATGATATTAGGTCATATCCCTAATGCAATGTAGGGTCCGATCCTGCTTCTACTGATATAAAGATTCCCCTGGATATTTTAGTGTCAGGCACAGATTGTGCTGGGATCCGGTTTCCAGTCACTTTTCTCCAACGCTTCTTATGCCGCCCATGCCAGAACACCCAGTGCACCTCGCACCCATGCTGGTTCAGAATTCTTTAAAGCCACGTAAGTAAAACACAGTCTTTAGGGAAGACTAGTAAAACATTTTTTAAAAAATAAACAAGAAAGCTTCTCACTGATCTAAGATATAATTAACTGTGTTTGCGTTGATACAAACATTCTGTCAGATTTAAATGAATATAAATGGTTTTTCAAAACTAAAGGAAAGGATTCTTTTTTAAAGAGCATAGTCTGCTCTAATGGGATCTAATAATTCTTAATAGTTCTCCATAAAAGTAATAGTGTACTTAAATCTCCACTTGGCAATAATCCGGGGCAGAAAAAAGTGCATTTTAAAAATGGGAACAGCTCAAGGCTGCATGTTCCCAGCCAGCAACGACAAGCTGAAACAATACAAGGAATCCAGATAATGAAGCACATATGTCTTTCCAGTACCATGTGAGTCAACAGCTTCTTCATTTACGCAATCAAAGGGGGAAAACAGTCCCCCACTAATCCCAGCACCTGAGGTGAAGGGGTGAGGATTGCAGAACTAAAGAAGCCCTCCTATCAACGCGAAGATTTACAGAAGTGAACTCACTTTGTGCTTTGATTTCTTTTCTCTTTTTCCTTTCCCTCTCTTTCTTCCTGGTATGTATGTTTTCAAACCTGGGGACTCTGGGAAAGCAGATGAAAGCCAGCCCTGGAGGTTTATATAAACTAAATGAGGCACATGGCAAGATGCCTGGCATGAAACATAGGGCCCGATTCATAAAATAGTTCAAAAGCATATCTATAAAGTTTAAAATGGGGGGATCTCTTGGCCACAGATTGTAGCAGTTTCTCAATCGAGCGCAGGCTGCTCTGCCACTGAAAGAAGCCCTCGAGGCTTCTCTTTAGAAGGCAAATGTCACATTTTACACAGCTGGAAACTGAGGCCTAAGTGACAGTGTTCTAATATGTGCCTAGGAAACAGAAGGAACCTGTGTCGGTGGTTCTTTCAATACTTTGAAGTGAGTCCCTCAAGGTCATTTGTAGTGACAGCGCCAGCTCTAGGGCTCAGACCTCACGGCTCCTTCCACCTCTAGGCGCTGGAGTGTGCTGTACGGCACTGGTGTAAAGGTTTGATCAGTGGCTGTAACTGCATTTCCATTTCCTAGCTGCCTGCCACACTACACGGTACCTTTTCTAACCCTGGATATAGAGGGGAGAGGTAAAAGGAAAAAAAAGAAAAGGAAAAAAGAAGATATTTCTTTTCAGGATGTACTTGAATGAAAACCGGCACAATTTCCCTGTTGAGTTTTAAAGTCATCTTTCATTTGTAATCAACTCAAACACTCCTGAATCTACTAGTCTAAAACAAAAGACTGGCAACTTGTGGTTGTATTTTTAGGAAAATGAATTCTATTTCAATTCAGAGTGATTTTTTTTTTTTTTCATAATGGGAGTAAGAAATCCCCCCAGAGTGACTAATAGCAGATCCCATTAACTGCAGAGGCCAAAGGGGAAATTGACAAGTGAATGATTTGGCCATGAAACGAGGTGAACTAATTTGCAGAGGAATGAGTATTTCTGAGCATCTGGTGGCTGGCCCGCCTACGATAGCATGGATAAACCGCACGCAGAAAGGAGTATTTGGCTTGCTTGATATTAGACAAGAACTGGCCCCAGAGCTCTCTAGTGATCTGGAGCTTACAGAAATTCTCTGCATTACCAAAGATTTTATTTTTTTTAACTAAACTCTTCTTTCCTACCCAAATGTGTTCATAGCTCGGTTCAAAGTAGCAGTGAACAAAGACTATTTAGGCACGCGGTCACAGATGTTTCCCCCGTTTGTGTGATCTGCGTGAAGCAGATATTATTCCATGCCATGTTATCTCAGAGATTAATGATGGACAAGTTTCAAAAGGTTTGAAACTTGCAAATAATTGATTTGGAGGAACTCCCACAACAGTGAACCTTCTTTGGATCTTATCAAAACTCTCTGTACACAGTGGGTCTGTACTAACAGCCAAAGATGACTGAAACGGCAAAGGAAGCCCTCGAACCCTGCCAGAGCTGAAGGGATACGAGTTCGTCAAGCACACAAAGGGAAGGAAATCGCTTCTATGACTTCTATGGAGGGAAACACTTTCAGAGAATTACATTCTCCAGGAACGTGTGCTCGTTTTCCAGAATCAATTTGGTTCTGATTTAGTGAATCAAAAATTGCAATTTAATCTTTTAAACATTGTCATTTTGTTACCTGAAGTAGACTTGGATGACTACTCAGGTGAGTGACCTTACCAAAAAGGCAGGAACAGTCTCTCTTTTCTGTTGAGAAAACTAACGTTGGCTCTTTAACCAGTCTTTTGACAGTGAGTACGTACAATACACCTGCCAAAGGCCCTTTCCTACTGTCAGGGAATAAAACACGTTCAAAAGTAATAAAACCATGTGGAAAGTGAAGTTTACATGGTGAGAAGTACATAAAGAAGTGAATTGTGCATGATTCTTGCGTATTTTTCAATCAGTAAGTGCTTTGCATCTTCATCAGGGAAGATGCTCTTTTAGTTTGTTTCCGTGTCGGGCTCTGGCCTCAGAGCAGAGAGAAGCAGTGAGTTCAGCAGCGCTCCCTCTCCTCTTGCCTGTTGACAGATCCTGCTCTTGAAGCCTTCCAGAAGGGACCTTTCTCTCCAAAAGTGGGAAATTCTTTCCCTCTGTTCTGTGAAAATACCTGACGGCCTTCCCCACTGCTGATCTCCTCACCCCAGCTAAAGGAGGTCCTCTGGGTATTCTGCGGGAGCAGTCGGGGAGCGCACACCTCAGTTCTGCGGAGCTGTACGACGGCTGAGCTGGTGACGCTCAACACAAGGAGCTGTTACGTGATGACTCAAGGACAAGTGGAGCAAGAACTAGGGGTGACGTTGCTGAGTGGCTCAGTTTCTGTGGCCATCGCACAAGAGCTGGGGTTTGTAAGAATGAAGCCACAACAACGCTGAGATTGTCAGTTGTGAACAAACTGAAGAGAACATTTCTTTCCACTTTTTCGCCACTCTCCATACCCCGACCTGTTATTTAGAGTACGTGCTAAATTCCACTGTGAAGACAAGGGCAGTTTCTTAAGTAACATCTGTGCGTTCACCCTTTGTGCTCGTGGGGATTATTCCTTCCAGGACTTCAAAGTAGATGTCTGGACTCAAGCAGCGGGGTAAAATTGTAACAGCAGAAGCTCTCCCAGAGGATCCTTTAGAGATGTCCCTTGAATTAACAAGGATGAGGACACAGAGCCTGCTAATTAGTTATACTGAAATGTTCTTCCTACGTATTTTTGTTTTTGGAAAAGCAATGGTGTGGAATTATGAGCTGTGTAGTCTTGTTTGCTAGAATCAGCTGCCTTCTTTCTGAAAGCATCTTACGAGAGAAGGGTTGAAGAACATGAGAAATAACAGGCTTTACTCTGGGAGCGTTAATTGCTGTTTCTCATTTGTTGCTATTCTCCTGCTAAATCAGCTTGCATACATAAAATCATAAAATCCACAATTTTAAAAGTTGTTGCATTAACTTTTTGTTTTGTGGAGGTAGCTAAATGGCAAAAGACAGAATTCTGATTTAACTGTTGAAAGAGAGAAGCAAGGTCTTTAAGGAGAACTATCTTTTATAGACCAAAACTTACGATCAGAAGCAGTAGCCAAGTGATTGGGTACAAGAGGATAGAAAACTGGTCTGGGATTTGTATAAAACAGAAAAAAGGAGAGCCAGAGCAACTTCTCAAAGTGATGTACACTGCAATAAACCTTTTGAGGCCAGGGAAGGTACTGCAAAATGGAGATGAGAATGAAAACCCGTAGGATGTTTTATCTCAGCTGATCGGTTTCATTCATTATGAGGTACTTCTCTATCCTTTCCATCCATCAGCGAGCCTGGACTCCCACAGAGTGCGCTCGGATACAGGGGAAGAGCCGCTCCTCCTGACGGCCTCACTCCGTGTGCTCTTGGCAGCAGCACCCTTCAGGAAATTGTAACAGACCAGAGACATAACACAGACATTGCAAAGAGAACTGTTTACATTCCTGTAAAGAAAGCCGCAGCAAAAACTGTCAGGAGCACTGAATGAGACACTGCGTAGCTCCTACCTTCACATTTTTGCTTGTCCATTTCCCGCAGACATCAGGTGCTGCTGTGGTGATGCTCAGGTACAGTTCATCCTGAGGGATGCCTTTGCACGGTCTGGACACGTTCCAGACCCCACTGGTTTTACAGGGCTCAAATCAAGCTTGGGAGTTTAGGTTGGTATCCTCTAGAAATGGAGCCGTCCAAACCAGGAGGAAAACTCCTGAGACAAAAGCTACCTGAAGCTGTGTCTGACTGTCACCGGGCGAGTTTGCACGCTGTCCTTTTCATACAGAGGAGGAGGTCTGTGTCAGCAGCTGTGGGCATCTCACAAGCCTGGCGGGGCTGCATCTTAGGAAAGAGTGTGGGTTGTTATGTTTCTTATTTTATATCAAAGATTCTCTTTTAAACGGGAAGGAGCACACGCTACAGAGATCTGTGAGGTTTCTCCTTGCCATTCAGTACACAAATGTAACGGGCTGTTCAGTTTCAGGATTGCTTCAGAATCACCCCTGAAATGTAGTGTTAGGAGCTGTGTTTCCAGGAGACAGATTTCTGGGCTACAAAGCACAGTACAGACAACTTTGAAAGAACGCTCATCCCGCAAGTATTTTACTTACACATCTCGAGTCTTGGGGGCCGTGGTTGTACATGTCACAGCTGCCTCAGCAGCTACAGCCAGCAATGAGGAGATTCTGTCCTGGTGCCTGCACATCACAGATAATCAGAGTAAAAACTTTAAAGCGCTGGAATTTAGTAGCTTATAACTTATAGACTGCACCAAGTCTGTAACCTTGTTGTACTTACATAAAGTAATTTCATTTTGATTGCCTATTGAATAACTCTGATTATTCTTCAAGAGTCACTTTGGAATGGAGCCTGAAGGTACAATATAAAATAATTGAATTGAGTGTAAAGTCCCAGCTGGTAACCTTGTCAGTAATGTGAACAAAGATCTTGTATCTGTAATTCGGAGAGCTGGAGATGTGAATGTGAAGTGGATTCTACTAACACTTGCGAAATTTATCCCCTTCTTTCCCCCCCACCAGTGTAACTTCTTACCAACAAGCTCATTTTAATCGAATTAACATACCAGCTGATGGCAGCACTCTGGAATTAGAACTCCAGGGTTGGCTCAGATTTATTTCATGCTATATCACAGTATGAACTTGAGGAATGATTTCCAGGAGACTAATTATCACATTATACTGAACTGCACCGTAACTCCAATAAGTGGAGCGACAGGATTCTTTTTTATCTTTTCTAAGCTCTTTTTTGCAATTTTTGTGCTCCTTAGTGAAACTTTATAACAGAGGACTCCTAGAGCTGTAGCTAAACACTCTTTAAGAAGTGACAAAAAATACTGCCACTGGGGTCCTGGAGTATAAAATCCAGACACTCAGGACTTCTGAAAGAGGATTTGAGTGTCCTGAGGACAACTTGTTTATTTCAAAGTGAAACTAAAGATTGAATCACCTGGATGCCAACTGTTATCCAGTATCTTCTCACCATTTTACTTTGTGCATAAATGAATGAGAAATTTCTGTTGCAAATCCAAGCAGCTCCCTTTTCAAATTCTATTGTATTAATAACTGCAATACTTATCTCACAGAGGAACCAAATACTGAGGAATTGAAATGTAATGCTCTTTGGGATATGAACATCATGCACAATTTGTTTTGTGTTGCTTAAGATCTGCATTCAGCTATAAATAAGTGTATCAATCTTTTTTTCAAAATTTAGGATGTACTTCTTTTTATTGCAGGGGCAGCTTCCCCAGTTGGACAAATCCAAACATGGAAATCAACTTTTTGCAAGCATCAGGATAAATGGTATGTTACCATGGCATTTTGGATGCCTTCTTATTTACTAAGCTTTTTAGCCCTATGTTGCTAAGATGCGAGGCTGATGCACACAACAATAGGCCATCCTAGTCTTCAGATAATAAGGTCAAAGTACAAAGTCAGTAGGATGTAATTTTCTGCAAATTGAATGTGTTCCAACTAGAAAGGTTTTATTTTTGAAATGCTATTTGAAGTATATGCTTTCTAATCAAAATAGGAGGCTAGTTCTTAATAAAATCTAATTCACTACTTTGATTTAATAACTGGTAAATTTGCGAACTTGAAGCATGCTCAAACAACACGTGTGTGTGTGTGTGTGTGTGTGTGTGTGTGTGTGTGTGTCATTTGTACACTCCTTGGGCACCTGCCACGAGCCACAGCTAGTGACACCAACACCTTGATTTACGTCTCTGAGCAGCTATGTCTCATTCCACGAAACGCTGTAAAGACATGGTGCCAACCATTCCATGATGCTGTGATGCTTCCCTCCTCTTTTGATCGCTCCCTTCTTACATCCCAGCTGGTACTCCTTGGAGCTTTGCCTTTGGGAAGCTGCCATATATTCTTTGCAAATATGCCACAGCTATTCCCTTTTCCTTCGACAAATGACTCGCATTAGCTTCTATTGTTGCTGCATGTCAGTGAGAATATAGTTCCTTCAGCTCACTAGCTGCTATTATTTTTCTCTAGCTATTTTCCATTAAGATGCATTTCCTCCCAAATGTTATGAAAGTTTATCTTTTTTGTTTACTTAGAGTTTGTAAAGCTTACATGAGCAATGGGAGTGGGTAAATGTCTGTGTGGTGCCCATCGATGCTGATCTACGCTGCTCTGATTCTTATCTTAGGAAAACATTTGCATTTTGGAGGAAAGATAATTTTGTTGAGTGTTTTGCTGGAACCTAGAAGCTCTTCAACTTCAGTATGGGCACATACTACCTCTAGTACTGTATCAGTCAGTAGTAGCAACGCAGCTTGTCTTTTGTATTTCATTCAGAGCAGGGGTAAGATATGATGGAAATAGAAGAGTTGCTCTTGAAAGACTTTCCCGCACTGAGATAGCAGAAACAGTGTGAAATCAGTAAATCAGGAGAGATTTCTGCCCTTCAGAGCCCCGAATTTTTTCACATTGCTTCACCGCAAATCACTCCTTGTTGAACACTAGCCCTCGGAAGAAGATGTTGCAGCCAAACGTGGCCTTTGCCGCGCCGCCCTGAACAGCGAGCACGTGCAGCCTGCGTGCGCTACGTCAATTCTGCTGCAGTTCGCGCTGCATTGATTACTGGTGCTTGTGCTGTGAGTCACCTAACTTTCTGTTGTCGCAGCAGTATGTATATTTTTAGGCTGTGAAAAAAATAATAAGAGCAAATATTTTATACAAATAGCATGATTTCAATTGTTGTGTTGAGTGTTTGATCATTGCATTGGTCAGGTAAGAGGCAGTTATTGCAGAACACTAGGGATAAAGGAGACCTACTGGTAATGTAGCAAAAAAGATGCGTTCTCTACTTAGATTAAGCAGGCACAAATTGGAAGGGAGGGAGATGGAGCGATTTTTCACATAACCATAATTGTGTGCTAATTATATCACGGAATGAAAGCAATTGCCCAATTATAAGACAATGTATCACTCTATCACAGGCAGCGCTTTGAAGGTTTATGTACTTTAAATTACTGTGACATTCCCAAGGCTCCTCTGTTTACACATTTGTCTCAACATCTTCTAGCAACAGCAGCACGATGACTGAAGCCATTAATTAATATATTCCCTGTGTCTTTGCAGGAGTTAGAGTCCTGTTCAGAATGAATTTACGCTGTTTTGTAAACTAGTTTGATTTTCCTGATACACTACTAATGACCACCCTGGGTTTGATAACTGAGGGCAGATGAGGTAGATTTCTCCTCTGCTCTCCTAGTGAATGTTATTATTACTTTTTTGATACCCAGAATGAGCCAGAGGAAAATCTTGTCCAGTATATCTATTTTCTGTAAAACCACATAGGATTCAAGCCTTTATTTGCCATTAACCATCCGTTCATTAAATAGACAATGAAAAGCTGTCCCCTGAGCACTGGGATTCAGATTCGTTTTTACTCTTATCATGAAAAGACCCCATCCTTGTCTGTCACTTGAAATACCTCCCACTGGTGCAGTCACGCTGTGTCTGCTAATGCCCCGTTCCTGTACACCAGCCTCTGCGCCCCAAAGCACAGAAACCAGTGAGGGCACAGCAGCACTGCTTCCTCCTGCGCTTCCATGCACCTTCTAACAACTAACCATCCGGCAAGCCACACCTTACTCTGCTAGGCATTGCAGCACGCCTAACGGGTCATCTAGGACCTGTTCCTTTGGGCTTTGGAAGAGGATGGGTCACTCCAGGGAGTGGTTGTCCCCAGAGCACCCAGATCTGTACCAGCAGCATTTGAAGAGACAGGATGTCTCAAGCAAAGGGGTGTGAGGGTTTTCTGCATGCTGGTGGTCAAAACCACATTGCCAAACCTCAAGTAGAAATCCGTAGGCTGTCAACATAGATCTTGGCGTGCTGGGAACCAGTTAATAAACCGGCTGCCGCATTCTATCCCAGCTTCAGTTCACAGAGGGACGTGCGGTGCAGCCCCAAGCACAGCACACTGCAATATGCCTTGCTGTCAATGGAAAAACTCGGGAGTGTTGACTTATTCAGCAGTTTCACACAAGGAGAGGCTTGACAGGTGGCACCAGAATGTGAGGTCTGTTTCAGATTCTTTCATTAATTTTTTTGCAAACTTTAGTGGATTTGAAAGGAACCATATTGACAGCACTAGAGGCTGCACTCTTCTATTTGTCTGTAAAATAGAAACGGGAAGGGACAGTGCACGCTTACCTGTTTGCTGATTTTCCTGGCTGAAGCATTGCCTCTGTGATGTTTTGTGGGAGTGAGAATGCAGTTGTCTCATTCATGCGGATATGTGTACGGAGCCGTGGAGGGTAAAATAACCTTTTCCACCTGGAAGTGTTTCAGTGAGATATCCTGGGGTGTGTGTCTTAGCACCAGCTGCCCTGCTAGGCAGCCAGGCACGGCTCATGATTGTTGGTAACCAAATACCAGCAACCCTTGTCCTTCTCTAAAGGGGACAATGAAACAAACTGAGGCCTGATGATCACCTTGCTCCTGAAACAACTGCCCAAATGCTTCAAAATCATTGCCATTAGAGACTCCTGATTCGGTTAAGGACATCGAGATGCTCATCACAGACTACAAAACTGGGCTAGGACATGAATGGAAGTTAGTCTTTGCTGACTGCAGAGATCACAGGAGAACTCTCCTCAGCTGTTACAGCCATTGCGTGTCCAGGGCGCACAGAAGTCAACTGCACCAGTTGAGAAGCTCCTGTGGAATTAAAGGGGTTTAGAATCAAGCCCTAATATGGATTACCAGAAAATGCAGAGGCAGCTTCAGAAGGGCCTGTTGACAGGACCAACATTTGTTCAAATTTCTGATATTATTTTCCAATTATTTTATTTGGTTAGAGGTTCATTAGGGGTTTCTGAGCTGTTTCCTCTTATTAAAATACAAAAGGAGGCTCAGACAATAATATCTAGCATCTTAATTGGGACTGCTTGTCAGCCATATGGCATCACTTTATTCCACTTTTTTTTTCTTGTTTTATTTTTAAAGGTATTTGCCTGGGTTTATAGTTATTTATCTTGGATGTTTATCAAAACCTGTTGGTATCTTGGCATTTTCACCATTCTTTATGAAATGAGTTTTGTGGATCTTGGTACAGTGTTAAATTAACGGCTATCTGGATCCCAAAAGTCACCACTCAAAGTGCTGGTAATTGGCACCTCAACATATATTCCCAGCAGAGGCCAAGGACCAGATAGTCCCAGAGATGGGATGACCATCTGCCTCTTCTTGGTGGTTCCTCATGGTTGACTGAGCAATATCAGGAAAGCTTGTCTGCTTTACCTTTTTTGGGGACAAGTCAAGGATTTCTCTAGTACCCATCTGGTACCTGATCCTGGCATTATATTCTGTACTATTTTTTAAGATAATTTGTCTTCATCCTCCCTCTTCCCCCTGGCAAAGCATTTTAATCCCCCGCCGCTTTTATTTTTTAAGTGCCACCTTAGACGCTGGAGATGAATGTGTGACTTGCCGTCCCCTGGGTTTTGCTTCCCCGGGTGATGCTGGTGGCTAGCCTGGTTCCCTGACACGGTGCAGCCTAGGTGTCTGGCATCTCCAAGTACCCAAGGGCTCGGTCTCTTCCTTTCCTGCGCTGTTCTGATATTAATGCTTTGGCACATAAAAAATGTCAACAGATGCCATCAAGTGTAAAGAGACAGGTGGTGTCAATGCGTCAGAGGAGGGACTTCCTCCAGAAAGATGGCACTTGCTGAGTTATGTAGGCTGCCCGTGCAAACCCCTACCCGTGTGCCATCCATCTCCTTGTGAGACAGTCCTAATGTCCTTGTGAGCCGGCACGCTGCCATTCGCAGCCCGTGAAGAGAAACCTGGTGGAGGTGCTTTGTAAAAACCAGATTTGACACGGTAGATTTGTAAGTGATGTTTCATGCTGCACCTGCGTATCACATAGAAGTCAGGGTGACACCGTGGACAGGGTGACAGTCTGCGAGCTCACTAACAGTTTAGTCTTTGTCACTGCTGCGTGTGTTTGGTAAAGCGGCTGCAAAGTCAGGTCACCGTCTGTGAAAAGTGCTGTGGCCAGATCTCATAAAGCCTTTGGGGTTTGTGTTATGCAGCTGTGGGGACACTGTGTTGTGGCAGAGAGATCAAATAAGCTCACTGAAGGCTTGATGCACACAAGTTTGCTGCTTTCCCATCATCTTTTTCACTCTTGCCTTCATGCCAGAGGTTTTCTGTATTTTCTCTGACCTCTTCCATACTTTCCTTCATATTTCCAGTCATATAACGACTAGATGAGCTATAAGCCCAGACCTTTTTTTTGGCATCAAATTCCTTCAACAGATAATAGGCTTAATTCTCTCATACGGGCAGACAGCTTAATGAAATGTCTCATCCCTAGACAATGAAAAAAATGTTTTGCCTGGTTTTTTTTGGTTTATATTACTAATGACCTTTTATATAACTCACCATTATACCATCGTTCTCCTATGTTAGTTCAGGATTCTGGAATCCAAGGTGGAAGCTTCTTTCTTTACAACTACTGAACGCTTAAAGCTAAAGGGGGGGTTGCAGGAAATATAATTAAAGGCGGAACTTGCTTGCTGTAGCTTTTCAGGGAGATAAAGGGCACTCCTCCTCTCCAGAAGGTCTCTATTCCTTTCCAGGGATGCTGTAATCTGTTGCTAAGGCAGTGGCTGTGCTGTAACACAGTGTTCTCTCTCTCATTGTGTTTGTGAGCAGGTGGAGCAGAGATTGCTGGGTTTCTACATAAATAGCTATAGAACAAATGTACCAGAGGAAATGGGGCTGCGTGGAGAAGATCCACAACACGATTAACATGAAAATAAAAGATGTGAGAACATGCCATATCTGAATAGTAAACACTCAAATGAAGGTGATTGCTGAGCACCTTCTTGGTGTGAGGCAGGCCAATTCATAGAGGATCAGACTAAACATCAGGAAATCATAATTTTATTCTTAGCTCTTCTGCTAACCTGCTGAATGGTTTTAGCCAAGGTATTTTCTGATTCTGTGCTTCAGTTGTTCCACCCTTACAGAGGGTTGCTGACTCTTTGTAAAGACATATGAAAGCTGGTGTAGAAAAGTGCTGGTTGACATCTGGATTTTTCTGTCGCAAGAATTTGGGGAAGCACTAGGAAGGGCTGTTGCTAAAGACGAGTTCAGAAGGACACTAGGAAAAGAGAAAAGTGTGCACCGAAAAAAAAATGATTCAGTGGGGAGGCTGATTGTATTCTTGTTTTGTATAATTTTACAAGGCCAAAGAAGTGGAATCCAAACCCTCTCAAGTGCATTTACATCATGTACTGTGTCTGCAGACGTCGTTACCTTGACATTAGTGTATAACCATTCACAGTGCTGGCGTGAGCACAGCACGTTTTGCCATGTATCAGACACATTGCACTGCAGAGGAAAACAAAGGCAGATGAAGTGAGAAGTGGGAGTCATGAATCATTTAAAAAGAAATAGCACACACAGAGCCCACTGTAAAAAGAACGACAGCGTCACCGTTGGGAGCGCTGCCAGCCGGTGAGAGCGCAGCCACCACGGCTCGGGGCAGGGGAGAAGGAAGGCGCGTGCTTTCCAAAGCTGAGACAGGCACCTTCGTTCATTAACCAGCCTCATAACTAGCAATTAGGACCTCTGTGACATACTCAGTTAATTTCCACCTGCACCCCTCGCGGATGCTGGGTCTGTATGGGCACCCTGGCCCGTGCACACGCAGCCTGGTGACCTGGGCTGGGGCCACCCGCAGTGCTCCCAGGAGGTGGGGGAATCCTCTTTTGTTAATGTTTTGTTTCTACTTTGCATATTCTCTGGAAGCCTGATTCTTGCTTCGCTCTCATGAGTTTTACGCTGCTGTGCCTTCGGTGATTTACACGGTTGCAGCCGTCGTTGTGAAAGGGGAACAGACTGTCGAGGACACGGCGGCCGGTAACACCGTTGTATGCACAGCTCCGAAACTCTTCTTTGGGCCCCAAGCGCACTCGGAGCCTCTGCCTAGTCATTTAATGATTGTAGTGAGTGAAAAGGTAAATTGGTAAAAGATCATTTAAAAGAACCTGACTTGAGTCATCACAGAGGGCCCTTATCTTGCAGACGAAAGCCTGGGGGAACTCTCAGGCTCAGGTCTTTCATTTTCAGTAAATAAAATAACTGTCTATCTTGCTTTTGTTTTTAATCCCATTTTAAAACAATTTACTTTATTTTACAAGGGATGACCATAAGTTTCAGCAAAAAAAAATGCTGAGTTTTGCAGAGTTTATATAGTTAAAATAAAATTACTTGCTGAATTCGTAGGTTAAGCGTTGGGTTTTATTTGAAGTGAAAGAAAAAAAGCAGGTTTGATTACTAAAATGATCCAGTTTCCTTGACATACTGTCGAAGCAAATAGAAAAAAATCAAGTCACAAATGCAAAAAAAAAAAAAACCCAACCAAAAAAAACCCAACTGCCAAGACAACATTTTTAACACTTACACCAGACAAACTGTTGGATTTCAAACTGGCAAACAGTCTGTTATGACAGTCCTTTGATGGAGCAATTCATAGAAAGAGAACTATCAGGAAAACTCCGCTCTGAGCAAGTGGGGCTTCTAATCAAGATGATGATGCCACTGAAATCTAGATCAAAAAAGAGTCACAGAAATAAAAGACTTGATTCCACAGTGAAGTTTGTGTGGGCAGAACCAATTGCAGGGTAGAGTCCTACAGGTAGCGGTGATGATGGCAAACAGCACTGAGCCGCCTGTGTGCCGTCAGTTACACCTTTTTATTGGCTCCTGGCTGATACGGTTTAGCTCTGCGCAACCGCCAGTTTTCCTGACAATGGTGGGAGTACAGTCATTTTAAGCAACCTTGGTTTTCTACCAAAGGATCCATCCTGCATTCTAGAACCCGGAGGACTTATTTGGGTAGCCCTCAATAGATGCTTAATTTAAAGCAGCCCAAAGTAATAAGCGTCACACAGAACTGCTGAAGGCTTCTGCTGCTTCTTGGTGCTCCTTCTGCATGTCCTCACTTGTGAGAGTCAGTGGCTTCGTTCCTGAGCCTGTGTACAACGGACTCTGTAGTGCAGGAGTTGGGGGAAGAATCCTGTCACCCATCGCTTTCAAGCTTTCCCTTTGCTTAAAATACCAGCAGGTATTTCAGGATTTGGGCTTTTTTAAGTTCAGTATTGCCAATCTTACATTAATAAAGGCATAAGCCTGTACTTCAAAATCATGAGTGGCATAATTATGATTTTAAAAATAGAACACTTTTTCATAAAGGCTGAGGTATTCAGATGACATTCAAGCAGCTGCATCTTCAGGAGAAATAGCACGTATTATGGTATTGCTAATAAAATTGCAAGTACTGGCAACACAGTACTTCATGTAATCACAGTCTTCAGAATTTGTAATCGCTACTTGAGTTACTCTGCACTGACACATCACGTTGCGTGTAAGTACATCTGACACAGAGAGTCTCGTTTGTCGCCTGGTGGCCACCTAGTGATCAGGACCCTGGGCTTCAGTTTGGATCTGGCTTTTCTTTGTCGTGGGCGTACTGGGAGGTCCGTCTTGGTTCTTCAGTGAGATCAGGGTTATGGACAGAGTGTGCACCATCTCCCACCACACCGCCCGCTAGGGCATGGAGAAACTTCCCCAAACTGCCCCAAATCGTACAGATTCAGGTACTTCACAGCCTCAGCTTCAAAGCAGGAGTAACAGCACTGCCTCATATCACAGAAACGTGCAGAAGATTAGACTTGGAAGCACTTTGAGATCTAATCAGAAGCACTACAGAGTGTTGTTCATTGTGGTTGATTTGTTCTTTGACAGGCTGTCCACAGTCCTTAGAGGAGGTTCTCTGGTACAATGAGCACTAAAGGGGGGATCTTCCTGTGACTTGCTGTGATCGTCAACACGAAATTCACTCACAGGTACTTCCAGCAAAGTGTGTGTAAAATTAACCGTCAGAGCAACAAATATTCAACAACTAGACATACTGGAACCGAAGATTATAGTCGTGGCTTTTTCTTAATGAGTGACAGGTGCTCATGCTCACGTGCCATTCTCACAACCCTCCTTTTCATTCGAGTAGGTTGATTCACAAAATCATGCACTGTTTGTGTAATCCAAAAAAGTGGTTTGAGAAAAAAGAACTTTCCAAATTCCTGTTGGGCTCTACTTTTCTCTTTAAACTTTTTTTTGTTGCTGAACAGCAGCAAGGCTGCTTAAACTTTAAATCACTTAAATGGATGTGTTACACCTACAGCTGAATGAATAATTCAGTCCTAGTCACTGTCTGAATTCAATAGGAGGAAAAGGGGAGGGTCCCTCCGGGGTGAATGTGTGAGCAGAGGGGGAAGGGGAAGGCTAATTAATTACACATTTACAGTGGGGAATTCTCTAAAAAAATCCACTAAAGTGCTGGGTTTTTGTTACATATTGCTGATCACAGCTGAGAGCATAATACCAAGAAAACCGTATTCTTGAAAACTTAACTCTTTGAGGGCTGCTAACAGCAGATTGAAATGAAGAATAAAACCCCAATCCCAAACACCGGGGTTACGTTTCGTTAGATAAATGCTTCGATTAAAGAATGATTCATCACCTGCTGATGTCAGATTCATTACTGATGCAATTGCAATGTGAATTTCTTTTCTTCTCCGTGTTATTTTCAGAGATTTTCTTTCTGAAAGCAGTGCTGAGCTGGCTGCATCTCCTGGAGCGTTAAGGCAACATGGTAGTATTACCATTGACACCAGGGATGCAAATTATTTTTCTCTTGGCAGAAGAAAGATTTTTGCTGCCAAGAGAACTATCTCTAGATTAAGCTTTTTTTAAATCCTGTAAACTATTTTGGTAGCAGCAAATTGCTGTTACTCGGTGGTACGTGATCTCTGACTATTTTTAATGCCCTGTGACAGAACTGCAAGACACTTCCCAGTGTACATGTACGGTCATTTTCTGAAGGACCCAGGGCCCCTTTTATAGCCAGACCGTTTCCATTCTCCGCACAACAAGAACTGCACTTGGAATTGATTTTTTCAAATAGCTCTGGAATTATCTCTTCTAACAAAAAACTACCAATTCAGAAGCAATTTTTAATGACTGCTTTTGTTTCATATTCCCATGCGGGTTTATTATTCTTTGTAATTTTCTAAATTTTGAGCAGACTTTGATCCTCCACTGCTCTGCATCTTTAGGAAAGCGATGTGCTTTCTAAAAACCTGCTTTATTTCATTCCAAAGTTGGTCATGGCATAGTATGTGTTTGGGAAGATGGTGATTATTGAATGTTTGTGCGGTTTGAGGCATTCCTAGATCCAGCAGGCAAAACCAGTTGGAAATTTACTGCCTTAGGTCTGCTTCCTTGACACCGTCAGCTGCCGTATCTCATCTCCACAGACAGTTCCATGCAGGGCAGCCACCTAACAAGGGTGTGGGCTGCTACACTTGATCCCGAGTACAAAGATGTCTCCATTTATCATGGCCCTACACTTAATTGTCCATCTTTTTTCATCCTCAGTTATCAGTTGCATAATAAATCCAGTAAAACTGGTGAATGAGAAATTCTGGTTTGGCGGCACGTAACACAGATGTTTCACACCTGTCTCCGTCTTCTGCTTTGGACTCTTTCTGGAACACTGAAGAAAATTATTCCACCCTCTAACGTGCTTTACCCATCTGTAAAGTGGAGTCAGTAGCTTTTATTGAATTCTGTTTCCTTGTTTTTAATTATCCGATGCGATAGGATGCTGCTCTGCTGCAGTACAAAGTAATCAAAGTTGAGGCTAATTATGAACTGGAGAGCCACATCTGTGAACTGAATTACAGGGTAGGGGTCTTTTTTGTTTCTCACATGCAATCTTTGCTCATTTAAATAAGCATCTAAAAACTGGGAGAAAGTAGCTGTTTGCTTAAGGCACAAGGCTGAGACTGAGGAAATCTGGACTCTTCCTGATACTGTCACAGACTCTGTGATCCTGGGCAAATCCTGGTGGGTAATCTCCCTCCTGGCTGTTCTAACTCAAGTGAGTTTTCAGTAGTGTCAGCTGAGAGTTTAGGAGATGCTGTAAAATAAAAGTTTATAAGAATATCCAGAGTAATTTAGTTCTGGATTAAAATGCAGCTGGCAGGAGAGACGGGCAATACTCTTCAGTACAGACAGCGAATGCATTCTTCCTCCCAGCTATTCCTGTCCACACCTATTATATCAGAACGACTGGACGTGATCCTGCCTCGCTGTGTCGCAGCTTCCACAATGAGGTCACCTGCAGCCTGGAAGTACAGCTGGTTCCCTTGCCTTCATTTTTAATTCATAGGATTGTTGTGGGTGTTGGGGTTTTTTTCTGCTGTTTATTCTGCAAGCCCCTTTTGGGCACATTGATGCCTCCAGCAAGCTTTGTATGCCAGGGAATTATGGGTCCAGAGATTCTGCAAATCTGCATCCCAGCCAAAGCTTTTGAAAGCTGCTGCTTTTGAATGCCATGCGTTTGGCTCGCGCCCTCCTTTCCTCTCTGTCTGTCTCTCTCTCGCTCTCTTCCTCCCTTTCCCCTCTCCTCCCTCCCTTCCCTCCTCTTTCTCTCCCCCTCTCTCCCTTTTACTTCTCTTTCTTCCCACTTCTCCTTTCCCCTTCTCTCTCCCTCCTTTCCCCTCTCCTTTTCCCTTCCTTTTTCCCTCTGTCTCACCTGCTGATCCCCTCGGTGATGGTGGGAAAGTGTTGGCGCTGCACGGTGCACAGCTAGGCTGGGAGGAGTAAAAGGGTGCTTTCACTTCATGGGAGATGCACTAGAAGCCTTTCTGTGTAAGGATTAAGGCTCTTCATTGCAGTCTGCGTGTGGCCTAATGTCTAAGATGGCATGTGCTCTATAGGTTCCCACCTGAGCCCCCAGTATGTCAGGCAGCTTGAGGGGGTTCTGCCGCTCAGCTCCTCCATCGCAGCCCTGTGCTGTCTGTCTCGTTGCTCCAGCAGGAGGGATAACATCCTTTCCCTCCTAGTTCTTTTTTTCCCTGACTCTCTATTTTATTTTTAAATATTAAAGCTCTCTGGGTTTCCCTGGTAAATCAGCGTGTGTGTGAAGTGCTGGTTACTTGTAGCTGGAGGCTGTGTTCCCCCTCTGATGGACTGCAAGCATTTTTTCTAAAACCGTCTCTTCTTTCCATCACTCCTCCTGTCCCTCCTCCCCCGCCCCAGCCTCAGCAAGCTCAGCTGCACATAATGACATCCAATCTGTTCAGGAAAAGAAAAAAACAGGAGGGGGAGAATATTTCCCTTTGATTTATACAGAAGCTGAGTTGGCAGAGAGCTCAGCTCAGGGGTGGGTGGAAGGGGAACCAAAAAGCAAATTTGTGATGCATGGGCATACTCTCTCCCTGGGGTGGTGCCAGCCAGCACAGCAGCCAAAGCCGCGGAGAAGCTTTGCAGGTTTCATGTGTGCGCCCAAGGCATCCTCTCTCCCAACGTATTACTATCGCCATGCAAACACACACCCACAGTCTGGGGTTAATTTAATTTTAAAATGACATTAGAGGTAACACAGGCCGGCTCATTAGCACTAGACAAAACACACAGATCCCTGTGTAAAGACAGGCTCAGGAAGAGGGAGAGGTCAGCAGCCAAGTGCTTCTCTCTTCCAGCAGTCATCCTCTGAGCCAGGGTCAGTTCCTACATGAGAAGGACGCGGCTGGCTTCGGAGTGAAAGGACAGTGAAAATAAAGAGAATCTTGTGCTGCCGTTCAGGTGTTGGAGTGGGATCTTCTGGCAAAAATCATAATGTCAGGTCAATGAAGCCATAGTGATGTATATCACTTCATAGAGGGTGTTCCCCAGCATTTTCTACCCACATTTTTCATTCATGTAAGACAACACAGAAAAAGAAATCCAGAGGGGCCCTAGTTTTCTGTGTCATTGCTTTGGGAGTGGTTCTGAGTGGAAAGGACAGCACGAGGCAGATGCAGGCTATGTGCCCGGTCCCACCAAGCCCTGATCAAGCACGCAGAATCTCCTGGCTCCGTTTTGAGCTACCACACGATTCTTCTGAAACACTTCAGCTCTGGTCTGTTCTATCCTTATTACTCCATTTAAAATCTGCCTTGAACTCACACACACTGAACTTTATTGATGCGCACAGATTCTGACCTGCAGCAGTCCTGCACCCCCACACTTGTACGCAGAGGCTGCTGGGTTTGCATCCCAGATCCAGCCATCTGCTTTTCCAGTATTCGAGCCCCGTCCTGGCCTTCCCATTGACCTAACTCTTGTTGCCCAGCTATTTTCACCCTTCATCCCAGGCTGGAGTGTTTCCTGCTGTTCTAGACCTTAGACCTGTTTTGATCAAACCCCGTTATTCCCCTTGAGGTGTGGTGATTTCTGTTCTAGGCACTATTGTTATGTGACAGCTACCAGGACCAAACCACAGAACTCACAGGTGCCTCCGGAACAGAATTATTTCAGTCGAGTGGATAAACTGGTATCTGTGCATCATGGCATCACAACACTGGATGTATGTCGTGGACAGAACAGAAGAACCGTAACAAACACGGGAATGATTTGCCATTCCTAAGTCTAGAGAAAGTGATACTGGCCTGTCGGTTAGTTAAGTGTTGCAGTAAGGATGGATGTGTGGTACAGGGAACAGAAAGCACTGCAGACCCCAATAGGAATGATAATGGGTGCCTGTTTCATGGGGCACTGTACATCGATTCTGATCGATTGTTTGAATACAGTCCAGGTAAAGTGGTAATTCAGCCTAGTCTAGGGGCCGTGGGGAGCGATAAACACTGGCAAGTGAACTGGATGCTGACAGCAGAATCCAGATTGCCATAGAAATTAACTGTGTGTGTCTGTTGTTATTAGAGATTTAACCAGATGACCTGACAATAATTAATGGCGAGCTAAATTGAGAAGGTCTGTCTCCCTTTGGAGAACCAGCCCTGAAACCCAGCTCTGCTCGTCCAGTGTACACACCCTGCATGCTCTGCACAAGAGCACTCGCTGCAGGTAACACCCAAACTGGTGTGAGAATGTGATGGGATGTGACTCCACGTCTGCCCAGAGGCGGTCTCCAGGGAGAGAGCAGGAATGCATGTGTTCCAGGACACGATATGCACTGCAAGGTCATTTGTGCCCAACTGTAAAGAGGGAATGCCAGAACAGCCTCACCGGCTGGGCTTTTCCTTGGCTCACACCCACCCACAGACACAAAGCCAAGCACGAGCCAGGGCTGTCGGCTGGTGACAGGCTCATCTGTCCATAGTCCCTGCTGCGTTTCCAGGTTAGAAGACTTCGTGCTGAACTGATGAGCAGCGGCTGCTCTGGCACAAGAACACAGGTCCTCTTGCCTGCGTAGTCCTGGTGCCTGTGTTCTCAGTGCCTCTGCTCCAAAGGGCCCAGAAGATTCCACTGCATTTCAGTAATTCATTCATAGTTCAGAGCATTCTTATTCTCTAGATAGATCACCACGGCACCCAAAGGTGACATGGTTTTCTTAGGACATAAAAGACCCAGGGTATGGAACAGAAGCCTGACTTCCTGCCTTCTGGTGATGTTCAGAAATACCCGTTCAATTCATCGTGATTTTAGTGGCATTAGTGGAGCTCTGGGTCAGGCCCCAAGACCTTGGTGACTCTGCAGGTACACACAGCCAAGCAGATGTCGTGTATTTAGTTCTGGACAGTTCTGGGCATTAAAGTTTGTTTTACTGCAAGGTGGGGCAGGGGATCACACGTTACAATCCACGGAATGATTGAGTCAACCCCCTTTTATAGGTTTTGTTTAATTGTCAACAATATTAGAATATAAACTAAGGATCCAAAAAAGTCAAAACTTCTGCTGTCCCCTTCATTGGCAGGGCAAGAACAAATTAGTTTCCAGTTTTCTGTATAGGTTTGTGTGTGTACATCTATAAATAAACAGACCGATATTCTGGTAACTGAATTGCTGCCCTCCCCTCCCCTGCCTCGGGAGCATCTTGTTCCCATCTCCCTCCGTCAGAACAGTGAGCCAGAATGAAATGTCTGATTCCTGTTAAGTGCTGTCAGTACCGCAGCTGGGGAGAAGAATATCTGAGGGAAATGCACAAGTGCACTGGCATTTATTTATTTCCTGGGGATATTTAGATAGGACAGACCTCAGAGCACAAGTGCACTTGATGCTTCTGTCGGCTCAGGAGGGGAGGTGAGGCTGCGGCACGGGCTGTGCTGTGCAGGTTTCGCTCACAGCGGCCCCGTGAACTGCCGTGGATGGACCCCAGGGCTCTGAAGGCTGCTGTGATTGAATCGTCGTGTCCGACTGCTGCTTGCGGCAGGCAAACAGCCGTGCAAGGCTGACACTGCAGAACGAGATTAACCGCCATCACTGACTTGATTATTGTGCAATTCCCAGGTCCATAACTCTTGAGGACCACTTAGCTCACTGAGGCCTAATTCTCTAACTGAGAAAAGATGAACAAGCAGCTTACCACAAACTACTGCCCTTCCTTCTCACTCGCCATGGTGTGCACATCCTGTGAAGATGCCAAGCGTGGGGAAAGTGTGGCACTTCGCTAAGACAAGGCAGTGAGCATTCAAAGCTGCCACTGGTTCTTTTCATGGCCTTTAGTAAGTCACTTACGGGCTTCAGCCTGCTCCAGATGTGCTCATGTGAAGTAATGAGCACTGGGAATCCTCTAAGGTTTAGAGAAGTCTGCCAGGAGGTCCTTGCAGATGCCTGGCCCTGCGCTCACGGGACTCGGGACAACTGCTCCTGTGCAACGCTTCTGCAGGGAACGAGCACCTCTGTCTGCCATCCTGCCCCATTCTTGTTTCACGCAGAAACCAAGCGTAATCCCGCAGAGACCTCCCGGCGGCTGCTGTCTGAGACTCCGACGGCAGCGATTTCCTGTGTGGATGCACCTGCGCCCGCAAACTCAGCATCTGTCTGCTGTAGGGGAAGAGGAAGAGGGAGGAAGAGGAAGGGCTGGGTTAGTGGTCACGCAAGAGGCTGGTTCGCTTCCCAACATGCTGCCTCCATCAAAGTGACATGCTGAGTAATTAACAGCCCCTTTCCACGGCTAGCAGCACCAGCCAGGGGAGATCTTTGTTCCTGTTTGGAGGGCGAGGGCTACAGGAGAAATTAGGAAACCCAGAGATGAGAGCAATTTGGCCTTGTTCCAGCGGTGCACACTGGTTTATTAATAGGAGCTGCACATGTTTGTGAGCCGTGGGGCCAGCCAGACACTGCGGCAGCAGCAGCAAGCTGGGACTGGCTGCTGGCTGCTGTCGTGAGTAATTTACCCCCAGCGCACGAGGCAAGTCGATGCCCTTCTGCGAGCATCTAATGGAAGTGAAGAAGGAACATGTTGTTCCAAGCAGGGATTTATTTACTAAGAACTGGTCTTTTAGGGTAGCTGTTTCCTAAAGCTGTGCTGACCTCGGCGGAGTTCTGGGCAGATGATTTGTCCCTGGGTTCATTTGCACAGCTGTAGTTTAATCAGCTATCATTTCTACCAGTGGAATACATACGATCGCTATTGACTTTGAGGCTCCAGAACCAAAAATATTAACCATGAAAATCTTCCAATAGGTGAAATCAGACTTCTCAGATGTTTTACAGCAAGCACATTCTCTTTGGTGGCATTAGAGCACAGAATGCTGGACTCCAACAAACCTTATTCTGCCATTTCTTCAGCACGTGCTCCCAAGCCAGTAACGCTCCCTGCCCGTGTCAGGGGCTCTCGTGGTCCTCACCGCTTCACTGCCTGGCTGTCTCACAATCTGTAATATATTTACCTCCTCCTTTTCCTTTTTAAATAGGAGAGAAATGTTCTTTCAGCATTTTAGATAGGAATCTGACACCCTGGAAAGCTAACCAGTTGGCAGAGCTCGCATGGAGGATGTGTGTTGACAAAGGGGAGTGAATGCAGCTCTCCCAGCTGCTGCGTTAGTGTCGTAATCATTGCGCTGGCCTTCGCTGTGCTTCGCTAAGCAGCTCTCGCACTTCAGCAGCAGAGATCCAAATTTTTAAAATATTGTCTTGGACATGATATGCTTTCTGAATGCTTCAGTTTGTCCATACAGCATTCTCCACAGATGATAATTTACAGCAAATGTGGCATCTATACATGTTGTTAATTATTTATGTTTCAGTTACGTCAGCTTCTTTTTCACAAATAAGTTTCTTTTCTATCAGGTTTTTTTGGCAATAGGCTTTCTTCTTCTAACTTGATGGCCAGTCAATTGTTAAAATGAAGCGAGCTCATCTTCCTTCATTTCTCTTTTTTCCTATCTGCTTTTTAGAAAAAGCTACAATAGGTAAGACTGTATCCCCGGTATCCCCATCTGCTTTGGGTTAATTCTGTGCAGTGTATGCATGCAGACAAGTTCAAAGGAGAAAAAGCCATCAGCAGGCGCCTTTACTGGGTAAGGTTTTTATCTTCTTGATTAGCAGAAAAAAGCAGGGGCATCCCATTGTTATTAAATTGCTTAGTGTTCCTTCTTCTGTTCGGGAGCTGCTATTGTGGAAACAGCTCTCCACATCCTACTTGTTTGTGCTTCACAGCTGCTGTGCACCGAATTGTTTCTGTAATTGACATAATCTGTATCCTGTTCTCATTAGATTATTCCTACCTACAAATATTCTTCATAGGTCTTCATCCATGAAATGACCTGCTATAATACAAGCCACCCCCG
This sequence comes from Pterocles orientalis, assembly GCA_011057875.1. Taxonomy (NCBI): domain Eukaryota; kingdom Metazoa; phylum Chordata; class Aves; order Pterocliformes; family Pteroclidae; genus Pterocles; species Pterocles orientalis. The sequence continues at coordinate 440,974 of WKFP01013900.1, forward strand.
TGAGCCCACTGGAACTGGTACTTACACGAGTAAGCCTCACAGCACTTGATCCCCAGCTATTCAGGCTTTAGTCACTCCGTTATCGTCTCGTCCTACAGGGAGGCAGGATGACTGTACACAGCAGAGCAAGCGAGGAACATTTTATTCACCATCACAGATTCTTTTGCCTATGTCTGCCTATTTGATTTAAAAATATATACATGCCAAAGGGCTTGATATGTCTCCTGTGCCCCATTTAGCATCTGCTGAGCGTCCCAGAGCAGCCTGCGGTGTAACACAAGTCACTGGAGGATAGATTTGATAGAGGGAAAAAACAAAGCAATTGATACCCCCAGGCTCCAGAATTCTTCCAACTGATTCTTGCTGACTACAGGCAACAAAGCAATTTATGGCAACATGGTTGAAAGTTCCTTTTATTTCAAAGCTGCTAAACCCTCCCTGGCACGTAAAGTCACTTTTCATAAGGCAAACCCAGTGAGCTTGCTGGGTTCCCTCCCCAGATCTCAGCCCCGGGAAGCTTTGAACAGGAGTCAAAAGAGACATTAAGCACTGGGGAGGAATCAGGGAGACGTAAAACAGAAATGAGGGTTTAACGTGGGGCCATGAGGAGCTCAGTGGAGAAGAGGCAATTTTTTCATGTGTTATTTCCTTTCTACAGCGTTTCCCTGTTGGTCAGTCCTTCGGTACAGCTTTGGCGGTGGCAGCGGCCCGCTTTGCCCGATGAATGAAGTGCACGCTGCAGATGGGAGCTGGGGTGTTTGGAAGCGGGTGTTTGGAAAGTGGTAGCCAGATTATTTTATTTTAAGGCTCTATTGCAGCAAAAGGCAGGAAAACAGACAGGGGGAGAGTAGTGAGTGTTTCACTGGCACCGATTGTCTACCACAGCAGGTTCCGCACTTGAATTTGAGTGACTTCTCTCTCCAGATGGTTGGTGGGAGCTGAGTACCCAGATCTTTGCATAGCATGCTCCATAATGAAAACGTATGGCATCACTTGCTATCTTTTAAAAGCCCAAGTATAGCTCACTGTATTATGGATCCCTTCTTTGCCTGATGCAGAAAAAATGGGTATCTGTCACACGCCTAACCAGGGACTCCGAGCTAGGAGTTCCTTTCTTTCAAGACAGCCTCATGCTTTTACAACTGCATAATCTTCCAATAATGTAAGTGCAGTCTTCTGTCCTCTTTATGTTGCCACCGCTGTTCTCTTCACTTCCACGTTAACTGGGGCTTGTTTCTCCTCTATATCATGTCATACAATTATTCTGAAAAATGCAGAGGATTTACACTGATTGAAAACCTGGTTTTTTAACATCCAGCTGTACTGATTCTTGAAAAACAATAAACAAGGCAGGGAAATTTACTAATTAGAAGTACCCCCAAGAAAAACGAGTCACAGAGAAATTGGTAGAATGCCCTTAATGTTACATTGTGTGTTGCCAGTTTGCACGCTTTTCTCTGACCTAAATATTCAGTACAACGGGTGATTCATGTACAGTCACTGATGCTATGAGAAATTCAAGTAATCTAAAGATTGTATGTTTGCATCCTCTCAGAAAGCAATAGTTATTTCATGGAAGGCAAACAGACTTAGAGGCATGATCTTCAGAAATGCTGGATAGTTGCCTGTAGTCGGTTCCCTGCCCATGTTCAATATAAAACTATTTCCACATTCTGTAACTTCATTTTCTGGATATGAAAACCCCCAAATCTGCTCTCTTCAATATATCCAGAGTCTTTGGAATAGTCCCATGACCTTGTTTGTTCGTTGTTGTTTTTTTTCTCAATGGTGTCAGGATTTTGCATCTAAATCATTAGACAAACCTGGGTTAGACTGGATTCTACTGCCTCCTTTCCAGGCCAAAGGAATCCTTAGCTCCTAGACAGCCATTCTCATGCTCCGGGTACCCTCAGCTTGTATGTTACACATCATAGGTGTGACGCACTGGATTCCCTGTGTTTCTCCCACTTTCTGTTTTCCATCTGAGATGTGGTGTGAACTGGGAAATGCAATCAATGAGGAGAATCCACAGGCAGAAGAAGCCAGAAACAAAGATGACTGGTTGAGTCCCTGTAGGGTCTGGAGTGCAGTTGTTGAAACAAACCACTGGTGACCCAGAAAGATCTGAAGCTAACCAGAATGCTTTCAAGATGGAAATGTGGGACAAAGATGGCACAGATGAGTTGGTAATGGTCTCGCCTTTTCTTTTGCAGCCTCTGTTCCAGATGTAGCTTTACAATAATAGCAGCATGTTGGACCCACAGAAGGGCAAGACTGGGAGTCAGGAAACCTTCATCTGTTGGGAGACTCACACCGTGACTTTGCCTTTCTAAACCTGGGAACAATCTTTTAAAAGATCCTGATCGTCAGAGCTGGAGGCACCTTATCACAGTAATCCAGCTTCAGGGTGGCTGGACTAGATCATCTCAGCCTCAGTGGTTCTGTGGAAAACGACATCCTTGCTTGAGTCCTTATAAGGAGCCATATGTGACTCAAAAATCCATTCGAAGAATTTGAGAGTCTTAACATGAATTTAACGGGGAGTGAGATCGGGTTCCAAGATGTCAGAATGGCAGCAAGCTCTTTAACTCATCGGGCTCCTGGGCACCTTTTACGGGAACTAACTCTGGGCCCTTTGCCCCTCAGATATTCTCCAGCCCTTGCAAAGGAAACTGCAGTAACAAATCAGATTCTGCAGTAACACATTCTAAGTCCTGAAGCAAAATTCAGCAGTTTTAGAGGGACAGCATAAAAGGGAATGGGGCGGGGGAACTGGGGTGGGAAGTATTTATAATCCCTTTAATATTTTAGAATTTAATTATTTCCAAATTGGGTTAGCGAGACAGACAAGAATACTGCATCTAAAGCATGGAGCCCAGAGGCAGCACTGGAAAATGAGAGGAGAAATTTATAATAAAAAACCCCTATTGCTCCGAGGCAGCAGACTGGAACACTGACATTCCATTACTCCGTCTGTCTGCTGAATTCATTTAGCATCTGTGGCCTAAATAGGCTGGTTTTAAAGAGCCATGCTCCAGTTTTTATGTTGGAAGGGGGCGGGGGTTGTCAGAGGATTTTTCTTCATCAAAAGTGGTTTCAAGAAGGCACGTCGGACTGTAGTTGATAGGGCAGAGTAACGCTAACCTCTTAGCAGTCATAGTTAAAATCATCTTGGAGGGTTTTGTAATGCCTCACAGACTGGGGTCTGTATCTGCCGTTTGGGCAAAGCTGGAGCAATAATGTTCACCCTACTGTCCTGTGTGTAACTGGAGCATGCGGTCTAAATCTGTAAAGTACAGCCACTTCCAGCGTCTCTGTACGTAAATATTACAAGTGCAGATTGTCAGAATGCTCTCTTTACCTCTTCTCTCAAACCCCAGACTGTCCAGCAGCACGGCATTCCCTGACACAGACGGTTCTCTTTCAGGAGTTCACCCCAGACATCACTGCAGCAATCGCTGCAGCACACAGAACCTTCCTTGGGATGCTCCTTTGCAGCTGCTAACTCCCGCCACCTTTGCTTGGCTCTTGTGAGATCTGAGATCAAAAGCCTGAAGCGGGCTGTCTGCAGCATCACACACAACCTGTATGCGTGTACCGGAGGCTGGATGGATGGCTTGGCAGCAGGCTGGAAGGGAAGGAAGAGAGTGATTCTCCACTTTTTTCCTAGAAACCTACAAGTGTTTCACTTCTGCTTATTTTCTGAAACATCTGGATACCAGGAGGATAAAAGGTGCCAGCGTAACCTCCCAGTAAGATCAATTGTTTAAAACTTTCTGTGCATTTCCAGTCGTCTTTGGCTTCCTTCCCAAGGTTATAGAAACAGGTTTGTGAATTTCCTTGGAGTAGAATATAATGTGTTCTGTATAGTTCTATTTCTTCTGTTTCCATTTTATGCAAATAATCTTTGATTCCCGTTCCCCTAATTTATCATCTTCAAGGACTTTGTGTAAATTATGCAGAAAGGAAAACCATGGATTTTATGGAAAGTCACATACGAGCTGTTAAAATGGGCTTTTTCTCCTCCTCTTCATTGTTCTTTGCTCAGTATGGATTTTATCAAAAGTTTTTGTCAAGTTTAATGGAGATTTCTCAATAGAGAGAAGGCGTGATAAAAAATGTTCCTGCTGCAGTCTACCATGGAACATGGCTGTGCTTTTTGATTGCAAGCATACAGGGTCTTATCCGGCAAGATTCTCAGAGCTACCTACAGAGTGTAAGTCTTCAACTCCCACGAGCTAAGTGAATCCTCGTAGGCTCTCGGACCTGATTAACTGTCAGCTGGTAGAGAGTGATTTCGTCCAGTCTTGAAGGAAAGAGGAAAGGCTCGACTCTCTGATTTTTTTAGGTAGACCTCATGAACTGCCCATAGTTGCTATTTAGTTTGCTGTCAAGGAGATACTGCTGATTCCTCAGAATATTTAATCTGGCTAAGATTTTGGATCTGAAGAGAATCTTGCCCATTGTCATCCAGCCATAACCAGCATGGACACAGGCATCCTCCAGCAAAGCAACTCAAATGCATTCACAGTTTTATTCCGCTCACTGACATTTTTTTCCATACCGTCATTGGCCATCTTCTGCTTGATTCTGCAGCCACTAAACTGGTTGAAGAGTGTAGTTGCATTTTACTGCTTCTTGATACCATCCACTTGTAGCCAGGCACGTGTGCTGCAGGGAGTCTAACCAAGGGGAGGCAGCCTCTGGAGAGTTGCTTTTAAAAACCTGTATTATTCCTTCTTTCCCCCATTAGGCAGCAGTCCAGCCAAATTTACCTTTGCTTTTACTTAAACATATTTCTTTTCTATTCTTTCCGTGCAGGAACAGTCTGGCCTTGGGCAAATCTCCTGGGAGACCAGGTTGAACCGCACCTGTGCTACGCAGGCAGACAGCGGTGCAGGGCTGAGGCTGCTCTCTCTTGGCCAAACCAGAAACATTTCGCTATGGCTCAGGCTCCACCTCACAGTTCTTAAGGGATTCATCTCCATCACAAAGGAAATGTCCTGTAGTGTTGAAAGAGGACTTAATTTCAGTTATAATTATTTCATAGAGCGAGAACTGTACAGTTATAAATCACCAGAGAGTTTTCTGCAGTTTTCATTGAATTCCTTCTGCTTTGGGCTCACGACTGTTTCCTCCAGCTCACAGCTTTTTCTGCGAAGCTTCCTTCTTGCTTTAACCTCTCACCTCTGCCTTTCCTTTTTTCTCCACGTAGATAAATAACTCCCAATTAGACCCATGCAGGGTTGCTTACTACCTTCTTGCTCCCTTTGCTCACGTATCTTCGTGGCCGTGTCTGCCTAGGCTGTGGTGGTAACACCTGTGTGATCACAGCAGAACTGGCACAAGATCGATTTTTGGTGAGCATAGCTGTTAGAGATGTGATTATTAATGATAACAATAAATCATTGGTTGCAGTGATGTCACTGGCGTGTGTTTAACTGGTGTTTGAGGGGTCTTGTCTCTTTAAGAACCTTCCCCTGGGGAGGGCTCAGTGCGTTTTTCTGAAGAGCAGCAACGCCCTCCCCCAGGTTGTTTCTCCACTGAAGTAATTGCTGTGACTCCTCAGGTCCCAGACAACCAACAGATAATTAGTTCCAATTAAGTTCTCTCACAGGTGCTCAGGAGATTGCCATTTGGAAGCAGCAGCTTCTGCTGGAAGGTGGGAGCAGAGCACTCGGGAGCAGGGGCAGAAAGAGCAGCAGCTCTGTCCTGGGATGGTGTGGCTTCTTGTTCAAGCAGGGGTATGTATGAGGAATCTGTTTTACTTTTAGAGATGTGACTGCTCGGTGTGGGTCCTTGGTGGGCTTCTCTTCCTGATTTTTTTTTTTTTTCAAAGGGGCAAGTAAGGAGTAAGCTTAGAGTAGCTGGTGTGTGAGAGCTGTGCTGAGGAAAAGCCCGGTGGATGCACAGCTCTCCAGTTCCACCATGAAGTGAGCCAGGCAAGGCCAGGCAGTCCTAGCAGGTTGCTGACCTCGCCTGGTTCACCTCGTAGTAACTCTGGAGTGATGCGTTTGCCTTGCAGAGTTTGTGTGCGTTGGGGAAGTTGAGCTTGAGTTGCCTGAGAACTGCAAAGTGGCGTGTGGGGCCTGACCGTTTTCTCAGTTGGCTTTTACTGGTGTGACTCTGTTGGGTTTGGCAAAGCTGCTTCTCATCCTTATCCAATGAAGGGACAAAGAAGACGAGCATTCTTTTGTCTTTTTGTCCCCCATAGGCTCCATCAAACCTTCCATGGTAGCGGACACACAAAGAAGAAAAATTGACTATGTTTTCTGAATTTGGAAGGTAAGGTGAGCTCTGACAGCCATTTGTCTCCTGTTGCTATTGAAACCATGAACCTTAACTGATATTCAACAAGTAACTGATGAAACCTCAGACAGCTATAACCATCAAAGCATTAAAAAACTTGTTTAAATATATTTCTGCTTGACAAACGTGTGGGACTGGGTTAACTGAAAGGTATTAGTCTGGTTTAGAAGAGCTGCTATATCTGGTGAGATTTTTGAGACCACAGGATATCTTGCTGTCCACTGGTTTTGGTGCCAGGTAGGCACCTGTGTGCTCTTGAAAATCTAGGTGTTATCTAAGGGTTTAGATACTTAAATTTTTAAAAGCTATGTGCTTAATCCTGTGCCACTTGCCATGTGCTCTACCTCGTTATAGAAGTGGAGGATAGGTGTCACCCAGTCAAAACACTCTGGTTTCCTTGAAGATTGGAATATTAAGATAGTGCTTATTTTAATCCAGCTATTTAATGTAACAGCCTTCATGGTGGGAGAGGAGTGAAATACCATCTATCCTGGTTGTTTGTGATATGTGGTTTCTGAAAAGTGTTTATTTTTTCTGAAAAAAAGCATTGGCCATATCTTTTCTGTAGATGCACTACCTGCTGTTACGCAGTTATGTTTTCTGGCTTATGGGATCTTTAATTTATTGAGGAGAAGAGAAAATGGCACAACTTGTCCTGGTGATGTTTAGTTTGTACTTTTACTCTGCCTCAAGCAGGCTGTACTCCTTAGGACAGTCCGAGTTACTGTCTGAGCTCAAGCAGGAGCAGCCCAGGTGTTGTTAATAATGATTGAAGCTAAACGTGAATCAGCTGAGTGGAGGGTAAGTTCATTAGACCACGCAAGTGAAAACCATGCCTAGTGTTACACGGTGGTGTTTTGAGGCAGCAGATTGTTACTAGAGATTGTGTTGTGTTCTGTCACTCCTGTTCCTGTTTCCTGCTCCTTTTCATGTGGTGTGATACCAGTTCTGAGAACGAGAAGGAAGGCGTGGATGGAGGATGCAGGCAGGCAATCTAACTCTTGGGTGGAAATGATACAACACTTGTTATTGGTGTCATTCATGGGGCAGTACAGGCTTTATTTGTATGATCACTTCTGCTGACTTCTGATACTTTATTCACTTGCTTAAAGACACATTGAGAAAATAAGTATCTCAACTTTCTGAAAATTGCAGTGTACTTGAAATTGTTCTTCCATCTTTGTGTTTGTCCCAACAGAGCAGTGAACTTTGCCCAGGTGAGGACAGGCATGTTTTGAGCAGTGTGCCAACACTTTGTTCCATCTTACATTTTCTGTGTGCTACATCCTGCAACAAAGAAATTGTTTTAATAACGGGAAGAATATTTTAGTTTCTATCTCCTATCTATAAATCTAGAAGTTTGATTACTGGGAGTCTTGAGTATGTGGGCTTCAGTGGTAAAGGGAAAAAAAAGTATATATCCATCTACTGTTAGCCCAAAAGAAAACCATTATTTTTCCTGTTTTTCTACTTTTTTAACTCAGCCACTTCTCATCCCGACTGTGTGTAGATCTTTGGGCTTAAACCTATCACTTCTCCCAGATTGCAGGATTCCCAACTCTATTCACAAAATGGCACTGGCCTGGATACAAAGTGCCACACTTTATGTGGGAGGAAGAAGACAGGAAAAATGTTGTGGCAGGTGGCTTAAATAAATAAGAATAAAACAAGCTCTGTTTGAAACTGCTTGGAGCTTTGAAATGTTCGAAGCAGTCTTTGCAAACCTGGGTTGCTTTGGAGAGTGCTTGTGAGAAGCTCAGTTGCAATTATCATATGGTTTTGCAATTTTTTTGCATGGATATGACTATGAACACAGTGTGTGTGCATTTGCATCCTAGGAGATACATAAACTAACTCCAAATACCACACCAGGGCCCTAATTATAAATCCAGACGCAGGGTACATGTCATGGACCTGTCTGTTAAATATAATGCACCTGAGACTAGGATTTGGCTTTAGAGCTATAGTTTTACTTAAGTTTTTCTCTGCCTGGATTATAATTTTAGTAATGTGAATAAGAAACTGTGCAGATGCTAACCAGATGCTAATATCAAACTGTACTTCAACATGTTTCCATGTAATAACTACAGTGTTACTATGGTGATAACAGATTCACTAGAGGTTTGATTTAATAAAGCAGGATTGCATGTTAGTATCTGTACCGTTGCCATAGTTTTAGCCAAACAATTGTGCTGCTTCTGACTGGATTGATGGTGTTGCCACTGAGCTTAGTCTCCCCTGTAAATCTATATTTCAGGAATGAATTTGCTATGTAAGCAGGTTGTCGTGTATTGCTTTAATTGACCTCTCTTCTCTCTAATGGCACAAAGAGAATAGTTTTGAATATCAGCACAAAAGTAATTTTGCTTAGAGCTTTTTCTTTCTCTTATTTTTCCCCCAAATGCTGCATTTGACTTCAACTTTAGAGATATTTGAGCCAACTGCCCCAGACTTTGCAAGAAAGCCAAAGAAGTTAGAACAAGCAAAGCATCTAAACGGGCTTTCACACGATATCACCTGTGTTTGCAAGTGGCAGAAAAGGATGTTCAGTTTTATCGACAGCCACCCAAGAAACCAAGTGGTAGGGGCTTGTAGTTGATTATTATTTGAAGCTACTGAAGTGCAGTCTGATAGACACTGAAGGCCAAATCCTGCTCTAAGTTCCGCAGTTACCAGCTCAATAGATTGGTGGTGTTGGTCTGAACGGGCACCAGGAGAACTGCGTACATCTTCATTCTTGCGCTTGGGTTCCGCTGTTCCTTGCCTTGCATCCTGTCTAGTCGTTCAGATGCACAGGGCAGCTCCCAGCGCTGTCAGAAGAGAAACCAATCGAGTTTCCCCTCGCAGCGCTCTGTACAAGACACAAAGTTAGGTCCCAGCGAGTCAATTCCTTCCCTCACCTCAAACCCTGCACTATTCCTTTTCTAACTTGCGGAAAGCTTTGTCGCTTTTCCTGGTGCAGGATCTTCTCAACCCGCTGTCACTCCGCTTACATCGATACAGGCGCGTGAAATGGAGGCAGTGCGTGGGTCAGAACTGGCAACTCATCTGTTTTCTACGAGAAGCTTTTGGCTTCTTTGATGTCTTAATAATAGAAGTAATAATAACAATAATTAATAACGATAATGATAGTGATAACCTTCCAGCTGAACATGTGCAATTTGTACTGCCTCAGCATTCTTCCCAGGCAGAGCCTCATTGATATTCGGAGCATCGCCGTGTCTGTCACTGCTCTCTGCACTTTGGGTCTGGAATCCTTGGGGAGCCTCGCAGCTGTCAAATTGACTTCCATCATTCCTCCCCGAGCTGAGAGACAAATTATCCAGCCAGCCATCAGACTAGACTCTGCAATCGAACTCGCAATCTCGAAGTGATAAAATGCCACCTCCCAGGTCAGGCAAATAGCGGGGAGGCTGCCTGGGAGGACTGGTGCTGTTTGGGGTTTGGTGTCCTGTTTAGGAGCTGCTATCAGGCTGATTTTTTTTGTTGATTTTTTTAAGAGGTATTCATGCTCTAACGCTCTGGCAGGTGCCCGGGTGAGTCACGGTCGTGTGTCGCACGGAGCCCCCCGGGACACACCGCTCCCGGCCCCGGCGCGGCCCGCAGCCTGCTGGCGGGGGTGTGCGCGGGGAACAGCCCGGCCCTGGGGGGACAGTTTACCCCAAGGGGCTGGGGCAGGGAACGGAAAGGCTGTGCCAGTTTTGCTGTAACGGGGAGAAGGCTTTGGGGCAGTTTGTAGTTCCTCAGAAGCTGGGGAGCGCCCCGGTCCCCGATACGAGCCGCCACGGGAGTTCCGGCCAGGCCCCAGTCCCCCGCCGCCCCCGCCCGGGGCTTCGCATCGCTCGGGGGCTACAGCTGGAGGAGCCGTGGGGTTTTAATGAGGGGGAAAAAACACGGGGCTGGGCCTGGGCCGCGGTCAAAACCCCCGGAGCATCGCCGCTTCCACCGCGGGGAGCCCTCGGAGCCCGCGTCCGGCCCCTGCGAGCGGGGCTCGGTCCCGGCTGCGCTCCGGGCGGCGGCAGCTGCTGGTGGCGCCCCGGCCCCGCTCGGCGGGAGGCGCCGCGCTCCTCGCAGCCCCGTAACCCTCCGCCCGTCTGCGGCCCGGCCGGCGGCGCCTCCCGCGCTCCGGGTGCCGGCGCTGCCGCGGCCCCTCGCCGCCCTCTGCGCCGGGGGAAGGCGGGCGGAGCAGCGGGGGGACCCGCCAGGGGGCGCCGCCGAGGCTCTTAAAGGGGCCGTCCCTCCGCGCCCTCGGTGAGGGGCGAACCCCGCGCGGGGCCCCGGGCAGGGGCGGCTCCGAGGGCAGCGGCTCCGCTCCTCCTCCCTCGCCTTGCCCTTGGCAGGACCCCAGCCGCGGCGCGGGCTCCGCCGCTCCCCTCCCGCCGCCCTGGAGCGGCCGCGCACGGGACTGGGCTCGTGGAGCGCGGGAACGCCCGGCGCCTGAGGCGGCGCGAGCGCCGGCGGCCGCCATGTCGCTGAGGGCAGCGGGGCCGGCCCGGGGGCTGTCGGTGCTCGGCCAAGGCCGCGGCTGGGCGCAGGGGCTGCTGCGGCGGGGCCCCGTCCCTGCGGGGCTGGGCCTGCACCGGGGAGGGCCGTTTCCAGCGCTGTGTTTGGCCCTCTTGTAGGATTTCGTCCTGCTGCTGCTGAGGGGCGCGAAGGTGGAGGGCAGAGGGCAGCTGTGTGTGGAAACTGTGCCCGGAAAGCTGTGTGGAAAGAAAGTAACAGAGCCGTTAAAAGGGCCCTTCCCTAGGAGGGGATCTCGGGCACGGTGTGTTCGGTTGGGAGCGGAGGGAAGCTGGCCACGAAGCGGAGAACTTTCTGAAAAACCTGAAGTGGGATGAGGAGGAAGCACGGCTGGAGTGCCCGTGGCCTGTGCCAGAGACGCTCGTGTGCTGAGGAGTCTGGTTCAGGATGGAGCTGTGACCCGTTCCTCCTCCGCAGGGCAGTTAATGGAAATTTTTCATCATAAGTGACTCAAAGAGGTGAGGCTCTCTGGAAGCAGGCTATCACAATCTACCTTTGGGTTGTTGCTCTGCAGTTCTCCAGTATCTGCCTCTGAAACCTGTGTACAGATCAGACATATCCCCTAAAGCGTGACACACCTCTTGGTTTATCATCTTAACTAAGTATGTGGACGTTCAACCCTTCAGGCAAGCTATCCAGCATCAGTCCCCTGTGCCCCTATCTCCTCCTAGGGCTTTCCAAGATGTTTGGGTTCTGGAAAGACAAACATCTCTCAATTGCCAGGAGCATGTTGCTGGGAGAGGAAGAAAACCTCTTAAGGTGGCAGTCCTGGTGGCAGCATTCGATGCCATTGAGCAAGGTGCCTTTATCAGTTATCAGTGGATTCTGCTTTTCTCTAGATCATGTCTGAGGTCAAGATTTGACCTAGAATTTAAAAGTCTATGAAAAGACAACACTTCACAAAGCTGACTTGTTTTCTTGGTGATTTCCCTAATTACTTTTTTATCTCTGTTCTCTAGGGATCTAGGTTAAAAACAAAATAACACAGTTCTGCCAAACTCAGCATTTTCTCCTTAGCTTCTTGATGCTAAGTAGCTGCTTTTCAGGGCTGTTTTATCTTCCATTTAAGAGTTCCTAACATGAGTTAATGTTATTCATTAAAGTGAAATAAAATATACTGTTTTATTAGTGTTATACCTCCACATGATAAAGAAGCAAAGTGTCAGCTCATCTGTTTCCTAATGGCCAACACATCTGCTGGCTGCATGCAGGCTCCCAGACAGAGGTCAGTTTGACCTGTAAAGCCATAAGGGATGAGTATCTGCCTTTGGAGTGATGCAGCTTTTTCTTTTGTATGATCTAATTACAGTTACAATCATCTGTGTTTGGGTGAAGCTGTAAGCAGGATCTGCAGGGAGGCAGTTTCCTGATGAGGATTTTCATCTGCACTTAAAATAAAGCCTGCTCCTTCAAAATAGCTGGAGTTTTACAAAACTTAGAGATGCATTTTCAAGTCCATGTTTCCTAATGGTTTTATTGTTTCTTTGCTAATTTTGCAGATGGGATTGATTGCTGTTCTGCCTTTTGGTTTTGTGATCATCATAACGGCTATCTCTTGAAAATGCCAAGAGTTGGTGATAAAATACTTCGCATTTAAATCTCACATAAATACACTGGAAGTTAACTAACAATCTACAGTATTTCTTTTTCTTCAGAGCATTCTGAAGTCAGGTAGCACTGGTAACGGGTCTAAAATACATTCACTTTCAGGTTTTTCACTTTCTTCTTTCCACCACCTCAGCTTTTAATTATGGCTGTCAAATAGAGTACATGCCAGACATGGCATTTAGCAACCTAGTTCTACCATCCTCCTTTTTTTCCGTTTCCTTTCCTATAGGCATTCACAAATGCCTATACCAGTGGGTACCACTGACATTTCCAAATTGCAATTTGACAGTGTCAGAAAGGTTCATGAATTATTAAAATGTCTCAGCATCACAGAGGTTGGAAAATTATATACAATTTGACAAAACAAGCACACACAGAAAAAGAAAACCCCACCCAGGCATTCCCAAATCAAGAGAGCACCTTTAAAACTTTCCTTTGAATTTGCTTAAAATGCTTGAATAGTAGGAGAGATGGATGAGTCATTCTCTTTCTGTCTCTCTCTAGAACAGGAAAGCTAGCAGAGGGTGGAGGCATGTCAGCACATAGTGTGGTACACTTTAAAATATCAGCTGAAATGACTAGGCTGAAGAAGTGGGAGGACTGATATTAGTCACACGCTATTACACAGTTCAGAAGATGAAGGCAGAAGGAATTACCGGACAGGCACATGCCACTTGGCCCAACCTTTTAAAGCATGTATCTTGACTTCAGATCTCTTCATTCTTTCTTCAGAATGCCTCTGTTTGCATTGCATTGTGAGCGAGATTCTTTATGTTGGCCCCACGGAGAACAGATGACTGTTCTTAAGCTGGTTGAGTTTACCACATAGACAATATCAGCAATTTATATGCGTGGTCATTTTGCTCAAGCCTTTTGTTCCCTGTCTCACTGGACAAGCACAGGAGCTGTTGCAATCTTCCAGCTCCATGAGCATTAGTAGGCAGGATGAGGATTTGTGTAGGAGTTGCCAAGATCATGGGGAGATCTTTGACATGATTTCCTGCCCTGCTGCAAGCGATTCAGTGTTAGCTGTCTGCACAGTGAAGTAATATTTTCTCCATTTCTCAGGCCCTGTACCTTCACCATTCTTGGCATTTAAAACATCATGCAGGTGGCCTACCTTGCAGATAAAGAGACTGCATTTTTTCTGGTGACCATAATACATAGGCCAAGAACTTAGATGTAAGCACTGCATCAGGCTTTGTGGTTGCAGTAGTGACAGAAATTAATTCGGTTCAAGAAAAGGGGCAGTGTATCCTTTGAATGGGTGAATTTCCCAGTTACTGTGGAAAAACAGCTTTTTGAACACTGGAGTCTCTCTGACATGTTGAATATTTACTTTTCTTCCGTGTCTGCAGCTGAAGGATTTTGAAGCACTTTACAAACCTCAGCTCAGCTCTGTGTGCTCATCTTTCTCTCCCAGTGCATCTGAAACTATTATTTAAATCTACTTTATATGCACAAAATTAGGGTAAGTGACTTGTCAAATTTTGCAAGAAACAGCTGATACAATAGCTGCAAATTGAGCTCAGGAGTTACCTTTTCCAGTTTGTATAAACTTGCTCGACTATGTTACCTTTTGATATACTGCAAAAAAATCTTGAAGCCAAATAAATAATAGAAATGCAGATCACATGGCCAAGATCTTGTCTTGTCCCAGGCTCAGTGTGGATACTTCCAAATTTACCTGCAAGGCTCTGCACAGCCCATCTTTCCGAAGCTGTCTATTTTTGATAGTTTTTAAGTCCAGGCCACGTGCCTGGTGCAAGGCAGTTAGTTGTGCTCAGTAGGTCTGGAGGTCAGTCTTTTCTAGAGCTGAGTCATAAACTGCCTTTGGTGGTAAGACAGAGAGGGGTGGTCCCTGTTCTGCCCAGGTCTTGGTGTCCCTCTGCTTACTGGTTTTATTGGGTAATGGGAAGAGGT
>WKFP01013900.1:457995-649474 GCA_011057875.1 Pterocles orientalis
TTACTTTTCTTCCGTGTCTGCAGCTGAAGGATTTTGAAGCACTTTACAAACCTCAGCTCAGCTCTGTGTGCTCATCTTTCTCTCCCAGTGCATCTGAAACTATTATTTAAATCTACTTTATATGCAGAAATTAGGGTAAGTGACCTGTCAAATTTTGCAAGAAACAGCTGATACCATAGCTGCAAATTGAGCTCAGGAGTTACCTTTTCCAGTTTGTATAAACTTGCTCGACTATGTTACCTTTTGATATACTGCAAAAAAATCTTGAAGCCAAATAAATAATAGAAATGCAGATCACATGGACCAAGATCTTGTCTTGTCCCAGGCTCAGTGTGGATACTTCCAAATTTACCTGCAAGGCTCTGCACGGGCCATCTTTCCGAAGCTGTCTATTTTTGATAGTTTTTAAGTCCAGGCCAGGTGCCTGTTGCAAGGCAGTTAGTTGTGCTCAGTAGGTCTGGAGGTCAGTCTTTTCTAGAGCTGAGTCATAAACTGCCTTTGGTGGTAAGACAGAGAGGGGTGGTCCCTGTTCTGCCCAGGTCTTGGTGTCCCTCTGCTTACTGGTTTTATTGGGTAATGGGAAGAGGTTTGTACTTGGATGAACTCACCAGTAAATACAACAGTTGGTGGGTCAGACCCTCTGCTTGGGCCTGTAGAGGTTTGCAGGATACAGCCCTTTTATGTAGCTGAATTTTTAGCAGAAGGTGTTTCATAAAATAGCCCAGATCTT
Source organism: Pterocles orientalis (assembly GCA_011057875.1). Lineage (NCBI taxonomy): Eukaryota > Metazoa > Chordata > Aves > Pterocliformes > Pteroclidae > Pterocles > Pterocles orientalis. The sequence continues at coordinate 458,726 of WKFP01013900.1, forward strand.
GTCTCTGTTCTATACTGCTTTATCTCTCTGCAGTACATCTGATAATCTTATATATCACGTTTAACCAAGCCAAAAATAAAACCTGGAACAGACCTTCCTAGTTGTCTGTGACTGTCTTGAGAAGTGCTTCCATCAGCCCCGTGAACCATTGTGGACTTGTTCTTGCCCAGATTTCAGCCTGTTTGCCATGTGCAAATATTTCCTTTGTACCACTCCTCAAGAAATATTTTAGATGTCAGATATAAAAACTTCTTCTTTAAAAGAAAAAGCCATTATCATTTTCTCCAATTTTCTGACAAATTCTGAAATTAATTATTGGAATTGTACCATTCCTCTGTCCTAATGGAATAGCTGGAAAGTGTCTTAACAGCTGTCAAGAATTCTCAAGTGAGTAAAATACAGTGCTAAAGCTTATGAAAGTTTTTATAAGTGAGCTATACTAGCTGATGTTATTAAATAATTTCATTTGTTAGAACATCCAGAGTAGAGTATCCTTCCCTCTGGTTAATGTGCTCTGTGGGCTGGCCACAGCTTTTTTATGGCATATTTTTAAATCTCCTTTCCAGAGCCGTTATTTTAAGGAAAAGAAGGGCAATAGCAGGCAAAGAAAAAAGACCCTCTTGCCTTTCATGGTGAAACTTGGCTTACTGAGTGCATTTGTTTGCTTTTCTGATTTATTTTCTTTTGATCGGAACCATCTGACCCTTGTGTTTAAAGGAATGTTCTTTGCAGTTTTGAAGTCTGCCTATTATAACATCAGTTCTGCAACCTGCAGTGAAAGGAGCAGGCAGATGCATACTCAGCTTAACAAATCTGTCTCTCTTGGCATACAGAATCCACACCTGGAGCTTATCAGCAGTGTCCTGGGTCCCTATACAGAGGGTAAAAATCCAGGATGCAAAGTTATGGATTCCCTCAATTTGTCAGAATTTTCTTACATGTGTAAAATGCTGTACACTGTTTTCTTGCGTGAACCTTTCCTCTTGGTGTTTGGAGTGGCAGCTTTCTTGCTCAGTTTGAAATATACTTTCCTCTCCTCCGCCCAAAAAGTTTCCCCAGCCTCACATGCTGTTTTTAAAGGCAAAACCAAAAATATTGCATGCTAAGAGAAGTGCACCCAGCAGCGTAAGAAAAATGTGCTCACAAGTCAGCCAGTATACACCCAGTTTGTGCACAGAACAAGTAAGTCTCATGTTAAAAGTGAGCAAGGTTGTGTGTTCAGCAAGCTTTTAACACAAACTTGTGCAAGCAATACTGGGGAGGGCTGTGCTAACTGCACAGAGGTTTGGCTGCAGCCAGTGACCAGGTACTTCTCTGGAAATGATTCCTAGCATCTTATTTCATTATCGGACATAAAATAGGTCACTTTGTGGCTTTGAATTCTGTAGTGAATCTGTTCAGGTGACCTCACAGCAGCATCCTGCAATCTGGCCTGGTGGGTTGGAGCAGCAACAATTTCTTCACAGCATGAACCTGCCACTGCCCTTCCTGGTTTTTCTTTGAAGTAGGTCAAGTCTATGAACTGCTGAGACTCTGTGGACCCCTCATTTATTTTACCATCTTAGCTTCCAGAGTGATCACCTCCTTCATTCTGCGTGAGTGCTGGCAGCGCAGGTGCAGAAAACACAGCTATCGTCACGTGCTAGGCCTAAATAAGAAGGGCTCTCAGTAGCATCGTACTTCAGCTTGAAGAGGATAATCTGCAAAGGGAAGCTCTTGAAAGAGTGATTTCCATTCAGTTGTTTACAAATTATTCTTTTCATCCTTCTCTAATTCCTCTCTGGTTTTCTGGAAGTGTTACTGTTGTATCATCTGAACAGATGATGTAAGCTGTGTAAGCACATGTAAGGTTTTCCTTAGGGCTATCTCAGTCTGCACAGCTTCAGGAGGAGCCCTTGGACAGTCACCTGGGACTCCGTGCTCCTCTCTGAGCCTGCTCGGAGCACAAGGGTGCTGGTAGGACTCGTGTTAGCAGTGATGCTGCCTCTTACTTATATCTGGCCGGCCCAGTCCTGAACCCAGACCACAACACTTATTTGTACTTTGTATGCATATTCCTCACATAGGGATCATCTTCTTGTGTAACTATTTTCTATTGTTCTGACGTCTATAGGTTCACACATAACCCAAGGCTTTAGTAGTATTATGTACAATTTGAAATAATTGCCCGTGTGTCCAAAACAAGACTTGCAGAAATAAAAAGGCAATAGATTCCCCCCCCCTCCATTTCCTTGATGTTTCGTGGTTTGGCTAAGACCTTTCTATTTTTTCCTTTGAGTTGCTACCATACAGCTTTTTACGTAGTCCTCTTTGGAACTGTTCTTTGATGTCTAGGCTATTTAAGCCAAAATTCTGTTCATTTTTTCCTGGCGGCAGCTACTTCACAGCGAGTACATTAATTAAAATTTATGCTTGTCAAAGACTGCGCCTTCAGGTTTTCTTTTTCCATAGTAGAATGAATCTTTTCTTTAGCCCAACTAGACTATCACAGTACAGCCATAGAGACAGACAGTATGGATTCTGAGATGTAAAGAAAGAAGTACCTCCCTGGGAGCATCAATTTAAGCCTTTTCATGCTTCTGTGCCCTTCTGTGGGCACCTGGTTCGTAGTAGTGCTGTTCACCGACATCTGCCAAATTGAACAGATTTGATGAATTATTATTTTATACTATAGGTGGTGCAAATACAAATAGCTCTCGGAATTGTCCGAGTCACTTGCTGTCAGTCTGACACATGAACTGAAAAGTTCTTTGATTCGTGTTTTTTTTCCTAGCAAGGGAAAGCAAAGTTTCTTGTTACACCTGGTATTCTCAAGTCTCAGCCGTGAGTATTGGATGGGAAACCTAAAGCAAACCTATAGAGCTTTGTCACTGGTATGGATGGGAACATGTGCCAAGATGTTTGGCAGCTGATCTCCTTTATTAATGATATTGCAGAATTTGTAATTAAATGCATTTCTAAGGGGGTATATATAACTTATTTGTTTTACTGACTGAGGAAGTTAAAGCCTAGAGAAAGGAAGTGATTATTCACAGAGCCTGCAGAGGAAATTGAGTCCAGAGTTCTGTATAATAGGGCATGTAGACAATGTGACATGCTCTAAAATAACCATTGCATTTCAGATATGCATGTGTTGCTCTGCATTCCAAAGAAATAAAATATCTGTTACTCCTCTTTTTAATCAACTATCCCTCTTTCTTTATTATTTCCAGATAATACCTTGGAGCCAGGATGTGAAAACGCAGACGATTAGTGCCCAGCAAAATTTTTGGTAAGTCAGTTAAATTTTAGACTTAAACAAGAATACAAGTGATCCCGCGGTAAGGCTTTACTTACTCGGCAATTAGTTGCAGTAGAGCAGAAAGCATACAGCTGTTAGTCGGGTGTTACTACTAACATGATGGTGACAACAGGTGAAAGTGTGGCTTTCAACTGGCTACCAGGGAAGACTTGGCCCATTGCAAGGGAGGTGCATAGGAGGAAACAGTGCTGGGAAGATGGTGTTGGAGCAGAAACCCCTTTATTTGCTTTGTGACTTAAGGTCTCAGCCCAGCTCTTTGAAACTGTGACTGTCAGTTCTCAGCAGAAGAGTAATAATTTGTTGCCACAACAGCATTACTTGTCCTTGTGCAGAACACAAATCTTAAAACAGCCTGGCTCAGAGCAGCTAAATGAATTCCATCTTCTCTGAAAGCTCTTGCCTCTGTGGGGCCCTTCCATAGCCCAGACGCTATGACAGGTCTCTTATGCACAGTTTGTATCTTTTTCGTTTGTCTGCCATGGGTAAACTCAGTGGTCCTGATCTTGTTCTTGTCAGGCTAATCCTGCCTGTGATGGGTGTTCTCTGAGGTCAAGGGGAGTTCCCTGTGCCTAGTGGCCTTCAAAGCTCAGTCCGCTGAATTTAGGGAGGTCTTTGCTGTTAACTATTCTGGGATCAGGAGTTACAGCCTGATTTTGTTCACTGCTGTAGTTAAAGCTGAGTAGGGAGTTCCCATACTCATTCATTCTTTCAATCCGTGGGTACTAAAGCAGGCAGCATCAGCTGCAAGGCGCTGGTTAAAAAGGCAACTTCCCATTGGCTCTAAATCAAGGTTGCCATGGTCAGTTAAAGTCAGAGAATGGGATGGTTGGAGGACATGGGGAGAGGAGGAAGGCTTGCGGGGTCTTGCAGCTGTTTTCACATCCTCTGTCACATAGAATTTCTTCAATAAGTAGCAAGGATTTTATGCATGAAAATTTGGAAGAAATCAGGTTGCATAAATGTGGGGTTTTTTTCCAAGAGCTGCCATAAGTTGCATTACTGCATGCTATTTTATTCCTCTTTTTTTTCTCTCTCTCTGTGGAACTGCAAAAGTGACAGCGCTTTAAATGGAAAGATTTGCAGCAAGCCATCAGTCATTGTGCATGGAGGATATATCTCCTGGTTTAGTCTTGCTTGTGCTTCCATAAATCAGCATAGCTAAAATATTTGTGGTTGTCTGTAGGAGATTTATGCAGGTGGGAGATTAGATTCAGTCTGTCATTTTTGTGGGGGAAGTGAGAGATGGAACGGGCTGGGGAATGCTGGCTTGCAGGAAGGAAGGATTTATAATAATGTCGGTGGATATTTAGGGGTTCCATAGAGACAATTAGAAAAAATATCTGTGTGTGTACACACCTCTGTGACTTGGAAATAGGCTGTTGTTCCCCTGCATCATTTTTTAGTTCGTCTAGTCAGAGGAAAACATTATATGGAAGCATTCCTTTTCTCAGATCTGCCTTCAGACTTGGTTTTCTTTTTTATCTTTTATTTTTCCTTAGGTCTGACTTGTTCTGTATATGGGGTTATGCCTTGTTTTTGCTTACAAAGGGACTGTTAAAAAGATCTTATAAACTGCTGCTTGTCACACGATCACTAAATGTAAGCTTAGGTACCTTTGCTAGTCATCGTTACTACATAAGTTCATCTGAGCAACAGGTGAGGAAGAAGGAGGGGCATGAGAAACATGTATTCTAATATTGGCAGGAAAATCCAGGTCACATTTTCAGTTGCTGTGATGTTGTGCGACTCCACTGACCCTAACATTTCACTAGTTAAACCCCCTAGTTTGCTAAGCCGAAACTTTGGTGAGGTAGCATTGCTGTGCTGTGTCACTATTCCATTGAATTTAAGTACTAATAATTTCCAGGAATGTGCATAATATGAAGGGACAGAGATACTCATCTTAAATAAATAATTTTTTTCTGTTTTCCATCTTTGCCAAGTCCCTATAAATTTTTGCAGTTGTAGAGACAGCCTAAAAAAGCTGCTAACACTTTCAGCTACAGAGCATAACACTGAATAAGGATAGTTGAAAAATTTCTGTCAAAACTGTGTTTAATGGAAAATAGAGTTTTGATAAAATAGCATTTTCATCAAAAATAGCTGCTTTCCATGGGGAATGTTAGTTTTTCACTGCAATATTTTGACAGAAATTTAAAAATCTTGGGCTGAAATATGTACAGCTGTTCAAGTCCCTCTAGTGCCACTCATATTTCTTCACCTCTTCAAATTTGAGGTATTTTGCCAAACGTTTGGTTTTTAACATCGTGATACTTGGGAGTTTTTGTCAAGCCCACCTCTAGATTCATGTCATAGGACTATTAGCTTTGTGTTTAAAATCTGTGTTTCTATGGCTTCTGGAGTTGGAGGAAAAAACCGCAAAAATGCGATCCAAGTACACCGAGAATTAGAAATCAAAGGTAGCAAATGAAAGTTTTGTTTTCTTGTTTCAAATAACTCTTAAGATTTTTAAGCCATTTAAAATATTTCTATATAGAAAGTGTTTCACAGCCTGATTAATTATTTTGAACACATTTCTTTGATATGCTTTTTGGCTGAGTTTCAAATGTATGATTTGTTAACCAAATTATGTAAGGAATGTTTAAAAAAAAACCACAAGAAAAAAACACAAAACCAAAACCACCTTAATTTTCTGCTGTGAAGTGAGTGATAATGATGTCTCCTTACCAGGCAGTGGTAAAACTGGACTTATGTAAAACATTGTGTGATATTACCATGTCTATATAGTAGTTGTGTTTTGTAGCACAGCTCCGCAAGCACCAACAGCTCCGCTCTGGCGGGTGTAGACTAGCTGCAAGGGGGGCACAGCAGGAGCTGCACACAGACCTGCTGCGAGGGGGACACACCCAGGATACTGACTCCGTTCGGTGGGGTGGGAGGAAGCCTGTGATACCAGCTCCTTGCTGCTGTTCCTCTCCACACCGGCTAAATTAGATCAACATGAGAGCAGACACACAGCGTCAGGCAGAGATTGATCTAGCCTAATGTCCTGCCTCGGAGAATTGCTCATGTCATGCCCAGGGAAGAGTAGGAGAACAGAGCAAGTGTGCAGTGATGCCTACCCTACTCCTTGTCTCCATGTTTTCAAGGTCTTGAGCCAAAAGCGTGGCTTTTTTACACGGGGCTTGTTGGTGTTTCTTCTGTTTGTTGAATTGATTTTTAAATTTTAGCATCCTCAAGATGCTATGGCACGGAGTTTCAGTTTTCTTAACTGCTCTCTGCATAGAAATTGTTGTGTGTCTTTACTCATCCTTTGTTCCATTTTCTGTAATTTTCCCCGTTCTACTATTTTCTTTTTATAAAATGGGGAGGAAGTGAGCAGTACTGAACCCGAATGTGGGCATACTCATAAATTTACCGAGTGATGTAAAATGACTATCTGTTTTGTTTTCCTTTCTTCGTGATTCCTCACATTCTGTTTGCCTTTCTGAACGTTCTTGGGTATTACACTATTTTTATAGAACTTTTTGTTTCAACCCTAAGGTGTAGCTGTGTGGCAGTCAGAATTGGTTTCTCTCTCTGTTAAGACACCTTTGTTGTACTGATCAAAACAGGCTAAGAGGGTAAAAAAAGGTGAAAAGGAGGAAAAGGGAAGCCTCAGAGACTTGTGGGCAGGAAGCATTGTTTTGTTTTTGCTTTCACTAGCAGAGACATTTGTTAACATCTCTCATCTCATTATAGCTGGTATTGATTCGTGCTTTCAGATCCCTTTTTAAAATCCAGTTAAGATCTTCTGCCAGTGGCGTGAGTTGAATCTGCAAGTTCTCTGTCTAAAATACCATTGTTGTTTTTTATTCCAAGACAATACTCTCAGAAGGGTGTAGAATAGGTCTAATGAGGGCTCTGTGGCAAGTGGTAAATGATGCTTGTTCCAAATTGGACCTAGAACCCCTTTTAGGAATATTGGTAACTGTAATATTAATTTCTGCCATAGTAAAGCTTTTTTTGTTTGTTTGTTTCACATGGGTTCTCTGTTCAGAGGATAGTGCCCAAGTAGCAAAACTTTAGTAAGCATCTGGAAATCTTCGGCTGTGTCCATACTAGTAAAATGAAGGATGCCTGGGAATGTTCCCAGGAACGTTCCTCAAACGTGGAACATGATACTGTACTACTGAAGTGCTGGAATGTTTCTTGGCAGAATTTTGGCCCGTGCTAGCAAGTATTCTTCTAAACTGTTCCCAGGTATGGTTTGAAGCTGGAGACCATTCCCTGTAAGTGGTTTGTATGTAGTCACCATGTTTCAGGGACTTAGGAGAGATTTCTAGTGCAGGCATGAGCCATTCTCTGTCAGCTGCCCTTAATGTTTGGGAACATTCCTGCGCACATTTAACTTACTAGTGTAAGTGTCTGTTACACGCAGTTATAATCTGGCTAATCCCTCCCCTTTTTGCTTTTCATGTCATCTTTACTCTTTAAAGAATGCGATAGTACCACTGAACATATTTCAGGAGGTTGTTTACATGGTGTTTATTTTAAATCATGCTCCAGCGGGTGTAATTGGAGCTGATTCTGTGTTCAGCAATTTCCTTTGATCAGGCAGAAGTTCTCGTGGTGATTTAAAATGGTGTTCATGGGCATGAGCTTCATGCAGCAGTGTGTGTGAACATGTAATAAACTTTGGAGCACATTAATTGTTTTGTGATGTGCTGGCTATAAAGAAAGATCAAAGATGTACTTTTCTAGAGCTATGTTCGTATGGAGTAGGAAGTTCCCACCCCCAAAAGACTCCAGTTTTGAGAGCTAACCTACAAAAGAAGTGTCTTAGGTTCACCCTTCTGTTTATTTGAGGGTCCAGGAAATGCAGGGTAGTGGCTAATGTAAAATCCAGGCAGTTGTATGTTGTAAAAATGAACATGTGAAGTAGGTATGGGCTCAGTATAGAGATTGCGTGCATCTCTTTCTGTGTGCACTCATCAGAAACTAACAGTTACTGTGGCTCTTCGTTTTACAGTTGCTTAAATTTATTCCCTTAATTATAAACAGCAGGATTTAAAGATCAAGATATATTTTTTATATATATCATATAAACACAATAAATAAGATGACGATGATCAAGATTTGGCTTATACATTCTTAATAATTTGAAATGTTTGATTTGTCAATATGAATTAAAAAAGAGTGCTTCCATCTTTGGGTCTGGGGTGTGAATTTGGGGGTTGGCTCTGGTAGAATCAGCCCGCTGACAAAGAAGTGGTAGCAAATGGGCCTGAGAGATTCTGGCTAACAAGAGCAACTGGTGCATGGAGAGTGTCCGATGTGCCAGTAATAGGGCAAAGCTGAAAGCAGAATGTGTAATTGAGACATGAAAGAAATAAACGCTCCGATGATGGGAGCTGCACGCTTGCAGGAGATTTGCCTACTGGAGTGCGAGCAGCTTCACAGCTCCTCTAAAACAAGACATCAAGCAGATGCCAGTTTACTGGTTTCCATGGTGACTGTGACTCTGATGTGCAAATGCTGTGACCTCAGTGATCACTTGAGGACTAATCTAAGTAAAATGGGTAGAGTTAGGTCCAACACTGTTGCACTGAGACATGCACAACTGAATGAAAGGGAACAAACTGGAGCCCCTGCAGAGTGGCTCGTCTGACATTTCATGTGAAGTACCCCAGCCACTAACTCAGCTTCTGATCAGAGAGAGGTAGTCGTCCTCAACCTTAGCTCAGAGTACTTTCCTACTGAGTCACTGGCAAAGTGACAGGCATTAAAAGTTTGAAGCTTTGGAGCCCCTGAACGTTAAGGTGAGTTACTTCATTGGGTTCTAAATCCAGCCCCCAGGACAGAGCTTTAGAAGTCCAAGCTTCCATAACAAAATCACAGAACTGGTGAAAGAACATTTCCCAGACTTATCTGAAACCAAGTTTTTGCATTATTTGAGATGAAACACTTGTCAAGGTTTACAAGCCTTCCTGGTAAATTTTACCCATGTGTCGGGGGAATTCCCTGCAGGGGTTGGTGGTAAATGTTAAGGAAAGAGCTATAATGTAATTGTGAAAGCATGAGAAACCATAGAGGGTTTTTCAAATGAATTTTCAGGTTTGTTCACAGCTTGGCTGAAGAGCAGCTGTGGGAAACAAACCTCCTGAGAACTGAAACCACCGAGTCTAGCTCAGAGTTGCAATTCTTCTGTAAAGCAGGGAATTTAAGCATTGCAGTGTTGGGGAAATGAAACTGGCCAGTGCTCCATTTCACTGGGTGAGAAAGCAGGGCTTTCTGTATGGTTGGGCTTCGTTACAGGGACAATTTCTAGGTATAGGAAGAAGAAAGAGTTATTTTAAATTTCCTTTAGTCCAGACATGCCCGAGAAGGGAAATATTTTTGTTTAAAATTTCAGAACTAATCATCAGTGAGTTAATTTTGAGAGACATTGAGCATTATTTATGAAAGCATTGGGTCAGTGGCAATATCACATCAGGGATTACCACGTGCTTTCTAGCTGTTTTCTCTCTATGTAGGACAATAGGAAGTATGGAGCATGCTTCCCTTATGATTCTTCCCTTTTTAACCTAAATTTGCAGATTCATTTGTTCCAACAACTCATGAAGAATTTATGTGGAACAGACAATTTTAAAAAAATGTATTATAAATTTGATTGCACTTTAAAATCAGTGCCATTTCAAAGACTCCAAAGTGCTTTACTGTCCAATGATTTACATTGCAATTGGACACTTGAAGGTCTACAACTTTATCTTTTAATTGGCACTATAATAAAGAGGTAGAGGTTTTTTAAGCCTGCCTGTTGTGATAACTTCATCTTCTAGTGTCCACCCTACAAGACCTCCCCAGCTTTTATCTCTAAAGCACCAAGTTCTTTGAATGAATTTTCATTTGTTCGCAGCTAGATAAGCAGTATCCTTGCAATATCCACTCGGTACACTGTCTCCACTGACGCATAGAGCCCGCGTGGTTAAGTCTTTATCAGATTAGTGCTTATCAGACTGCACAAATGCAGCCTGGACACTCTTCTTGTATCTCCAGGGTTGCATTGGACACTAGTCTGCCCTGTTGGTTAACAGAGTCTCCATTCAGGAAAGTGTTTTAAGCACGCGCTTAAGAGAGTGGATCGTCCCATTAGTGGTGATACAGTTACTCTTGCTTTGTTAAGAATGTGCTTAAACATTTCCTTGGATTAGAGCTTGAGGCTGGCTGATTTATCTTCTGAGTATGGATCTGTGTAGGAGCAGAAAGGATATAATTGTCGAGGTGGAAACAGGTTCTGATGTTGCCCAGTTAAATGTGAGAAGTGTGTGCCTGCTGCAGGTGGTGGTACTGGAAGAGGAAGTATCGGTTTTCCCGGTAGTACACAAGTAGTTTTGAAGCATGGAAAATATTGGCAGAGGAAGATGTTGTGCTGAAGAAAGTGCTGTTGCACAGATGCACTGTAGTGTAAACTCTAACTGAATCAGATTTAGTGCAGGAAGATCACTTATGTAATGGATAATTGAAATATGGCATAAGTGCACATGATTTGAATTCATGCCAAGGAAAAAAACACACACAGAAAAACCCCATCAATGGGCAGGTTGTTGTGAAGAGAAAGTAACGTTGCTTTTGAAGTAGAGATGTTTTATATTTCGTAAGGCTCTTGTGTTGTAGAAAGCCAGAGATGACACGGATGCTCACTGCTAACACAGCCTGTGCAGTCAGTAATCGAGGCGTAAATTTAGTGGAGGGAATCGTAGGTCACCTCTTGCCCTCGAACGTGAACTGCTCAATATTTCTGTAATCACTGGTGTAACTGGGATTGACAGCTAACCAACAACTGTGGGATTCTTACAAAGTGTGTTCCTAGAGAGGTGACAGACATTCAGCCCCACGAGGAAAAAATTTCACCGCAGGATTTTTCCAATTTGTAATTGAGTTTGCTTTGGGGAAGACACAGGGAAGAGAAAAAAAGCCCTGAAACACTGGCAATGGTTGTAGGTCATGACCTGTGACAGTGAGTCAAAAACATGCCTTGGTGATTTCTGCCAGATGGCTTGGGGCTTTGGTTCCCCAGAATTTCAGCTGCTTGTGCGAGATAAAACTAGGTCTTTGGTGAAAAGGGAGGAGAATTTTTTTCCCAAAGAATTTCCCTGGATAGGGTACTTTGCTTCATGGCTGATTGGAACACGAGTCTCAGAGAGATAAATAGCATTGTCTAAAAAGAGATGTGTTTGTCTGTTTTTGTACCTTGGCTTTAGAAGGTACTGTTATGGCATAGAGAAGCATTTGAGGGGTCTGAAAATCCCAGTACAGTCAGCAGTAGGAGTGTACTTACGGCTTTCTGACTCCTCCCACTGAAAGTGCCAGAGAAATAGAGCTGTTCCTTTCTGTTCTTCCAAAGGGAACAGGAAATTCTCCCAGATGTTCAAGAAAAGCACCAGTCATAACAGGATGGCTAAAGTTCAGAGGACTTAAATATCCCTGCCTTTCTTCCAGGAACTTTGGTGCAATCGTTTATGTCCGTACAAATGAGCGCTTATCATCTGATTGCTTCGCTCACTCAAACTGCAGATAGTGAGAAATCAGGACTGAGAAACTGGCTGCATTCTTGAAGAAGCAACATTTGGGTTTGTTGGATATGGAGTTGGAGTCAACTTCCCAGTAGTGGCTGTAGTTTTGTGAATCCACCCTGTGGTAGGTGTGAGCCTGTCACAGCTGCTTGTTGGGAATCTTGGCTGTTTCCGACCTGAGATGTACGGTTAATCTTCGATCTGCAGAGATCCTCGGGCCAGTCTCCGGTGTGGCAGCCAAGATAACGGCCATTAGACATAGTAATGAATTATACTGAGCCTCAATTCATATACATTTTGTAAATGATTAATAGCTGCTTTAGGAAATAATTGTTAACCCTGGTGTGTGTAGTGCCCCGACCTGCAAAATGTTTATAAGATCTGTGAATAGTTTATTGCCTCCCTATAAACTGCTTATAATGGAAACAGTGTGCCGTGGGACCACACGCAGGAGCAGAGGAGAGGACAGGGCGTTTGGCCTCTGGTATTAAGATCCACGGGATTCTCGTGGCGTGGTAGGAAGGTGAGACCCTGCGTAGCTCTGTAGGCAGACGCAGAAAATTGCCTCCCTTTGCGCTGACGTTGTTTAGTGTATGTTAGCTGGAGTGTGTCAGAGCCCGTTGGTCTCTAGTGCATGCGGGTGTTGGCTTGAGAATCCAGACAAGAAGGTGTTATGCTGACTGGCAGCTGGGAGAAAATGGGGAAACGCTGCCTGGTTCAGTGCTGGAAGGCACTGGATGGCTCTCAGAGATGTTGCATTTTCATGGCTGACTTGTGTGGTGTTGGAAGAGTCGGTTCCTTCCTCTCTCCAAGCCTTGCTTTCCAGCCACTTTGTCTGGCATATCTGTGTATGTCACAAGTCGTTTGGGGCTGGGTCTGAATCTCGTACGCAATTCAGTCCTCCAAATTGTACCCAGATGTAAATACTCAACAATATACCAAAATATGAGTATTAAAAATCACAAATACCTTTCAGTATAATTGTGTTAATCATGTTTTCCTTTATTTTCCCCTTTGTCTTTCATTTAATGATGCTTTTGTGTCTGGGTTGGATCACCCGTGGCTCCTCCATTTGGACTGGCTTCTGGTGTGAAGTTTAGCAGCTGTACCTTTTCTTATGTGTTCTCTCTCACTGCTGCAGGATGTGAAATTGCAGCTTTTTGTGTGACAGACAGTTTCTTACGTGACTACATTAGCCAGAAATCACTGCAATGTCAGACAGAAAGCTGTACTGTTATTAATCTGGGACTAGAAGAGCCTGTGCCACCCCCTGCCCCATCCCTCCAAAACCCGGAGCTCGAAGGCTTCTGTAGCATTCAGTTCAATCTGAATTAACCCCAGCGTCCTGGCATTTGTGTTCATTTTTCATGGGCTTTTTCCCTTCTGCAGGCCCATGCATGGGGCTGAAATAACGTAAATGTGACATAAGCACAAAACAACACAGGATCTCTTCTCCTGGTCCCGGCATCAGAAAGGAGATGAACGTGTGATCCTGTCATGTGAAGCCATTAGTTTGGTCCTGGAAGAGACTCCCTGAGGCGTGTAAGAAAGCCTGTGGAAAAACATAAACACAAATACTGGGAGTGTCATAGAATCACAGCGCGGTTTGTGGAGGGAGGGAGCTTCAGTGGATGTTTTGTGTTGCGTCACCTGCACAGCAGAATCTATGAGGAGAGCTGCCAAAATGATTTAGTATCTGCTGTTACAGGTTGGTTTACATTCGATACATACCTGGATTGTTGTGCTGCTGAGTCTTGGGAGAATAGAGACCAAGGAGGGAAGGGTTATGAGCAATTCTGGGCTTTTTTCTGGGTGCAGTTTATTTAGCACCTCGGCAAGATTCAACATGATAAGTCTTTAAATCTTAGCACGCTACTCAGAGAGGCAGAATGTCATAAAGGTGTCTGGTAAACAGATGTTCCAGTCTTTAAAAGCTGCTGGAAAGTGTGCATCATTCTGAATAAACATGGAGCAGCTGCGGCTTTGGAAGCTTTAGTTTCCTGAATAAATACTTTGGACATCTATTGCACTTTGGCGATTGTGGCAGGGGTGATCTAGAGATAGGAGTAAGGCATGGTTTACGGTAACAGACCATACCTCCTGTTAAACCAACTGATAACGTTGGAACAATAGATTCACTTTGAGACAGTTGAGTCCTTGGGATGTATTAATGCTGATGGAGATGAATGTAGGTAATGCGGAGGGCATCTTGTCTATTGCAGGCTTCTGACAGTTGAGTACATTTTGTGGCATTTCCTTACCAGATAGCTCCTTTAAAAACCATTACGATAAACAAGAGTGGAAGTCTTCTTGGGAGGGTTTCATAAAGCGTTGATACAAAATCCAGAAACTCACAGTAAAATCGTTACTTAACACATTGTCAAAACTGTCTGAAATTAGGTTAGAGAAGATGAAAGTGTATAAATCTCAATCTGATTCTTCTTTTTGGAAGGAAACCATTAGTACCTAGCAGCAATAGATCAGGATAGTTTGCTGTCGGGATTTTTTTACTGGTAGTGTAGAGGGTCACATGCGTCTCATTGCTGCAAGATCACCAGAAGATACCTAGAAGTAAGAGTTGCAAGGCTTAACAACAAGTAATTCAGCAAGGTTGTTAGAGGAAGATGTTTTGTTTAGGGCATTCACTTTCCGGCTTTTAACTTGAGACACTTTAGGCAGCTGGTTTTCAGAAAATCCAAGTGGCTGAAGCTCTTGTAATTATGTTGAGCCAAAATTAGCACCCGTCTTTAAATAATTAAAAAATCAAACCAAAACAAAACCAAAAAAACAAACCCCCAAACCTTTAAATGAGCATTGTGCCCAAGATCATGCTAGAAGATTGCAAAATCCCAGACAGAACTCATCTTGCCTGAGCTCCCAAAACTGTTCCGAGGTTTAAATGAGAAATACGCAGGGAGGAAAGAAACGCCTCACTGGGTGAGTCCTATGACATGCTCTGTGCTGCAACACACAGGCTCAGCGGGGTGAGCTAAGTGGGGATTTCCACCATGAATAGAACTCCTGCTAATTGGAGGTGTAATTCAGACTTTTTCATTATCTGATCTCTGGGTCGGTTCATTCTTTTTCCGTGTAGCTGGCCATCTATCATATTTGACGGCGAAATTGCTATGACAAAATGCTAAAAGCTCTTGCTCTGGGCTATTTTTAATCTACTGTAGGTGAAAGATCAGAACACATTTTTGGAAGATTTATGTGTCGTACCCTTGTGCTGTGCTGGCTAGGATAAATGGGAGTTGACAAACTACAGGACACGAGATTTAAACCATTGACCTCTGACATCAGGAGTCATCACAACTGTACGTTATCACATTTATGTTCAGGAGTTAAAGGCTTTGCTCTGAGGGAATCTCATAAATGCTCACTAGAGGTACAGGAACCCAGCTCTTACTCAGTCTGTGAGCTTTATTGTGGCGATCAGCAGTTAAATCTGCTCTCAGGCCACTGTGGATTTTAGTGCAGAGTATTTGTAAGCAATCTTGAGTGTTGGGATTGTTTGTGCAGAATAACACATCCCTGTTTCTGGAAAAGGGCACAGCTACTTCACGGCAGTGCAGCTTGAGCACGCGCCTCGTTACTGATCCTTCAACAGCCCCGTCTTTCAAAGCACTTCCCAGCTCTAGGATCTGTTAGCTGTGTCCATTTCTGAAACAAAAGCCCTGATAAAGCAAAAAGACTTTGGGATGTATGAAGCGCTGTTTTCAAATCAAGTGTATAGTTCAGCAGGAAGCTGAAGTAAGCCCCGAATTTCTGCAGCGCATCATAATGCAAGAGAATAATAGGGGGAGGATGGGTGCCTGCAGCTGCTCTTTTGCCTGTACGACAGATGTCATCTGAGACATTTTCAAGCCTTTTTAGAAAACAGAGAGGAGAGGAATGAAGAAGAGGGGGTGAAGCTGATGGAGCGGAAGGTGAGTTGAGAAGTGATGGCTAAAGGGAAGGACAGAGCTTGCTGCGAGTTGAGGCACTGACAGTCACTGGGCTGGAACCTGGCTGTGTAGGCGATGACAGTATTTCACTGTCTTCCTTGCTGGTGAGTTTTTTTAGGCGTGTGCAGCTGACCAGCTGACCCTCCAAGTTCAGATACAGGCTCTGTGCTATACTGAGTGCTGTTCGTGATGTTTGCAATGCAGTGCATGCTTCCTAAATTATACATCATTATGAGGGGCACATAACCAATTAGTCTGTGGATTTGTTCTGCATGTGCAAATCTTTTCTTGGGCTGAGGAAGTGTCATACAGAGACTTGGCTGAGGAAAAAAAGAAAACAGTTTAATCTTAAATTGTAATTGTCATCCTCTGGCTAACGATAAGCAATATTATGGCCTGCATCTCAGCTGTAATTAAGCGGTAAGACACAACAAGGTGTATGTTACAGAGCGATAACACAGTGCCTAAGAGCCAGTGACCTGCAAAGCACATTATCTCCCCGCCGCACGAGCCCTGCGCAGTTTGTACATGTGTGGCAGCACATCCACTGTCCCTTCTTCCCCCTTCCTCCTTCTGCTTTCCAAGGTGTACAAATTGTCAAGGATTTCCATATTATTTGTTGTGTCATATGATTTTTTTTTTTTAAATCCTTTTTATGTTAGTTAACCTCTGCAGGTATAACAAGCCAGGATGAAACGTTCTGAGTTACCGTTCACTGGGGTTCTGGGAAATTAGCATCCCTTTGTTTTGTTAGACACGTAGGTATGGAGTATGCAGGGAAGGGTTCTCACTGATGATCCAAACACCAGACTGACAGCAACTCTGTCCAACAAAGATTTCGTGATGTTTTCCAAGATAGCAGAGGGAGCTTTGAGCTTGACTGTAGTGTTGGCTGAAACTCGTTTCAAAGTAGAATTGATTTTTGGTTAGAATTAAAGATTGGTAGAGTGAAGCTGGTACTATTTGTGCTAAACATGAAGACCTTTCCTCTCGAGGTGCCGTTGCCCATGGAAATGTCCCGTATAGACCGACCGCGCTACGATGTCGCATGAGTTACTGAGTGAGAGCCAGGGCTGGCAGCTGAGTTCCAGGTATCAAAGCAGAATGTCACTGTCACCTCTGTGAGCAGACTGCTGACAGTTCAGTCCAGGCAGAGCGAGGGAAGCAGCAGTAAGCTGGAGCAAGAAGAGAAGTGTCTTATCCCACGTCTTTTAGCCAATAATTGCTGGAACAGAGTACTTTTTGATTTCTCAGTTTTTTGCTAAGGTTGCACATTGGAACAGGAAGATATTTATTTAACGAAATGCAAGATTTCAGCAGCATCAAGGACAACCCTCTTGTAGTCTGGGTTGTACTACACGTTGTCAGAAGCAGAGATGAGTTCTAGGGGTTTGGATGGCACTTAGCCCATCTGGACCCAGATTTCAGCTGGAGCTCCTAGATATCACTGTAATAAAAATATCAATAAATAAAGTTAAGCTTAATGTAAGACCAGAAACAGCTGTCTGTTGCTCAGAGTCCTTCTGCTGGGTGAGACTGTTTCTGATTACAGCTGTAGCACTGTAAATGCCTGCTAGATGTCTGGTGATAATCCATTCAAAGCAATTACAAGGCATCCATCACCAGCAGGGTCTGAGCCACAGGCTTCTTATCTGGGAAAATTGATGGAAGAGAAAGGGGGACTGAGGGAAGAAATCAATGCCTTTCACCAATGTTATCTGCCAAATTGAATTAAGCAGCATGGGATCCCTGCTTTACACACGGCGAGAGTCGGAGCCCGAAGAATCTGTTTACAGGACGCTCAGCTCATGGGCGAGGCAGGGGGGGAGCTGCGCTTTACTGCCGCTCGCTCGCAGTTTCTTGGGCTTCTGCTATCAGCGTGTGCAAAAGGAGTTCAGAACTTAACAACGAACAGAACCTGTAAGCTAGCAGCACCAGTTCCAGCTGGGAACCCTGTGTCTGCTTGTGGGCTTGTTGCATTAAAGGAGCTCCTGCAGCTCAAGAGCAACGACTGCCACAGGTCTTGGAACCGAGTCCTGCCGGCAGCGCATGCAGCTGCTCTTGTTTCATGAACTCAAAACGTCGTGTAGGTAAACCGGGTTTATAAATTTCTGTTTGTAAGCTTTCTCCCCAAGATAACGATGATCTCTCAAGCTTGTAGTCTTTATGGTGTTTACAGGAACGAACAGATTTTGGATTGAGTCTGACCTTCTTTGAAGCAGTAAAACCTCTTTTTCCTTTGACCTGGGTAGGTTCCCTCTTGCCTTACAGGGTTTTTTTCTTACAGTTCGTAATCATGGGAGATACAAGAGCAGTAATTTGGGATAAGTGGTGGAAGGCCAGAGGACTGGGATAGCTGGGCCAGAATAGGCTCTGGAGAAGCACTTAGAGGCATTAAATTCTCAAGGTTCCAGACTAAGGAGCCGACTCAGCAGAAAACAAATACAAAAGTGAGTCCAAAAAGATGAGCCAGGAAACCTGCAGATACTGTGCAGAACAATTCAGCTAAATCAGTTCAGCGCAGAGGTCTGTGGAAACTTTTTTCCCTCCCAAAGAAGAGTGTGTGGGAATTTGCATGGCAGTCAGGTATCCTCAAAGTGCGCATAAGCCATCTAATAAAAATTCCACCGGAGCGTACGTCATACAGCTGTGTTTTATTATATTTGTGCTCTCTTCCTACTGACAGTGCCTTTATAACTGGATTACTCACATATCATCATTAACTCTGACACTCCTGGGCTTTTACTGCTTCCCTGGTTCCTATCATCTTCTGCGAGCTTGATCCCTTCCTTGCAGATGTGCCAAGATGTTTTTCTTTAATATCTTTTCAGCAAATGAACATGGGAGCACATAAAAAGTGTGGTTTGGATGCCATGGGCAGTAACAAGGGCTCTCATCGTCTTCACCCAAAATCACGGCCAGACCTGCACTCTGCTCCCTGGGCGTGAAGTTTTCCCCTTGCCCCATCCGTTGGGTATAAATGAAGGGTGCTGCTCACGGCAAAACGGAAATGGCGAGGTGCAGGCTGAGTTCCATCCCAGATCTGATATTTGGTCACCATTTTTTTTCAGGTGTGCTCCATAAAAGCATTTTAATTTACTGTGTATGTGCCATGTTCAGAACGAGCAGCTCAAAGAGTGTGTGTGTGGTTCTTGGTTTGGGTTTGCTTGGTGGTTTTTGTTTGGGTTTTTTGTGGGTTTGGGTTTGTTTGTCTTTTCTCCTGGTGGCTGAATAACAGAAGCTATTGAATAAGACATGAAGACTTTTTACTTCAGGTCTCGGGAAATTTGATTTTTATTTCTGATCTCCAGCAGCTAGTTTGAGCTTGGGTCAGTTCATCTCACTTTGCTATTGATTCTTTTTTCCACCCTGGTTCTTTGTTGTTCCTGTGTGAGTGAAAGCTCTTTAGGGTAGGGATGGGATAGAGAACTGAGCACAAAGGGTCTGGGCCCTCTGTCAGACTCTTTAACTATTTCTCTTTGTGAAATTGAGTTGAACTCAAGGGGTACTTCAGCATACCAAGCTCTGTGAGTCAGGTTTCTGTGTTTGTTGCCCGCTGTAGCTGAACGGGGAGGATCAGTTGATGTCAAAGTATTTTATGGTGCTCGGGAAGAACGGATCCCTGGATGGTGGGTTGTGGGCTGGGTTAATTTACAAGGTCAAATCCTGGATACACAGCTGCACCTGGCAGATTGGGTCCAGGGTTTTGTGTGTGATTTTTTGGTTTTATATATAAGCCAGTTAGCAAAACAATCATAATAATTTTGTGGGTCTTCTCAAGTTCTGCCAAAATTCACCCCTAGCTCGGTGGGGATCTGCGTGCCTCTCCCATCTGAAAGCCTGGAGTTCAGGACACTGGAGGAGGAAAACGACGTGCAGGTTTTTGCTGTGTGTGTAATCTAGGTCAGTTAAATGAAAGCTGCTAGAACACAGAGTAGCCAGATAAATTTGGGAGAGCTGGAACGGGATAGTCCAAGAATAACGAAGGTGTCCAATAGGAGGGGAGAGCTGGTTCAGGCATCAGGGCTTTCCATGTGCGAGGCCAAGCCTTATTTCCAAGTTAGCCTCAGCTAACTTTAGAAAGAAACTAAACCAAACAAGGTTTACTCGTAAATTCTTTTGAAAACTGTAGAAGTGTTATGTCCTAATTACCTGAGTTGGCAACCTGGCACTGCCCCAGGGCTGACACAGATGCAGGTCTGTCGGTAGCGGCCACAATCCAGCCCCTTCTCCTGGGGGGATCGTCCCCTCCTACCAGGAAGGTGCGTTTGGACCAAGTGCTGGCCTACGGCAGGACTGTGTTAGCACTGGGGTCCAGTGAGCTCCAAGCCATCTTCATGGGCTGGAAAAATTTGTATCTTCTCTTTGTCTACTTGCAGAGTGATGTTGAAGTGTTATCAGTGTAGGGTCTGTATCCACGTGAATTAGTTATTTGACTGATCTGCAGTACAGTGGTAAATGAAGTTTTCCCCCATGTTCCTAGTTGAGGGAATTCTGCTATTTCAAGTTCAGACCATGAGCTGGTGAATTCGTTAACGAGCTGAGATTGTGACTGTGCCGCCGCGTGTCCATGCTGCAGAGATCTCATTTATCAGGTACAGCAGCTGAACGCCTCCAGCGGCAGTTCTGGCAAAAGCCAGAGACAGAGGGCATTGCTGGGAACTGGGACCAGCGCTTATCCCGGAGCTCATCGTGAAACAGGATTCCCAGGCTTTAGACCCCAACCTGCAGTTCCAGAGGAATTTGTGAGTGAAGTTCCTATGGTTCCATAGCCTGGTTTTGCCCACTGTTAATATCCAGGTGGTAGAACAGAAAATAACCAACCCCTTAGAAAGCGAGGCTGCAATGAGTCAGAAATATGAAGCAGAGGTTTTGGGGTTTTTTTAAGCTGTTCAATCATTCTCTGGTTTTTCCACTGTTTTACAAGGGCATGTTAAGAAATGTACCAGAGCTGTGGAACTTCTGCAGCCATTTCTCAGAAAACCATGAGAATTACTTTAACATACATTTCCATCTTCTGTTTTTTGCATTTTTCCTCTCTTGTATTTTTTTCTTTGACCTGCAACAAACTTCTATATGCTTACGATTCTCACTATTCAAAAGAAATTTCACTTCATTGTGAGAATTTCCCCACAAAGGGGTATGCATCATTTCCAATTAAATTCCTTTCTCCTGACAATATTTCACATGCAGACCTGAAAGTGTCTGTTTGCAGCTGGCACTGGCTCTCCTCCCCAGCACGGCGTAAGGCAGCGGGTTTACTGTGTGTTGTTGCCTCTGTCGGTGCTTTAGAGACACACACGGGGCAACCTGGGACACGAGGGTCAGGGGTCAGCTGTGCGCGTGTGCAGCAGAGCTGCTCGAGGTTTGGTGTTTGGCTTTTCAAAGACTCTGCACTTTTTTTGCATACTTGCAAGGTCTCTGACGTTTGCCTGTCCTGAACCTACTGGGCTGCCGCTGCAAGCACAGAGAAGTCAAAAACCATACCAGAGCTGGTTATTTTTTTCTGGACAAACAATTTTATTTTAGGTAATGCGTCTATACACTGTACATTCAGTCACTGTGGTATATAAGCATAGCTATTTTCATACATAATCTCATAAAGTCCTTTATTTTACAATATTATCTGCTTCCAGGGGAGGGGATGTGGAAACGGGGGTGGAAAAGGACTATCAAGGTACACAGCGAAATAGATAAATATGCCAAGCTTTTTTCTTATTTTTTTTTTAAATCAGGCATTTATAAACAAGAAAGCATACATTACTTACATAAAAATAGTTCTAGAATAGTAGAGTAAGTCATAATATTGTCATTAGCAGCAGCATAGGAGAGACCAGGATAACAAAAATGTGCTGAAATGCTATTGGCTATTATAAATGTAAAGATTTATTTTTCTTCAGTTGAAAAAATGTCATTTCTGTGAGTTCTTTTGATTTAAAAAAAAAGAAAAAAACCAAAACAACAACCAAACCAACAAAAAACTTCTCTCTAAAACACATGGACTGAGGAGAGGGCAGAATGGAAAGAAAATCAACCTTTTGGTAATAAAATACTTTACAGTGAAAATAAGGACAAGTAGAATGCAAATGATGGAGAAAGGTTAACCCACATTTAAAACTTGCAAAAAGATTTTGTTTTGTTTTTCCTAACAGACAGCAAAGGTTCTTCTTAGTTAAAAACACAACTCATAAAACAAGACAACTACCAGGTAAGAAAGAGTTTTGAAAAAGTAAACACCATATACACTTATAATACAACAGTGTAAAATGAAAAAAAGTATTTACATGTTGAAGTTACTTTTAACTTTTTTTTTTACATTGGCTAGTTCTGTTTGAAAAGCAGAATATTATGTATACTAGTTAGCTGCTCCATAGATATGAATGTTATTGCTGTTGTTTTTTTTCCCTTCCTTAAGTCTTCTTTCAGTAATAGAAACAATGAGTAATTAAACTGAATATACAAGTATTAAGTAATATATTGTTAAGTACAGGGAGAGTCAACAGCCCGTATGAAACACCTCTTCTCCCTTTTAACTTCTTCAAGGAAACTAAAGAGCAGATGAAATGAGAAGATGCGACTTTACAATTCCTACACTCGCAGGTTGGAGTGCAAATGGAATGCAGCAGGGACTCGACAGTAAGTCGAAAGAAAAGCAATTCCATCTGACAGGGCTAACAGTTGTTCTACTGAAGTGTTGCAGACACAGAAATTACACACACAACTCCCTCGCCTCCAGCACCTTCACCAGGTTTGTTTTCTCTGAAGATTCGCACTGTGTTGGCCGCCCTTTGCTAGAATTAGTGTCTCTGTGGCCGTATTCTGACAATTTTAAAATAAATTACATGCACAGGAATTAAATTATTATATGTTCTGCAGAAATAATTAAGATTTTATTATTAAAATGTTTTTAGGAAAGACAAAATAATCTAGGATAGACTCCCATCCTGTAAACCTCTCCTGGTGCCGAGCGGCTGGGGGAGAAGGTTTGTTCCCAGTCCTCTTGCACCTGATTTAATCTTACTGATTTCAAACCTTAATTTATTAAATGATTTTTACTCCCAAGGATATCAAATACTATTGAGTCTTAACCTCAACCCTTGGGAAGCTCGTTTGCATATGTCACACTTTACAGAATTACCGCAATGCCAGGGGTTTGTAGCAACAGTTGTAGCTTCAGTTTGGAAACCTGCAGCTCGCATCCCATTTACGCGTGAAGCGCAGGTGATGCTGGTTGTTCGACAAGACTATGTGCTATTGATAAGATGATTTACTGTTGTTTTTTTTTCCTTTGAAAAAAATGCAGATTTTGTTAATTTGGAAGTTTTTTGTGCATCATATGCACAGAAGAAATGGTGCCAGTGAATCCATACGCTTCCCTGGACACACAGAAAGAAAACCTCTGCACGTGCGGCAGGTAAGTGAGACACTTTTCCTCTGGAAAAACAAGTAGAGATGGACGTGTTGCCGTTCTGTGTTGAGTCGTAAGGGCAGAGACACAACGCAAAACGCAAACAATCAGAATTTTTAAAGTAAGGCTTCAAGGAAGCTGAGGCGGGGCGGGAGCACGTTTGTTCTGTGTAATTTCTTAACAGGGCAGCGAAGCACAGCATGTGAGACTTCAGAAATGCACAAGGATCAACTAAAGCTAAATGATTTAATTTCCCTTGAAGAAATACGTGAATAATACAGATTGGGAAATCATAAGGCTGAGAACATTTTTATGCACGCTGCATAACAAATAAACCCTTTACATAAGACAGTAATAATGCCCTTTAATGAATATACGTATGGCAGAGATTTTAATTCCATGCATATGATTTAATAATTGCAGGAAAAAAAAACATACAAAGAAGCAAAATAAAAAAAAAAAAACACATTTAAAAAAACCAAACCTGCTTAAGCATAACCAAAATTCCTTTTGCATTGCACTTTAGAGGAGGAGATCTGCATCGAGACTCAGTCTCCAGCATCCCAAACACACCAGGGAGAACCCCTGCCTGAACGGACAGTTTCGTGTGATTTACGTGGTGACAGTTTCTTGCTCCCAACACTTTTACATTGTCCCAGAAATTCTACTCCTTTCATATTTCTTCTTTTTGTACCTAAAACATATATATATATATATGAACTTCTTTGTTAATGCTCACAGTTATTATAATGGTTATTATAATGGTTTCAAGCAAACAGCTCTTGTTTAAAAAAAAAGAAATCTCTTTAATGAACTCTACGTGAATACTGTAATTTTAGGATTGGAAGCCGCTTTCTGTCTACTGGGAAAATAATTTTAAGCTTACATAGTTTGCATTAATGTCCAAAAGCGAACAAAGATTGCTGGAACTATGTTTCTTTGTTTAGAATAACTTCTGTGTATGATGATGCATAGGGTTTGGTTTTTTTTTTTTTCCTTTTATTCTTTAAGGTAAAAAAAAAAAAGTGTCAGCATTGCCTGTACACGATGCTGAGAGGACAAATGAGCTGGAAGGCACATCTGCAGCCCCAGATCCCATTTTCACTTTATGCTGATAAGCTTGAGTGTATCAGAGGTGAGTGTTTACGGGTGAAAACAACTTTTCTCTTGTTCAGTAAAGCACCAACTGGATTTGTTAAGCACTTCCGGGAGCGTCTCTACTGCTTCCCAACTTCTGTTAGACACGAAGCCACGCAGAACAAGTTTAAAACTCAACCAGCAGAGCACTGGTCTCGTGAATTCATATTTGGTAGCATTCTATACCTGCTGAATCCTCGTTTTGCATAAATGTGCACGATGACGAAGGTGTCGCATAGTAGGAAACGGGGTTAATGACTTTCACAGCTGTTAGGCAGGGTAGGATCTAGAATGCTCAACTTGTAAACTTCAGAAATATGGAATAAAATGCAGTTAGATTCTGACAAAGTGCAGTATTTATAAAAAAAAATAAAATCAACACCACCAACAGCAACAATAAGACAAAGTGATGGCATGCTGCATTTTTATTCCGGGGCTGCGGCTTGGATCCCAAAATTAAAGTAATTTCTGTTTTTAAAAACAAAATTTTTTTTAAAGGATGTAGGCTTATTCACAGCAGCAAAAATGTTTTTCTTTTCTGTAGTATCCGATAATGTGATGTTGCACTCTCCTTGGGCACACAAATCCTGACTGACAGTTCATAATAAAAGCAGGTAAATACTGAATTTATGGCTAGATGGTGCAACAAAGGTGAGTTTTCCAGAAAACTGAAAGCTGAAGTAAAGATTTCAGAATGACTTCAAAACGCACGTCTTCTGCTTTATTTCAACCGACTTTACAGCTCATCCATTTCCTTCCTTTGCTTCCTTCGGTCTTTTCCTAAAGCTGAAGTGCTCCTGGATGAAGTGAGTCTCTCCAACACGTCAATTACTGAAGATGTCTTTAGAAGAGATGGTGTGATTTGCAAACACTGAAGTCTGTAAGGCTGGGTTCGTACATCTTCTCTTCCCCCCACCCGCACCCCTTCCCCCCCACCCCTTGACAATCCTGCATCGTCCCTTCCTCTTGTGTTCAGGACAGGAAATGAAGAGAATTCTTTCTAAGGAAAAAATCAACTTTGAAAAGCACTCTGAAATTCTCACACAACCACGTGATGGGATTAAAACTGTGATGGCTTCCTAGATGGCTGGAAAACTGCGAACGAAATGGCATCATCGCCAGAGGGCTTCTACGTTAGGAATCCCAAAGCCTAGAACAAGTCATTAAAAATTGTGCATTGAAGGTTTATTTTTTTTGTTTTGCTTTTAAAGGTTCATTATAAAAATCTTGTTAATTTTTTAATACCAAGTCTGTGTAATGAATTATTTTAAATAGCTTATAAGAAAAGTTTGTTTGTTTTTAAATTCCAAAATGTTCCAAGAGGCAGAAGGGCAACATAAAAACACGGCCATGCTTGCCTTTTACTCTGATTTTAGTTGGACGATGCTGCTTGCTTGGAGTTTGCCAGTAGAAAATTTGCTGTGGACTTAAAAGTATTTTGTTTATAAACACTTTGTGTTTTATAGGCACAGTAAGATGTTGTGCTATATGGGTTGGAAAAAAAAGAGGCATAATTCAGTGCTTCTGTTATAAAGAGTAACATTTGCCTTCCAACTACTACGAATCCATATTCATCGATCGGTGTGCCCAGACACAACTACACACATGCACTTACACACGTACCCCACGCATCCTCCCTTACTGTGCATCTACGTCACGGGGTGTGTCGGGGGGGGGTTAGTTCTCGATTTTGCTCGTTGTGTTTTCACTGCTGGGTTGGCTGCTGGATTTAGGCCACAGTTGTTCCTGAAGTTCCTTGACTACTTTTTCCAAGTGTTCCCGAGCCTCCCTTTCATGCATCAGGTCAGCTCGGAGCTGCTCCCTGTCAGCCTCCGCGTGCTGGAGCTTAACCTGTAGGTCCTCAATCTAGAGAAAAGCAGATCAAGGAACATCATTTTTATGGGTTTTATACACAATAAACTATTTGAATATTTCAGTTCCATTGTGATTGTTTAGACTTTAACACATACTCGTACCTTACACAAGGCGAGAAGAGTAATAACACCCTGTACTTCCCGACCCAAGATGACCAAAGCTGAGGGCAGGAAGGAATTCCCTTTTCCCCACTTTTTTCCATACACTACCCTCCAGTTACACCCGTGCACGGCCTGAACTCTTTAACTTTGACATCCCTAAAAATTTCTGATGGCTTAAGTTCCAGAAAGGAGAGGGAAAACCAGCATAGTTCAGAGCCAGCAGTAAATCTTCCCATTTTTTACTTGCTGATAACAACAGCAGAGAAAAGCCCCAGTATTCACGGGCGTAAACATCAGAAAAACGGCACCAGGTTGAAACGTGTGATTTTAGGCCACAAACAGATAACAATTAGCAGTTATCAAAGATTTCCATCTAACAAAGAGGAAAACTCACATGTTTTGGGCTAAAACGACAGCTACACCAGCACCCCGCCCCTATTTGGATCTCGGTATCAAGGTAAGAAAAAAGAAAGGCAAAACCCCCGGCACTCAGCAGGTACCAAGGGTGTAACACTCTCAGCTTACACAAAGACATTTACAGCCCCGAACGTGTTTGTCTTTCTTATTTCCTCTCATGCTTGCCTGATGCTATTTCTCTCAGACTACGCCTGTCTGGAGAATTGTGGTTTCCTCAAAAATAATAAGTGATGAAAATAAGGTGACAAACTTCCTGTGTGCCCGCCCGATGAAAGCTAAAAGGATGTCTAAAGCTTTACTAACATTTCTTACATGAGTTAAGAACCTAAGTCGTACTGATGTCTTGTAAAATTCAGCCTTTGCAGTTATTTCTCTATTCAGTGCCATGGGGCAGTCGCTGAGGTCATTGCGACATGAAGCGGCGGTTCCAGAGCCGGAGACATCAGCTGCCCCGTGCCGCCTGCCCAGCCCAGCACTAATCCAGCTTTGCTGCGGCTGGGGCTTAGCGCGCGTCCTCGTGCCGCCACACCGGGGTGGTGACAGCCAGCCCCAGCCCATACAGCAGTGTGGGGCCCTTAGGAGCAGCAGAATATTCAGCTACTTGAATTCTTTTTGAGATTTTAGCCTCTCCTATTGGGAAACCTCCTTTATTCCCTCCCAAAGAGGGAAGGAGTTAGGGACTGAAAATCCACACTGGCAAAAACTTTTGCGCGTATCACAGCGCAAGGGGACACACCTGCAGACCCGCGAAGCGCCGTCTGGTACGCGTGGCGTTTACTTTTATTTGAACTTGCTCTTGCTTCCCCCCCCCCCCCCCCAAGTGGAAGTCAGCTGCCACCCCGCCCAGTGCGGCAGCTCCCAGTCTGGTTCTGTTTAGTCTGGACACCTCTTATCAGTGAGACATCCTGTGATGCGAGAGAGGAAGCCCACATCATTTCCTGCTGCTCTCCTGGTCAGACATGTCTCCGCGGGACAAGTGGACCCCTCCCCTTCCCGTTATTGAGCACCAGCCGTAGGAGACTTTCTGATTGCTGCGGCTCTGGCTTTTCCTCCCCGCCCCACCTGCCCTTAAAGCAACCCCAGCAAATAGCCGCAGCTCACGCTTTAGGCGTAACAACGTGTTCACGAAGCACGTGTGATCTAACAACACGCGCGGCAGAAAAGCTGCCAGAGTAAACGTGGGCTGAAGAGTTCCCTCCACCAGGAACTCAGGTATGCGACACCTGGCAAGGTGACCCGGCAGATGCGTGACACTGATCTGGCATCGGCATCCCAGCGCCGTATCTCTGCTCGAGGAGTTCAATTCTGGGCAAGGCTGGCCTTGCATCGCACACGCTGCAGCAAGGGGACGCAAGGATGCACAGCCTGAGCTCTTGGTTCGCTTGGTTTTGGATTATTTAAATGAACAACAAAATCTTTCTATACCAGAGAATCTGGTGCAGCGAGGGCGGGGAGGGATTTTCAGTTTGAAAGCTTAAAGCACGCAGGTTGCTTGTAACAACACGTTCCTGCATTCCTCAAACTTTCACTGAGATCAAAGTGGAAGTTTTTTCTCAGACCTGACGGTTTGCTCTTCTTGTGCTTTACAGCCGTAACCATCACTCCTGCCCCGCGCTGCCGTTCGCTTACTGACGGGCCCTGGTTCCTTCTCATCTTAACTCCTTCCCGCAGGTCGAGGCTGATCTTCAGGAGAAACACTATTGGGGGAGGTGGTTCTGGGTAATCCAGCACTGGAATGGATCCCTAGGCACTGCAGCGCCAACAGAGTACCAGCGGAACTGGAATGATGTCTAACACTTGTCTGACTTCTCCATAAATGGTGATTTCCAGCTGACAGCTCTCTGGGCAGAACCGTGGGACTGACAGAGGGGCTGGAGCGCAGGGAGCTGCTAACACTCTGCATGGGGACTGGGGTTGTAAATCGACATTTAATAGAGGGGAGCTGGACTTGTATCAAACTCAACAAAACACCACCACTGGCATTAGATAAAAACACTTGAACTAACCCTGAAAACTGCAGCGACAGAAACCTTTCTTGCCATTAAAGCTTTCAGCGTCGGGGTCTTACCTGTGCTGAGTACTTGGCCCGGAGCCTGCCGGCTTCACAGCCCTTGTCGCACACCCGGATCTGCCTGGCTTGCTCCAGTTCCCTCTTCAGTCGTATCCGCGACTCGTTGGCTTCCTTCATTTTCTTCTCATTCTCAGCTCTCAGACGTTCAATCTCTTTCCTTAAGTTGCGCTTTGCCTCTGTTGCTTCTCTCAGTTTCTCTTTCTTGGCCACTCTCAGGAACTCCAGCTCCTAGAATACAAAAGCCGGGATGTGAGAACTGGGGAGCAGAGGCTGCCTTAGTGCAGGGAAAGATCCCGGCAAAGGGAGCGACCCAGACTCAATTCCCACCTTCTGTTGGTTATAACCAAGAAGGCTCATGCCTAAACCTCCTTCTGAACCTTCAAGCTCTTCTCCTTTAAATGAACATGAGATCCTGTGCTCAAGACACCCAGAATTCTTGGATAACAAAAGCTAAATGCTACAGCCACATTTTGCTTTGTCAAGCAGAAGAGCTGTGACCATCTGCGACTGAATAAAGATGAACTGCAGTTGGAGAGAGCTCCCACCAGTGTGCTCAGAGTCTCGAACAGACCAAATGTAACGCCTGCAACTCAACTGAAGACACCGAAGATACACACCGTTGTGATAAATGCCAGGGGTGAACGCCCGTGTGCACAGCAAAGCTGAACAGGAACGTTTACCACCTGCTGAAGAAATCAGTTTTAAGCAGTTCCACTTTATCAAGCCCCCAAAAATCCACTTAAAGGCAAGTATGAGAAAAACCAAACTGTGTCTCTTCTTTCTAACTCCAGGCAACTCTGTTCTGCTGGAGGTGGCCGGTGTGTGGCCCTAAGCCTCTTGGCAACCAGCCAGGGGACTGCTCTGCCACAGCATCTGGCAAACTCCAGGCTAAACCTTGAGCTAAATCGAACCCACGCTTTGCTCTGGAAATCGCCGCTCTCACTGTCCAGGTTGTTAACAGGAGCTGCGACCTCGAGATCCCAAATCCAAGGGAGAGCCATTAACGGGAGCGACAATGAGAAGGAACCTCAAGGCACAAAGGAATAAACTCAGAAGTTGTTAAAGGGCGTGTTGATCATAAGCACAGAAACGTGGCTCACTGAAGTTCTGTCTCCTAAATGGTTAAATTAGAAACTAAAGATTGATTTTTCCCCTCCCCCCAGAAGCAGCATTTCCTCTCTGTCAGAGTCAAACCCTCACAGCAACGTGTTCCTGTTAAGCAGCGCTGCAGCCGGGTCATGGGAAATTCACTCTCCTGACAGTCTCACTTCCCAGCCGGGCCATTGTCAGCGCAGCTCTGCCGCTGGACGCCGGCACTCACGGACTGCGTGGAACGGGAAACCCTCAGCTGCCCAGGCGGGACAGGACGGCCAGGCAGCACCCGGCCCTCGCTCTGACACGGTTCATGCCTCAACACCTGCGCTGCTTCGTGTCGTCCCTGCTTCAAGCACTCCCTGTGTGTCGAGTTTCGATATTGAAAAATCAGCTTTAAATAGATATTACTGACAAATATTTACTTTTAAATGCATAAAATAAAACATATATTTACTGAAACACAAGGGAACAAAGTGATTTGCTCCAGCAGTTCAGGTGAGAAGCCAGCGCTCAGGCTCCCTTCCCTGGCCCTGGATCTGCAGCTGGGACGGAACAAACCACCTTCACCCCAGCAGAGCGGCACAGAAACTGTCCTGCGGCGCTGCAGCTCTTGCAGAAATTTCAGTTTACAAACTTCTGTTAAAATTCTAATTGCAATCATATCTACGCACGGAACACCATGGCTGTCACCTCCTCCTGCCCACCAGCAGAACACGTGCACCTGCCCCGGGGGTTGCGAGGATCGGGGGTTCCGATGGTGTTTTAACACAGCAGTCACAGCGCACACCGATCACACCTGGGAGCTGCTGTCCTCCTTTCATTCCCCACAGAAACAAACCACACGGTGCTACCCGACGACTCTCTGCCTGCTTTGACCAGCAGCATTTCTACACTACAGCTACAGCCTCCAAAAGCACAGAAACGGTTCTAGTTCCCTGAAACGGAAACAGAATAAACTGTGCTGGACAGGAAGAGTTTGTCAGCAGTGAAGGGATGCTGAGTTTGGTAACCATGGATTTACACCGTAAGGCAAAACAGGTGGCAAGCTTAAAAATGCAGGAATGGTTCCTGTGCACTCTGGTTTCCCGGCGGAATTTACAAACGGTACCCAGGCCAGGCTGCTGCCGCTTGGCAAAAATTGGGCAATTCTTTTTTACACGAGACCACCTGAGGGGTTCTACCTGCAAGAGGTCAGAGAAAGCCGCTTTCCAGCGTTACCTGATGTAGACTGCGCTTGGCTTGCAAGGCAGCATTTAGCTTCTCTTCCTGCTTCACTCTCATTTTAACAACTTCATGAAGGAATTTCTCTTTGGCTTCTTTTGTATCCAGGCCACTGTCCAGGGCCTGCCTTAGGTGCTCCAGCTCAGCCTCCAGCCCACTGCTGTGAGAGTCAGAGTGTGCTGCAGCCTCGTAGGAACTGTTGACTGTGACTGGGGCTTGCATCCCCGGGGAGCTCATGTCCTTTGCGGAGCTGGATGAAGTAAAGGATGGGGAGGAGAGCGAGGATAAGGAGGAGGTGACTGAAAAATAGAAACATCAAAAATTAATAAAAAAATGTCTGAAATGTCTAAAATGTAAATAAAAAATGTCTAAAAAACAACTCAAAATATGCTGAGGCCTTTTTGTACAGAGGAGATACTATTCAATGAAAAAATGGAGAAAGAAAATATTTGTTTTATACTTTGATACTTGAAATGTGGTGAAGATGCAAACCTGACTGACTCAGGGACCAACTCCCAATTTGCTTGAATTGTGACTTCGGAATTTATGTCACAAACTTTTATCCATGGGCAAGAAGAAAAGATTTCTTCAGGGAAACCTACATGACCCTGTGGTTTTCAGCAGATAAGATTTCTTCTTTTTGCATAAACTGCATGCACTGAGTAAGGACCGAGCATACTGAGGGCAGCAGGAGAATTATCTGGGTGACACTAACGAGGTGTCTTCCTTCACCTTTCGCCCCACCACTGGACACTGCTAAGAACACCCTGGCTCTTGATCTCTGCTCTATGTATCCAGCTCCACGGATGAGGCACTGAAACCGTGGGACCACATTGTCTGACACAAAATTCCACCCTTGTATGTGTGTGCACTCCAGAGTTCTTACAGGCTGTTTGTATGTAACCTACAAAGGCTTTTAGAGGAAGCTGGGTATCAGGCAGTGAACCGTCCGTTTGACGTGAGCACCACGTGCATCGTGTCCTCTGCACAACACTCACCCACTGCAATGGAAGACTCGAGGCTAGTGTACCCCATGGCTCAGGTGCTTCTTTTTGCTGATGCACGTTCCTCTCCCAGGAAAACACCCCCCAACTTCCGTTCCATTCTTGGTTTTCACTATTAGGGCTGTATGTTTTATACCCCTTTGAGGTATTGGGCTTCCAGAATTATATTTAAACAATAACACAGGCTGAACAGCTAACTCCTGTGGATTACTGAAGGAAATCCAGCTCAAAGAAAACAAAAGAAAGGCAGATATAACTGCCACTTACATTCTTCCCTGGTTTCTACTTCAATTTCTGCTTCTGATTCCTTGTCCTCTTCAGTGGCAGTAACAGTGGCCGCAGCCGTGGCTGCTGGTTCTGGGACAGTTGGGTTGTTCTCTGCAGCAAGTTTTCTTTTCCGCGGCTGGACGGTGGTGCTCAGCGGCTCGCTGCTCCGCGACACCACGGTGGCACAGGGGGGGTTACTGACGATCTTCTGTTGGGCTGGAGGAGCCAGCGCCACGTTGGGGGCCACTGCATTCTCAAAGCTTTTGTAGGAGTAAAAACTGTTTCCGAGAGGGAGGCAAAAGGAAGGAGAAAAGAGTCACACTCTGGGCTTTAAAATGCTTCCCGAGCCATGTGTGACACTGAAACTGCAGGACTCTGGAATGACAGTGAGCTTCCACTGATTTACACCAGCTACGAATCCACCCATGTATCTGCTTACTGTGCTGCACTCATCTAAACATGGGGATGATTTATGCAGCTCGTCTGAAGAGTCTAAAGTTTCAGACTTTCATGGCACGTTTCACCTAAGAAAACCTATTTAATGAATGCACAAAACATCACTGCCTTTTTTGTTTCCCTTCTGTAAATGCAAACACTGCAGCTGCAAAGGCTTTTTAACCGGCTTCTGGTGGACTGACAGTGACAAACCAGCAGTTCACAGGCAAGGGAACAAACATAAAGCAACTGGCTGTCAAATACATCTCCACGGTTGCTGACCCCACTCTCCCTTCAGCTCGTGTCTCCTTACCTGTCTCGGATCAATGCGGGAAGATGGGTTGAGAGCTCTTTCTCATTTGCTGATACAGCGGGGGACCAGGGCCGGAAAGCGGAGAGACGCTGACGGGGATGGACACAGCCAATGCTCTGGGAAGGAGGGGAGAGAAAATAAATAAATACAGTCAGTCCTTTAAACTGTAAATGACCATGGAGTGCTAAGGATGCTTTCCAGTACATTCTGTTATCCCCCACTGGCTAGGACCCACTTAGCAGATTTCACTGGGAGAGGTGAACTGTGCTAACGTAAAACCTCTCGTTTTTTCTTTGCCAATTAGTTACATGTAGTTGGTGGAGACCACAAAAGGCTCCTGGGTCTCTGTCAGGATTCTTGCACCTCAAAGGCAGGAAGGAATTTTGCTTACTTCAGTACAGGGATGCTACATGCTATTTTCATCTCTTTTGATTACAAAATATTCAGCAATCACCTTATTAGATGAACTGGATAAGGACCGTAACCAACTGGACTGTTTTTCCTTCTCAGTAGAAGCTGGAGACTGGGAAACAGAGTCATCTATTTTGGGCTTTTTGGATGCAGGAGGATCTGAAGAGACCTGAAACAAAGACAGGCAGGAAAAATCAAAGACAGAATTAGTCATTTTGCAGTCAGCTTAGAAAAAGGTTGTAAGACAAAAGGAAAGTTTTTATTTAAAAGAAACAAACACTACGTCTTTTTTCTGTGATTTTAAACCTAAGGAAAAACAAAGATGTGCAAATAAGGGACAGACACAAACTATGACATAACTCAGCTTCATTCCTTCGTTTAAAACACGTCGATAAGGTGTCGATGGCGCAGGAGTGGCAGGCAGCAATCACTGAGACATCCACGCCACGCTGGAGAGAACTATCTGCCTCTGATTATTTTTGTATGTAGAAAGGTAAGGTTTAATCTGGTTGCTGAACTGGAAAGATTATTTTAAACGAGAACAGAACAGACTTTGTTATTCTGTTTGCAGTGGTTGTTATGCCGATGACTTCACTACCCCACAGCTGCAGTGGATTCTGGGGGTGCTGCCAAGAGCTGCTTTGCCTTTTCCACAAGTGGCTCAGCTTGGCCCATAAATCATCCTCAAGCATAAGAAAGCCCTTTGGCAAGCAAACCCCCTTTCCTTCAACACTGTGAAGGAATAAAATTCCTATAGTCCCAGCGTGGCTTGCAAAAAAATTGGTAACTACTGGTTTAACTGGTGCAGTGGGAATACCAGCTTGAAGCCTTGCCAGTACAAACACATCTATCAGCAGGGAGGGAGAAGGTTCTGGACCTTACGCTGCATCACCACTAGAAATAATAAGAGAAACACACCCCCTCCGCTTCTGTTCCTTTTTCTTTCTTTTCCCAGTTCCGAACTCTCTGCCTTTCCCGACTCCCATTCAACCTGTTGTAAGTCAGGTGGCAGAACCGTGCTGCAATAGCTTAGTGATCACTCGTACGTGCATTACATTTTGTCATCCTTACACCTCACTGTGATTTTTGTGGGCAAACAGGTATTTACACAGGTGTGTCCGTACAACACGGGCATGGAAACACTTGGAGAGCCTGAGCTACTGCAGAGCAGCTCTATCTGCCACGGAAAGACAGGGTCTTCTTCCCCAACGTCCTGGGTTCTGGAAACCAGTCCCCTTCAAGGCATCTTAAACTGGGAGACTGCTTCTCCAAATGAGTATTCACTCCTGAAAACTGGGATCTCGAACACGAGGAACCGACAGCAGGATTGTGGGAGTGCACCCCTCCAGACTCCCAACGGACCTCCAGGCAAACCCGGCAGCTCGGTGACCAGCGCAACGCCAGCCCTTCTGCACACCTGAGTTAGGAGGAATTATGACCCCGTGTCCGCTCCGCTCGCGGAAGCGGGGCAGCAGTGTGGAACCACGGCTCGAGCCGATGACTATCTCGCTCGTGCCCGTCCATCTGGCAGCACACGCCACTCTCGCCGCCTCTCCAGCCCAGCGTGCGCAGTCACATCATCAAACCCAGTCTGGAGGCTTCAGTAAAACATTCCCTGGCACTCTGGAGCTCGGGGCAGCTTTCCATAAGTAGCAGATGAAGAAGAATGACAAGGGTGTGTATATGTGTAACCCCAAGTACAGAATTAGCCGGTGCCAGCGCCAGATGCCAGCTCTGATGGATTTGCAGAGGATTCCTTCAGCACAGCCTCAGGCTGGCTCCTGCAGCGGCTGTGGCACGGTCCCTCCCACCCAACCCAGCTAAGAAAAGGCATTTCTAAACACTTTTTGTCGAAAACGCAGGACAATGCATTGGAAAAGATTTGTGTTTGCTTTCAGAGATGCTGTCTGTGCAGAATTAGTGACAGCATGAGAAAGGTATTTGGCAAGTGGCTGCTGATCCCAGCCCTCTCCACTGGGGATGGTGAGCTGTGTGGGGAGGAACTTGGGGTGGAGGGTGGGGAGGAAGGGGGGCTTGGAATGAAAAAGGCAACAGGTGGCAAGACTCAGCATGGAAACCCGTTCCTCCCCCCAGCCATCCGCACTCCGCTGTCTGCAGAACATTCTGTTCAGGGAGGCGCGGAGCCGGCCACCCCGGTACCCCCTCCACATCGCGGCGCAGCCAGAGCAGGACCAGCGCCACGGGCACGTGTGAAAACAAGCGGCTTTGGGAAAAAGCTGAGCAAGTGTCAGGTGTGAGAAAGGTTGAGAAAGAACTTAAAGAAATCCTTAAATCTTTTTAAAGAAAGTCTCGTCTCCAGCTTTCTCCACTGTCCCCCTTCTTTGCCCTTTAAATCAAGGCTGACACCAGGATCAGGAGGGCTCTGAGCACGAAACATCTCAGCAGCCTGGGGACATGATGCTTTAGCCTCTTGTTGCCAGGAGCCAGTATTGATCTGAAAACATGAGCTGCTGCTGGGAAAAAAAAGCAGTAAACAAGGTGTGTGTATGGGGAAAAATACGTTTGCCTTCCCCAAAGAGAGACAGAAATGGGGTAAAACAGGGGGAAGAAAAGCAGGTGCTAAACGGCACGTGTGGATTTTTCTAACTTCATCTCCCCTCACTGGACTCTCCAGTATTCCTGACGAACCAGTGAAGTCCTTCAGCTGGACTCACAAAAGCACTGCTGCCAACACCATTTCTGAACGGCTGTGATGGTGTCCGCCACTTTTCTTTCCATCCACTGTCCCCTTTTGTTCACACAGCATCCTGCTGGTGGAGGCAGCACCTGCCTCTCGTACACGCTCGAGACCACCGCGTGCTCAGGTCCCATTTTAACAGCGTACAAACGCGGTTCTGGTGGCTTCTCACCCGCTTGATGGGAACTATACCGAGGCACTACGTGTTGCTAGTAACCAAGACACAGAGGTTCATCTCTGAAACTCCCGTAACAGAAGGCTTCTGATGACAGCCTGGAGTCACTTGATTTAATTTTTGCTCTTGGGTATTGACACCTGCTCGGACATCCCGCTGAGCACACTCGTGTCCCCCTCCACAGAAATACTGTCGCTGTGTCATGAACCCATTAGAAACTCCACCTGTGAATACCCGAAGCGGGTCCGTACGGTGCAGTACCACACTTCCCGCTCTGTGCAGCCTTCCGACGCTGAAAGAGGCGGCAACAAACGTGCGCACAACTACAGGAAGATACTGAGATGCGGAACAAGAGGAGATACCAAACGCAAAATCTTCTCTTTCATATGACTCACCGACTACATCCCACTGTAGGACAGACTCCAAGCAACAATATACCCACTCTGACACTTCCAACCCAGCCACAGCAGCCAGCAAACCCTGGTACTGGCTCACATGTGGATGATTTTATTTCATTTCCTCTCTTTGCCAAATAATGAAACATACAAAGTTGCAAAAGAAATACTGAAAATCTGATGTAACTTTTTTGCCATCTTCATAAATGACTTACAAAAAACTCAAACCTAGAAGACTGAAATAAATATTTCCTTATTTCCTATTCATTTTTTCTTCCATTGCAGGCAACTTAATAATTTGATGTCAAATGGGATCGGTGCTGGGCAAAGCGATGTGTTAACACACCTTCTCCAACCACAGATGAAAGAGCTTCACGACAACAAAGTGGGCCCAGAACGCCATGTGTGACACTCACTCACGATTCTGGACTGGTGTCTTCTGAAGCAATTGATTTTTGAGCAAAACAGATAGAGATTTATAAATTCACTAAAAAAAGATGTTAAAGGTACATTTGAAAGGGAAATTCGGGCTGTGACCTTTAATGTCAGCCATTTTAAGGCAAACTGAGATTAAGCAGCCCAATCTGGCCCCTAGCCAGCCAGGGCCACGTTTGACATGTCAGATTAAATTTTCTACTTCAATTAAGTAGAAAACGCCAGCCGGTAACAAAACCATGAGACCAGCAGAAAGGATTTTTGACCCTCTACTTCTCAAAAAGACAAGCCTTACCCAGTGCTCAGCACCACCAACAGAACCACAGACCACGCAGAACCAGCTGCCGCACGGCTGGGACACGCGGTGACAGCAGCACCTATCCCCAGGGGTAAGAGAGACCGCTGCACCCAGGCCAGCCCTGGTGCAGTGGGACAGGACCCAGCCCCGCCACGGGGACAGGGCCCAGCCCCGCCACGGGGACAGGGACCCAGCCCCGCCACGGGGACGGGACCCAGCCCCGCCACGGGGACGGAACCCAGCCCCGCCACGGGGACGGAACCCAGCCCCGCCACGGGGACGGGACCCAGCCCCGCCACGGGGTCGAGTCAATGGAACCACAACCACTCTGACACCACCGGCACGGTGGGTATTGCCAAATGTCTACACTTCCATCCTGCGTGAAAAACCAACCAGCGCCACAGAACAGGGCTAAAACTCAGCGCAACCCCATGTTCACAAAGCACGAAGGACCCTGTTAACATCCTTCAAACCTCAGTGTGCTCTTTGTCCACCCAGGTTTTGCTAGGTTGCTCAGCTGATGTGTAGTGATGCAGGTGGCAGTGAAAAATGGGCTTTTTCGCCTCGTTAAGTATGGAAAACATGAGGTGAAAGGAGCTGGAAATACTGAAGAGCCTCCTTGTCTGTGGAACTTTCAGCTCAGAAATGTCCCTTCAGAAAGGCGGCCCCAACATCTCCATTGGAAACTCTGCAGCTAGAAAAGCCTGTATAACCAGAGCAGGCAAAAGGAAAAAAAACAAAAGGCTGTAAATCTATAGATAGCACACTATCATTTTGTTCAGAAGCTGCTGCTTCTGCTGCTAGATCATGCAAACAGCTGAGGGAGTTCTACCATGAGAAAGGGTGGGGCTTCCTGTCTCCTCCGATACCCGGCTGGGTGTGAAAATTCAGCAGCTTTCTCATTAGGGCACAAACCACAAGACCAGACGCCGGTGTGATACGAGCTGGGAGAAACCCCAGAGAGAGACTGCTTGGGTTCAAAACGTGTCAGACGTCGAAAGATAAAAATACACTGAAAGAGCAAAAAGCTGCTAGGGAGCACGGTTTAGCACTAGCACCAAATGCCCACGCTGGCGTGCAGTGCTAAAGCTGCA
Organism: Pterocles orientalis; assembly: GCA_011057875.1. NCBI lineage: Eukaryota > Metazoa > Chordata > Aves > Pterocliformes > Pteroclidae > Pterocles > Pterocles orientalis. Next base: position 497,340 of record WKFP01013900.1, read on the forward strand.
ACCCAGTCTGTGCGGCGACAACACAGCACCACAGGCTCTACTGGTCTGTACTGGAGGTCTACTCGGGGTCTACTGGGTGAGCCGGGTCTCCCCACTAATGTAGTGAGCCTTCAATTAGAAATTACCTGGTTGTTATTTAATGTACGTTTCCTGTTAAAAGCTATCATCTGGCCATCTCAGCTCACATTTATTCATTCATTTATTTATACAAATCTGGAATTTGGGCAAACACCTAAACCAGTAACTGTCCTACAGAGCACGGGGAAGGTGCCCGACCCTCTTGGCAACGGACACACCTGCACCAATTCCAAACAACCAGCCCAACACCTCAACAAAACCTTCCTCCTTAGGTAAACTGGAAAGATGATTTCGCAGAGGCCACGGGAGTGGAACACACAAACCAAAAAGGGCTTGGGACTCCAAGCTTTGCTACCGATTGATGTATAGAATGTGATGCTACAGAAATACCAGTAAAAACATTACCAAAGTGCGTGAAGATTTTCACCTCTGTCAATTCAAGGATACTAGAAGTTTCCCAGAGCCATCTCTAGCCAGCAACAGGCTTGTGTTTTGGAGACACTTTACGCAGACCCATCCACTGGTCCTTGCTGGGTTACAAGGCACGGACTGGACAGGTACACATCTTACTGGGAAACCTCCGCATCATTTGAACATGTTTGGGGAAGTCAAGGACCAAGCGGACATTCAGTCAACACTCGTTCTCACCCTTCTGAGGTATTCCTCTGTCTCAGGGCTGAGGTAGGACAGATGGCATTTTCCAAAGCTCCACAGCTGTACCAGAGCAACAGCACATTAGAAGGCAGGAGCCACGCTGCTGAGATGCTCTGTTTACCCTCCAGTTTTTACCTGTATGATAACTCCTCCTCTAGTAGTACCCATGCAATTTTTTTTTTTTTTTCAGAGCCCTAAGACTGGCTCAGGCTCCAGCTGGCACAACGACGGTACCACGTCGCACAGCCTCGTAAAACGGCATTTCAGGAGAAACGTACCTTTACCAGGGACAAGTATTCCCAGCTCCTTGCTGAGGTTACCCAGACCACAACTCCTGAACTTGGGAACTGAACTTAGAATTCTCCCCACGGTGCTTTTATGAACTGCACGCCCGAGTCTGTCTAGGAACAGCTGAACCACGTGAGAACGCAGTGCACTGTGTGATGCTCTGGTTGGCTTCAGACTTTTTTCAGATTTCTAGTTAAAATCAGACTAAAAAATGGAAAATGAGAGCTATGTTCAACGTGGGGAAAAGGGCCCTTTATCTGGATCCTTTAAGCCTTCACAAGCACACCAACTGACGGACAGAACCCTTGCTTCCTAAAGCCTCTTTGTGACGTGGTCCAGAAATGATTAATAAGGTATTAGAGGTCTTTATAAGGACTGGACTTTCACATGGATTAAAAAAATAAATATATTCAGCTACAGATTGAAAGCTATGAAGGGTTGTCTCAATAATAAAAAGAAGCTAAAAATAATGCTGCTCTGCGGAGCCGTAAGATTTACTGCTTGTCTACTGTATATATTTAAAAGAGAAAAAAGCTACCACATTGCAGTGTCAGTTCTAGGGAGTGTATGTAGCATTTGTTTTATTTTTCTTTTTTACAATTTTGGTTTCATCGGGCAGGAGTCCAGACTTTCCATCTTCCCATTTTTCACTGCTCTGGTGGAAGAATAAGTACTCATTTTACCCTGTCATTCTGGGACGTGTGATTACGGGAAGTATTTGCTTTCTATTCTTGCCTTCACAGCACACATGCTGGCTGCCAGTGTGTCCCCCGAGTCTGACCTGTGGGGAATCTTCACAAACCACAGTCGCGAGCGCTCGGGAGAGCGCCTGTTATGCACAGGCACAGAAAGGAGCTGTGAAAAAAACCCTCCCTGGAACTAACCTGCTCTGCTGAGGAACGCACAAGGACTCGCCCTGGCTCTCCTGGAGAGGGGATTTTTGGCTGTGCAGAAGCCTGGTTTAACTGCACCGAGAGCAATGGAAACGCCGCTTCCCAGCTAGCCTCAAAGACCGCTGTGTGAGGGGGAAACGTCTTGGTCATATGGTCATACAGAAGTTCATCCAAATCCAGAAACTTGATTTTGAAACGGAGGGAGGAAAAGCAATAAAATCACCACTTTTCTGTTTCACAAGGATTGGTAAGCCTTCTGGGCCAGCCGAGACTCCACTGCAGCTTCTTCCTGAGTTCAGTATGAGCGAAGCTTCATTACCATAAAGATGCAGCTAGTGCTACCTGGAAATCTGCATTGAAAAAATGCTCAGCCAGTTCAGCCAGCTGTTTAATCCCTGATCTCAACATTTACTCTCTTATTTCACTGTTCTGCTTGTAAATCTATCACATAAAATTACTCTTTGATATAGGTCTGATCCTATAAATCCTTAAAACTCTCCAAACTCTCTTCTACAAACACTGAATTTTTAACAGCCATTCTTCCAGTCTCAAAATTCTATGGATCTTTAGTAGTTGCTCAACAAAACCAGTTATTTCCCATTCAAATTGATTCTGCTTCTGGGATTCTTCTACTTGAAACCCTTCTGCTATGGGCAAGCATAGACAGCACAAAATCATCACAGTGTGATACCCACTGCACAGATGGGAAAACTGAACTGAGCCACACAGACCTGAAACCCAGTAAAAAGCCAGGGATGAAGCTGCTGTCAGGTATCTCAATGTCAACATTAAATCCCTCAAATAAAGTAAGGACCTGCCTGATTTCTTTCCTTTTTCTTTTAAAGAAACATCTGAAGAGATAGCTGGTTATTTGTTACGCCGTGTACTTGTGTTTTGACTCCTGGCTGATGCAACTGGAAGCCTCTTTTCCCTTGGCCAAGAGTCTGTGTTTGCCCTTCCAGTGGAAACTAAAAGTTACAGCTTGAAAAGAGTTCCCTGCCCTGTGGTTTACAACAGAACAAAACAAAACAAAACAAGTTCAACTCACACTTCCCACTGGTTGAGTGGAGCCAGGGATCAAGACCAGTATAAACCAGGTCAGAGGGGCTAAGGAGGAAGAATGGCCCCTCTTCCTCTGCTCGTTTTTATTGGCAAGAGTCGCCTGGGAACTCTCTGATGCCCTGTCAATGCGAAGGGGAGGAGAGTGCGACTGCCTGGGGAAAACAAAATGAAGCAGGCGCATGTGGCTGCACACAGACGAGCCTGGGCGTTCCAGGAAAGAGAAAGCAGGGCTGGCAGCCGGGAGGAACTCGGGGATCGGCTCCCGCTGTAAGCTGAGGGAAGTTATGCCATCAGGTTTGTCAAAAAAACCCCAAATTTCCTCTATGAGCAGATCTGCTTTGCCCAATCTTTGCTGAATTGTTTGTGGGGATCACGGTTCCGGTAATTAAAAAGCCGTTTGAGGACAATTTTCTCCTCACATTTTCTTTGAAATGCACGCAGGCTCTCTTGCCCAGCTTCAAACTCTTTCCAAGGCATCAGTTCCTGTGCTGTGGAGACACGTCCACTCTGCCAGCCAGGAATCTCATTTTAATTTCAAATGTTACATAAAAGGACAAGCATTCCCCTTGTGTTAGCCACTAACATCAGCTCTCTACCAGGCAGGGGTTTCTCCCCCAAACACCAGCTAACGCAGAGCGACCTTCAGCAAGCAGGGAGTTCCTGAAGGCAGGGGAGGGCAGAGGAGGCTCCCAATTGCCCCGCGGCACCTGGGCAGCAGGTCCTGAGCGCTGCGCTGCCCTGACCGGGGTCCTCCCCCCAGTCTGCAGAGCCAGCGGAGCACAGCAAACACAGCCCCCTCTCTGCATGGGACCCATACTTACCTGAATTTACTACAGGGCTCCTTCTGACAGCCTGCTCTGCACCGCCACCCTTCCTATTTCATCTTGTCAGCAGCTCTAGTTTGGCTGCCGTGCCCTCTCGGTAATCAACAATACACCGGAATAAAACCTCCATGAAACAACCGGGATCCTCCGGGCTGCAGGACAGCAGCACTACCCCAGGGCTACGGTACCTATGATTTAATTCACTTGAGATGGCTACAGGAAAGCTTGAGCCTATTCTGGAAGACAGTCTGCGTGTCTCAAGGCAGGACTGGGAGCCAGGCTCTTTGCTTTGAAGCCCACATACAGCAAGGTGCAGGGAAACAACTGCCATCAGCACAAATCCACCCGCAGTCCCTGACTGGGTGTAACGCATCACCAGGGAGCATGAATTCTCATTGTTTTAAACTCAACGCTGCTTTAAACACATACCAGTGAAAGTGTACCGTCAATACATTGATTGTGGATTAATAGTTACAAACCCTATTAAGGTTAAAAACGGCGCAATGGAAAACCCCTGGTCCTAGTGACACAAAATGGTGCAAGGCCTCATTTACCTCATTTACCTCACTTTCGACTGAAGGAGAAGAGTAGTAACCATATAGTTAAGGATATTTTAGGTGCCACTAGCTTTAAGTAAGATACTGAGCAAATTTAATATCATTAAAAGGAACTTGTTTTCCCTGGGTATCTTTTCAAGGCAGGCCATTTCTGTAGGAACACCATTTCTGAGGAGTACCTCATCACCGTCCATATATAGAAGACAGGAAAAACCTAAATTCCTTGCTTACAAAATGTTTTGAAAGCTACAGACAGGCAGATGCTTCCTTAAGAACCCGACAACTAACCTGCTCTACAATTCCAAGAAAGCCACAAGAAGCTCATCTACTTTAAGTAACAGTTATTACTGCTGAAACCTCCCCAGAGCTCCAAGGATAAAGGCCGACAACCAATTACGGGCTTAGACTCTCAAAGCTGCTTTTGCTGCCTTCAGAAATAAGCATCACATGCTCTTTCCACCAGACGCGGAGTTAAGGGGTGGAGGGTGGTGGTTTAAGGGGGGAGGAGGGATGAAGGAGGGGAGAGGACCCTTTGGTTTACTCTTTCCAGCAAAGCCATGCAGCAGGTCAGCCCTCCTCCGTCAGACAGAGTTTGCTTTGGAAGAACCTTCTACGTTCCAGTGAGTGACTTGTCTAAATAGAACTAATTTTAGCTAGGACGTTCACCACGCAGGAGTGGTACGCTTAGTAAAGGACTTTTGTCCTTCAAAAGGGCGAGGAACACTGGGAAAAGAGAAACATTTGCAACAGTTACAAAAAAATTAAAATAACCGAGCAAAATATTACCCCTGCACTGGGACAACCAACAGGAACACCAAAACTAAAGCAGCAGCCGTTAGCAAGCTGTCTCATTCAATGTACAAAATACTGATAAAAGATCATTTGAAGGGAAATGGGATGGGCAGGAGGGGGAAATCTGGGGCACTACAAGAAGGCTTTGAGCTCTTGTATAACGCGATAGATTTTAAGCCTTTAGGGGGAGAACTAGTTAAGCAATATTACAGCACAGCGTGACCGTGCGGCCACATGGGTTGTGTCTGCTGCAGCTCTATTAATAGGAGAGCAGATTAGAGAGGTTTGACTGTATACAGTCTATAGCTACCTCTGTAATTCCTGCCTTCTTGCCCTGTTGCATTTCTTCTCGTTGCACAGAGACTCCTGGGGACGTCAGGAGCCCCTGAGAAGGACCCACGGAGCAAAGAGCCACACCAGAGTCACCTTCCCCAGTGGAGCAACCCCTTAAGGCATCTGCTGGCCCCAGTTCATCCTTTGTATCTGACAAGGCATTCAAACTTTAGTTTACACCTATTCAAAATTAACAGGCTTTAAACCCAGACTTAACTTTTAGTACTGAAGTGAATCGCAGAATTTTGGCCTCAGTTGGTCTAACGAGTCACGTTTGTCGTGCCCAAATAATAAACACGAACACCCACCGGCCATGGCACGTACTGGTTTTCCCCTCTTACTTCTCAGCTCCTCGTTACAATGCGAGTTCTATTCCACATCCCCATTCTGCACGTGTAATGTGCCTGACCCCTATAAAGATGGTCAAATAAATATCTGGTGACCTCACAAGTATGAAAATAGGCTTATTTGAAAGAAAAGGTATATCTTCAGGGGGTTTGGCAGTAACTTGCAATTATTTTTAATTGCCTGGAAAATTAAAGTAAGAAAACAGTGTGGTATAAATGTTAGGGCACATTATTAAGCCGTGTTCATAATATCTTAGCCATAAGCTTAATAGACAGAAAGGGGTTTTCTGAGCCTGGGTCATCTGTTCAATATGAATGGACTGTCTGTTCCCGTACTTCCTCAAGGGGGAACTGAACTGAAATATTCCGTGATAGAAACCAGATTCGGTTTGACCTGGTAGGCAACGAGGGCTCCACAGAACCTTCAAAATTTGGGTTTAATTACAAACCACCATGGAGTCTGGACTGCAGCCTGAGATCAGAAATACAAAGAAAGGAGTTTAGAGAAGTTTTGGAGCTATAAACGCCAACTTCTCTCACCCCACTTTCCTCTTCTTACACCATGAGATGGATTTTTTCCTTCTTACTGTCAACACAACTGACTTACCAACTGCAGAGTAAGCAAGGTACCAGTGTTAAGCCTGCCCTTCTTTCTTCCCGTGGAATGACGCTGTCTCAAGCCTCTGACACTGCATCAAACATCACGGGAATCAACACGAACTGGAACTCAGCCCTGGCATCGTGATGGCTTCAAGTCTCATTTTTTGTTTTCTTCTTTTGTCTGAAACATTGAAGCCTCAAAACCAGCTGTAAGTTGAACTTTTCTAATGAAGCAATAATGCAGCGATTGAAACACGCAAGATTTCAAGCAGGACCGTATGTTAGAAACCATCGGGAGCAGCCCAGCCAAAGCGAAGCAAACAGAACCTTCCTACATGGGTTTGTGGCCTTCCATCTTCCGGGCAGAGCAGAACCGGGCTGTGTTATTGCAAAAGCCGTGGTATGAATTAGCAATGAATGCCTGACCCAAAAGCCCTGGGACAACGCAAAGCCCTCACTCCATGAAAGCAAACACTGCTCCATCAGTGTGAGCAGGAGGAGGATCAGACCTGCGCTCAGGAACAGGGAGGTTCACAGGGTTTGCATTTCAATGCTGTTCGCATGTATCTAGTATGCAACAAATTTAAAAAAATCAGGGAAAGATCCATCCATCTAGAACAGGGACAGGAAATCTCTGTCTAACGCCAGAAGCTGAAGCGAGGGTGGATCATGCACAGACGGGAACTTCATAACCACAGGCTGGGTCCTGTGCAGGAAACGGTGATAACACAGACGAAGGGCTGAGATCTGGGGGGTGGCATGAGAAATGTCAAACATCTGCATTCAGACACATGCTCCCTTGCTTCTGAAAGGAAGGAAGGAAGGAAGAAGAGAACTACCGGTCATTTTCAAGAGGACAAATTTGGGCACAAGGTCCTGCGCTGCTGGTCTGTGCAGTGCTGTTGTGTATTCCTGGACCATTTGGTTTCTGCGTGCACCACGCAGAGCAGCGCAAGGCACTCCGGCCGGCGCCCGCACTCGCTGCACACACAGTTATTGTAACTGTGGAGAGAGAAGGGTGGAGACCAAGGAAGATGAATGTGGGGAAAAATGGTCCAAAAAGGACCAAAATCACTGTGCTGCAAGTTAAGATAATTTCCTTCTCTTCTGTAGCTCTGGAAGACAAACTTGCAATCCTGTTCTCAACAAGACCAAGTTTAGTCAGCTTCCATAACAAACAGCCTGAACTATATCTTACTGAAGCAAAACTCTGCAAATGGAACAGGGAATGGAGGAAAAATGGCAGATTTCAGGAGGAGAGAAGGAAAAACTATTCCAAATATCAAATAGAATCTGAAACCTTTACTAAAGAACACAGATTAATTTTGTGGGAGAGCATTTATCATTTCAACTGCTCTGCTGAAATGGGAGGAAGGAACTGCAGGAAACCAAGCAAATAATGCCTGGCTCAGCTGCTCAGGGGAGCAGCTGTCCTGAAATCCTCGTTGGAGGGAACAAGCCAGGAGGTCATGGAAGTCATGATTATTTGGAATGAAGAGGGGAAACAATAGGTTGGGGCCCTCTGTCTTCTTGCCTTTCTTGTGTCTTTTGTTAGCTGTTGCCTCCTCAGAATAGCTGGCTGGCTGTATTCTAGGCAGATCTAGGTTTGGTTTTGTACGTCTTTTCTCCCCTGCAGCTTCATAATTGGGGAAAAGACAAAAAAAAGGTGACAGCCCCAGCTCCCCCGTATTTATGTCTGACTCACGGGCACCTCTTCCAACTACCTTCAGCTGCCCGAGGAGGCAGTCGGACGCTCTAAATTCTTCAGCCATGGGCATCAGCTCAGAACAGAGACAGTCCCTTGAAATTTAGTTTTCTCAGATCCCTCTCCCCTGTTGAGTTTCTCTCCTACCGCAAAGCCAACGCTGTGCTCAGGAGACATGACAATTAACAAACCTGTTAAAGTAGCGCTCTGCCTGCGGGAGGGAGTGCTGCTGCCCCACTGGTTATCACCCAAACACTTCACCGAGAGGGGAAGAAGTCAGTGGAGACACTCGTTCTGTGACACCGTGTAACAGAGCTCGCAGCGTCTTCAGGGCTCACAGGGCTGGTTAACGGTTCACAAAGTTTAGTGAACAGCAATGGCCAGAAATTGGTTTAAGATTTTGGATACCATGGCAAAACGCGATTCTTGTCCTGCCTCACACACTGCAGACTTGGGCGACCTTGGGCAAGTCACTTAACCCTGATCAAACAAATGCTGATGTCACCCCAGAACGCTGGGAAGCTGATTACTTTGCAGAAGAGCTTTAAAATGGCAATCCTTACGTAAAGGTACAGTCTACCTGTTCTGGCTTAGCAGACCTAAGGGGACAGTGCAAACAAGGACTTGACTACAAAACACGGCTTCCTCAGAATTTCAGATAACGACACAGGCAGAGAAGACTGACTCTCTTGCAGAATTTTTATAACCAAGACTCACATATCCCATTTCCTACTTCACGTGAGTTTAGAGAGAAAGGAGTCTTAATTTTCATTCTAGAATGAAATTGTCGCGGTCCTGCTGACTCAAAAGACAAGTTGAAACAACGTTAAAAAAAATACAGTAACTTTAATTTCGGATTAGCAGTCAGTGATATACCTTCCTCCCTTATAACAGCCAGGATGAACACAGACTGCTGAAAGCTACACTGCATTAGGGTAAATCTAAGATCAGAGAAAAAATATTTATTGTTTTAAATAAGTGGGGTTTCCCCATCTTTTTTCCCCCTCCATACAGCTTTAATATTGATCTACAGATTAAGGATTTTTTTCAGGTGCCATCAGAACTGTTTAATGGGATACTTCTTGTGTTATAATCTTGGTAAAGAGACCCATGTATGGATTTGAATAACATCTTGAAAGGAGATTGAGTGTAATAAGAAGGCAGACATTGAAAGAAGATTAAAACTTCATTTATCCCCAGCTCCTAGGCAAAGCATGATACCTCCTCCCCTTCCTCCAGCCTACGCACACCTGACTCTTGACACCATGTTAAGAAGCAGAAGGCACAAGAATGAAAACCCAACAAAACCCAGAAGGTTTCGTTTTATGTTTGGGACAGGTTTACTCTGCTTGCACAGGAGATGAAACCACAGTACAGTTAGATGATTTTCATTTTGGATATCCACCATCAGTGGACTTGAAATATCCTGCTGTAAAGCAGTGCTATGTGATTTACAACATCGCCATGCTATTTGAGAGAACTTTGATTTTTTTCTCATGGTATTTGGCTTGGCTTGGTTTTCTGAACTGCTGTTGGTCCCAGGTTCAACAGGAGACATGTTTCTCTAAGCTGATTTCTCTGTGGCTGAGGATTTAATCAGATCAAAGCAGAGATTAAAACATGGGCTATAACCACAACCCTTAAAGGGATACCTGCAACGTTAAGCCCTTCCCCGTTTTCCTTTAATATCAGAAATGAAGCAATACCTGTCTCTGGCAAACCACCGCTTTTAAAATACCTTGAAAATTTGCCACCTTGTGGGTCACCTTTCCTCTAGACAGGGTGTGAAGCTACTGGTAAGTACCAAGAAACTAAGATATGCAAATGCACGAAGGGCTGCACTTAACGCGAATGCATTAACACCACCGAGGCATCCCTGGAGGTGGGTTTTCTGACACTCACTTTACTCCAACGTATACACTGTAAATTTCCAGCACAGCTACCTCAGACCCTGTCAGTGCTCTTGACATTCTTTCCTACAGTTTTCCACTTGCTTCTCTGTAGGTCTGTGGTTCTTCCCATCCATCCAAAGACAGCACGATAGCATGTTTAGAGTGGTGAGAAACAGGAGCATAAAAAATGTAAATGGAGCAGCAGCATTTCCACAAATCTACAGAGTGAGACAAACATTAAGGCCAAAAAATGCTTCTTTAGCGACAATTAATTTCAGAAATAAGGCCTTTACAGCAACTTCCATCGTGACCTGCACGAAGAGCCAACAAGCTGTGCCACTGGACGCGTAAGCCCTGTTCCCATCTTCATACTGCACAACAAAAGCAGCCAAGTGACTCACTCCAGGAAATGCCAGAGCCATGGATGAAGGCTGCTGGGTTCGGGCTCCTCATCCTATTCTCCAACCATGAGAAACCAGGCGGTTTTGATGGGTATTATTTTCAAGGATGTAGAACAAGAACAGCTTCTCCTGAACTTCATCGAAGCCCTGCATCAGGAGGACGAAGGGATGTTCCAATTAATGGCACAGTGCATGTTCCACTGGAAGTCAACATTTGCTTGGGAAGCCTGCTTGGCAGTTCAGTCCTCTCCTCGCTTCCAACACTGACACCTTTGAGATACCAGCTCCTTGGTATGTGGGATAACATCTTCTTCCAAGTTATTCTTGACACTCTACTCCTACTCCTCTTCTATGCATTTAACCATTTTAAAGCTGATTTGGGTCATGACTAATAGGATTAGGTACTAAAATCATGTGCTGGTAGCAGCAGTCACTGTAGAGCTACCAACTGATGTGGAATGCAAGCTGGGGCAGCCTTCAGGTGGGTGGGAAAGCATTCGTGTTAATGTGGTTTTTCTTCCCCTTTTAAATTATAATTAATAACAACGGTGGACAAAAATCCCACCCAAAAACCAAAACCTCGACTTCACTCTTTTTATAGTCAATCTCTTTACTCTGCGTATCAGTCTAAAACCGAAACTCCTAACAAGGGGTGATGCAGTGCTCTTCAAACACTGCTAGGAGCAAGCAGGAACAGGGAATAAATAAATGGCAGTACCCTAATTTTAAGATCCCCTGAATTCCACCAGGCACGCCTGTTGTTTAAACCTAGGGTCACAGGCGTAGGTTTTGTGCAAAACTCCCCAGGTCTAGGTACTTTCATCTCATTCTAGCTAATGTGAAGGGCACATGCCCTTCTTGTGAATATTTCCAAAAAGTTTATTGTTTTCACAGAAGAAAAATTAAAGCAGAAGAAGAGAACATCCCCCCTTCTTCCCCCTTCTGATTTTAGGGAATGATCTGTTTATCTGCTTTAGGGCAAGAGCAACAGTTAGGAAGGCCTGAAGGTCAGGATTACTGTATTTTGTTCCCGGCTCTGCTATTGATGTTATTTGAATGGCTTTAGGTAAATCAAATAATGCATAGGTTTCATTAAACTGCATCAGTGTAAACAGTATCACAATTTCTAAAGGACTCTCAGATTTTCAAATAAAAGGCACTAAAGAAACGAGACTAATGTTTTCATAGAAAACAAAAAAACCAAAGAATCTAATTTTCCTAATTCTTTAATAGGGTTTAGTACCATTAATTCCAGCTGGGAAACAATTAAAGATGGAGATCATGAGTTTTTTCTATGTGTTGAGCATTTGGTTTTTAAACCTTGTTCTGCAACTTCAAAATAGTTGCAGAAAACTACTGCAGGACACAGTTGTGGAAACTCCCAGCAACTCCAAACATCTCCATTTACCATTCTGAACAAGAGCACACAATTTAATTAAGGAGAAGGTTTAAGTCAGCCTACAACAATGTTCTCCAAAACTGGACATTCCGCAAGAGTTGCTCGTTTTGCTCCTTTTCCTGACAATCTCCCCAGAAGATGCTGTACCAACCTATCTGCAGCCTGATCCAGGGTGACACGTCTCTTCATGATGTTCTCAAACAGTAAGCTGACGTGCCGGGTTCTAGCCTGACTACCTATATGCAGAATAAGACTATCCAAAGCGGGGTTCACCATAGGTGAGAGGTCATCTGCTCCCTGATGTGTCCAATGGAGTTGTCTCCATCCGAGACAGCTGCCTAGGTTCCCTTGCAGTTGACAGAAATTCCTTAGACCCCAATTCATCCTGAAGTAGAAGCTCTGAAACCTACCAGAGAATCCATCGGACAGCACAGACTCGGACGCCTGCACTGTAGGCAACCAGAAACTTTGCTGAGCTTATTCAGGTTCATGGATGAGACTTCCACAGGAGAAATAAGTGTCTAAATATCCTTGAAAATCCGGTCAAAGCCCTCTACAAGGCCAGGCCCTGTTTAAAGGGGCAAATGTTTAAGTTATTTTTTCTCCCAGCCCACTCACGCCAGCTGACCAGGATTTGTTAACATCTCAGACACCACTTCTATGCCTCATGCATAAGTCAGTTTTATTTTTGTGGTATTTTCTCCTCCACATGAAAAAATGATGCTAAAGAATTATTTTAATGAATGGATCTCTTTTAAGGATTACGTTTTTCAGCAGGACCAAAATAATTTTCTGGTTCAGAACAGCAAAGAAACGGATGTACATTTCTGCGAATGCAGAGAAAGCCCTTGGGGTGCCAATCAGACAGCGACAGGCACCTCCTTCCCGTTGGCAAAGATGTTTGACCTGTAATGCCTGAAACTGCACCCAAAATGCAGATCACGAATAAACCAAGTTATCCTTGGGTAGAAGTGGTTTTGAAGGTTTCTACCACTCCCGCTGCATGCCTGGATCGTTTTCCCTGCTACAGCTGGGCTGTACCCATTCTGATGGGTTTTTACAGCATTATTCAGAGGAGGTCACAACTCTGCAGGATTGTCAACATTCTGACTCATGTCACCTTTGTACATACAGCCCTAGCAGGACACTGTGTAACTGAGCCACACATCCTCCCTCCCTTGTTTTCTTTTTCCCTAGAAAGGATTCTACAAACTCGTCTCCGGGAGAGCAAGAGGACACCAACAGCTTCTATAAAGTCAAAGTGCTTCTATCGTGGTGCTGAGTTTGCAGTTTTTCTCTGTCCTCTGCTTCCACTTTCTCTGATGTCAGATCACATTTAAGTAACAATCAATTTTTCTGTCTGGCTCTTTCCTGCACAGTACAAGCACCACCCCACTGCTGTCCCCTCCACCCCCCCAATCTTTTAGAGGCCGGGGAAACTTGGCTCCCAGCCCGCGGTCCATCAATAAGCCAGCTCCGCGCCTGGTGGAATAACCCGGCAGCAGTTTGTCTTCTTTTCACTGGCTTATGTTCAAGCCTCGTGCCTAGCAAGTATGATTACTACAAAGATTAAAATTTGCAGAGGTGAAAAATCAAAAGAGTGGACACACACCCTGGGCAGGGATGTAGCTGTCTTACCGGCCAAGGTTTCACCTGAGTGACTGAACAAAATCAATCTCTTCTGATTCCAGCATCACACTTGATTTTAAATAGAAATGTTTCAAATGGTCCAACAGGCACTGGGCAGTCCTGTCAACTGACTATTCCAGCCCAAGCACAGGATCAGCTGGATACTACTGATAATGGTCATCAAAAGCTTGAGCAAAACCCAGTTTTTACATCTCCAAGCACGCAGAGATGAATCTTTGTTTAAGGATGCACAAGCACAATGCTTACATTCCACAGCTATGCCAGGTCCCAATTGTGCAAACACTGGAGCAGGACAGGTGGAATTGCTGAAGGCAGAATACAGAATAATCCCTGGAACCCAGTCACCACCAGAACCCTTTAACGCAAAGTCCCATGCCCCGTGCACCCCAGCTCCCCTGGAAGGGGCTAACGTGCTACTCTGTGCAGCTTGTGCGTGTCAATCCGAACTCACAGAAACACACCACCTTTCCAAATAGTTTGTAAACCTGTAATTCAAGCAAAAGCTGCTCACCTTCTACCCTGGCTAGGAATTTTTGTAAAGAAAATAAAAATGAAATACATTAGATGGACATTTTCACTCTCACCACTGCACTGACAAATATACGTTGACTACGTGCTCAAGGAAAACAAGTAATCTCACTTTCAGCCTTGACTTTTCACGCAGAATACCAACCTCGTTTACCACGGCCACACATCTCTATCCATCGCTTACCTACAGGCAGGTGTCCAGAATGGATCTGTTCCGCCTGAACTACCCCGTCAGTGCTGACAGCCTTGTGCCTCGCTACAGTTAACAGTCAACTTTGAAAAAGCCTGCGGGGCTCAACAGGATTACTTCCCAACACCAAAACGGATTTTAGATCAGAGGAAAGGCACTAGACTCCCGGCTCTAGAAACGAACAGCCCCTCCATCTACAGAACAAATGCTCCAGCAGCGCAAGTGTCATGCGAAACACCCTCAGCTGCTCTTAGAGCAAAAGGGGAAACCCATTTCCAAGGCGCGTTTGGTCTCCGTCTCCCCCCGAGCCTGCTCAGCAAAGCACTGCGTGTGTACCCACAAGAGAGGGAAACCCAGTGGCTCCGAGCTTTGCCGATGGACCAAAGCTGATTATTTTAGCTTCTGCCAGAAGCTCACGGGATTTCAGGGGATGAGCGCAGCGGTGCAGGTGTCTGTGCAAATAAAGAGAAACCACCAAGGTCTCCCGGGAGGATGGACTGCGAGGAGGAGGAGAATTATTGTGGTTTAGAAAAGGGAAGGGGTTGGTCGAGAGAAATGCTATAAAAGCACCATGACGACAGAACAGGGTGATGGAAAGGTCAGTCCCTTTCAATAATGCTCTTTTTTTCTTGTCCAAATGAAACACTTGGCCACGTCCATCGCCAGAGTTCAGTTGGAGGTAAATGACTAGACAGGGGGGCCATAAACTGTCTCGAGGTGGGATGCTGCTCTGCGGCGGGCGGGGCCTGCCCTTCCAGCCCTTCTCCCCATTCTTCTACCGAGGCAATCTCCACAGCTACAGACTCCAAAACTGCGCCAAACAAGGTGCTCTCGTGCACCTCGCAGGCACAGAGCTGGACCCAACTCCTGTTTACCTCGACAAGCACCTTCCGACGCCTGAGCCCACCCGGAAGGACTGCAGGAGTGAAGAAGGAGGTATTTTCAATAACGGAACGGTGATTAATCCTGATAGGCATGCAGCCCTTGGAATTACTTTTCAGCTGCTGGTGGTAGGTGGTCAAATTACACCTTTCCATCACATTTCCCACTGTACCGCACATCTCCTCAGTACATTTTCTCATGAAACACTGTAAGGATTCGGAACAATTAAACCTAACCACTGAGTAATCCGCACTCCTTTTTTCCCCCCTAATATGAAATCATTCTTTCTAGTGCCTTAGGAAAATAAATGCAAGCTCTAGAGCTCCAGCTCAGTGTTAACGTACCAAAACGGTGCAGTATACCAAGGGATGCAACACAAGGAGCTATTGTTCCACAGGAGCGGGCGCTGTGGCCAGCTGAATGGTCATCAAAAGCTTTCACCTAGCCTGACAGGTGGAAAAGCTCTCAGGGAAGAAAAAAGAAGGATTATGGTACAGTGAATGGTTTTGATGTTACACAAATGAGGACGCTTCCTATCACAACCTTCCTTAAGACTGGGAGATGTTATCTTTGCTATTTATTCACCAACAACTGATCCTGCTAATTTACTTCTTAAGAGCCCAGGAGTGGCGGCACACAAGCAAGTACGTCAGGGAGCAAACAGACAGTACTTGAGCTCCTCTACAGCAACAGACGAGTCCTCCTGGGAAGCCAGAGGAAACCCTGAGTAGCTTTCCACTCAGTGATACACCTAAAGGTGAGCTCCCAGGTATTCAGAGAAGCTCAAAGTCTCTTATCAAAGTGGCTGATGAATGGCAAGTTCAAGCCCCAGGTTCCCTGCAGTAACGGGTTCGTGTGCCTGTTACTCCTTTAGCGAATCTGCTGACTGATTAGATCTGATTTTACACACCGTCGTTTCTAAATCCCTCTGCCTCAACACAGTTTGTTCGCTTTAAAAAAAGGTGAGGGGGCAGAATAATGTGATCGTTTCTTAACTCCGTTGAGCAAGTTGTTTTCTATTTTATTTATAATTTGTTTTTTAATGCTATCCCCTTCCCACACTCCTTTGGAATAATAAAATGGAGTGCTTCCTTCCGTTCAATTTTAATAGGCATGGCCTGAGAATCTAAAAAGAATAGGCAAAAAGTAATTTTTTTCCCTAGATCCTAAAGCTGAACCTCCTGCCTGGAGAATTGTCTATCGTACTCTTCCCTAGTGATAGCAGTTCTCTTTTCAGGGTCACTAACACTATCTGCATTTCAGCCAGGGCTGAGCGGGTGTCATGGGGAACTAGAGGGATGCTTGGTTCAGGGCTCTGCTGGCTGGAAAGGTCAATAATACAACAAGATCTAACTATGAAACGTGGGGTGTTGTGGTTTTCTGCTTAGAAAATTCATTTACTAGGAACCTGAGTAAACAAAAGAGGAGTGTTTCATACAAGTATTAAGTTTGTATCTCTAGGTTTACAGTTTCTTAGTTTACAACCTGTTCCTGGGCTGAAGCCATTATGAAATGGCTGACGGTTTTGCATCCCTTCGTTTTTCATACGCTGTCGGGGAGTGCATCTTCATGCGTATTTTGCATCAACACAATTTTATAATCCAGTCTACAACCTCTGCAGAAGGAGCAGTGAGGCTCTAAAAGTATTTAAAGAACAGCATTAAAATGGGATGTTTGGATGTGCCGAGCAGAAAAAAAGGGGAAAAAAATAGGGAATGAGCAGAACACTGCAGGCAGTAGTTGTAACAATACCTTGCTGCCTTTCTGAGTGTTTCATAGCATGACTCATTAGATCCTAACAATGCCTGTAAGAGAGGAAGTGTCATTATCACTATTTAATAAGTAGGGGAAACTGAGGTAGAAAAATGGGAATGTACTTCTCCAAGGTCACATACCAAAGAGGTACCAGAACAAACAGAATCGCATCTTCTAACCCTCAGCCTCCTACCTTCCTCCGAAGCAGTTACCCTTCAGCTGACACACTGCTAATGCTGAATAGGTTGATGATATCCTTTCGGTAGCATCCACTCTGTTATGACTTCGTGAAGAGATCACCAGAATGGAAAAGAATTTGAGCTGTTAAATTACATAAGTGTGTAGTCACCACCCAGCAATGGAGAAAAAAGGGCTGGATATTTTCAGTTACAACTAGATTTTCTAACCAGATGGCCAGAAGAACTGACGTCACTCACATTCCAAATTATAGAGCTGCTTGAAAGCTGCTCCAGCATTAAGGATGCAACCAGGCCTGCATTCTAAGTCATTTTTCCAAACCCCATTCTGCAAAAATATCAGGAGAGATTTTGCCGGCAGTTCTGCTACGCTGTTGAAAATCCCCTTCTCCTGGGACACGCCTGTCCCAAACTCCCTCAGGGTTTTCACATCTCTTTTTCCTGGAATGAGGTCCCCGCTCAGGCTCAGCATTTAACACAAGCTTCAGAATATGGCTAACGGGGTCCTCAGAAATCCTTAACGTGGGAAGTTTTCTCTCTCTCACTGAAAGCTCCACAGAAGGAATTGTCCGCTACCACTGACTGCTGGTACCGGCCTCACCTGCCCAGCTAGTGCTGCACCGGGCAGTGCACAGGCACCCAGGCAGCGCCACCAGGCAGTGGGAAAAGGAAGACAGGAGTGGAACCCGATCCGTTTTACATTTCAGCTTCAACACAAAATCAACGGAAATATGTCAGTTTTGCTGTACCTTTTGCTGTTCTTTTTTTCCTCTCTTTTTTCTTTTTAAATTTAAGAGTAAAAAGTCAGTAAGAAGCCAGCAGGAGCTCTGCAGCACGGGGAATGCTGGATCAGATTCAAATGTAAGAACCCCCTCCATCCCAGCTAAATAAAATGTTTGAACAAGTTCCAAAAAAACATCAATCACTGGCTGGACAACTTCCCACCACCTTCAATGAAATGAAATACATACGGGGCCTGCAAAACATTTTTAAACCAAGGCATTTCAGAGTTACGAGGGACCAACAGAGAAAACCAGAAAGATCTGAAACCACAAGATGCTGCATTTTATCCTACAGCACCTGAAGAGCCAGAGAAGTAACACTACGTATTTAGAAACACTCTTCCTCCCGAGATCGGGCACTACTGCACCTCGGGACAGCCGGCCACATCTTCATGGCAGGCTAATCCTGACCGGCTGCAGAGTATGTACAGATGGACCACAGCCAGCGGGACAGGATGGACATTTCTGCCTTAAGAAGCTTCTCAGCAGCCTAAGAGGACAACTTTGGGGTAGTACACAACCGTAGCTGAAGTCGGTACTATGAACAGGGCTTAAAAATGAGAGCAGAGTCACGCCCTGCATGGCATCAGCATTATCTTTGTGCTCACTGCAGTAACCTTTTAAGACCACCCCTGAGGAGGGTGTAATTAATACGTATCTGCCAAGTGTTCTGAGACCTTCAGGTGGAACTGCGAAGCACCGTCACCTCTGGCACACACAGAAAAAGAGCAACAGGAAAGAACTGCATATGATCCTTAAAGATGTGCAAGAGGAATGTTAGTAATAGACAATATTGACAGTGGCAAAGGACAAGGAGAAACAAGAAGAGAATAAGTAGTACTAGTAATTCTAGCAAGAGGTGTATTTCTTTAAATCACCCCCCTACGCAAAATAAGGCCAGGATGAGTTGTGGCTGTAAGCTGGCACACCAAAACCTGCCAAGTTTCCATGCAAAATAAAACTTTTTATTTGTTCTAATTTCTCTCTCTCTCCCCCTTCCCCAAGTGAAAGATTCATGGTTTGGCACAGAATGATGAATTATACATTATAGCTTAATTATGGTGAAATACGCTGAGGAGGGATTAAAATGGGAGGGGGGGAGTGGAAGGGGAAAGAAAGAAGAGAACATTAGGTAAAGTAAAAAGAAAAGAGAAAGGAACTCAAGGAACTTTTGGAAAGCTGAGACAGGGTAGGACGTGCTACTGCTCACAGTTTTAGAAGAAAAGCCAAATAAAACAGAATAGGGAATGAAAGGTTTCAAAAACGTACAATACTAGCCCTAAGATAGACATCAGAAGGCCTCCAGAGCCTTGCTCACCCTGCAGGTTACTGAACGTTTGACGGGGAGCAATCCCACCCAGTTCGTCCGGGAGCATCTGCACCCCCAGGGAAGCAGCTGCGGTAACTTCAGGACCAAACCGCAGTTTGCAATACAAGTGATACGCAGTAGAAGACAAAAATCCCCATGACAGTATTCCGTTATTTCCTTTTCCACAGTAACTGTGTGCTGTAAAAGGCCACTGAAACAGAAGGCACGTGCCTGAACGCTAAGTTTTGATCTACCCATGCAAGAAGAGATGAAGGAACACTCAGCAATGCCGCTGTCATCGTTCTGGGAATGAACGTGGACGTGGTGTGACACAACTGCCACCACACCAACGACCCAGGGCATGGGCAGGGCGGTTGATCTCCTCCTCCCACAAACATCTCATACAAAGATTCCCCTTCCCAGATCTACCGCTTAGGTGCCAGGTTTTAATTATTTCATTTCCAAAATGTTACATATCCGAAGCCACAGACAGCACACAAAATGAGAGGAACTTCTCAAGAAGGTAACAGGACTCAGCGATATTTCAATAAGTGTTGTCTTGTCTGCTTCACCCCCAGAAAAAAACCCCACAGCGGTAAAGAAGCAACCTCATTTTCACAGGTTGTCTTCAAAATGGTTTACTGCTTTTGTTCAAATGGAGTTTTACCTAAAAACCAGATCAATCCATATAATAGTTCATGGAATGAGAACAGCTAATAGCAGCTGTCAGCTCACAAGATCTACAACTGACAATTACGGGGGGCTGTGGCGCTTACACTGTTATTACTGGCTACTGTTCCTGCACAGGAACGTACACACGCTTTCATTATCCATCACCCACAGTCCCACGCTGCATGACTTGGAGTATGTGGCTATAGCAATGCTTCAGGACTGCCCTGCTCTCAAAAAGGTCAAGGCTCATCGCTGATGGCTCTGTTCGCTGCGTACACCGGCTCAGAGAGCCCCAAGTCCCAGGAGTAAACCCGTAGTGTACAACTACAACTCTCCCTGTGCTCCAGCATCAGACCTGACCACAGCCTGCACACCCATCGCTGCCACAGCATCACCAAGAACATCTGGCCCAAGTACTTGTCGGAAATAAAACCCAAAGCAAGGTAAAGCGTTTACACTGAAAATAACCAGGAAAACATGGAAGCAGCTGACCAGCGTTACATACACAACACACAGCTCTGCAATCCCCCAAAGCTCCCCAGATCCCACAGCCCACTGTGGAAACATTCAGTAAGTGCCGAACCAACCCCCTGAACTTTGTCCATTTCAAATGGTGCTCAATAAACAGCCCCTATCAGCCACTACGCAGTCTTCCAAATTATTATTTTTGGTATCAAGGAAAGCTAACACTTTTACCGATAATTCATAGTGTCCAGGGGAGAATTTCGAGACTGCACTCCTGAAAAAAAGGAAAGTACATTTTTTGCTCACCTCTGCCCCATCTCCAGCCATGCCACTGTGTGTGCACTACAGACAGCAACACCTCCACGGCAAAAACACCGCCCTTGTTCAGAAACACGAGATGCCACACACATTTATATTTACTAGTTGTGTCAAAAAGCAATACTTGAGTCACTTTATAAATACTTTTAATCAGTGAAAACCAACTATTAATTGCAAACCTCATGTACTGTAGCCTGAGACACTTCTATAAACTCAGGAACTCTCCGAGGAACATACCGGGATTAAATAATAGTCATTAAAGGGTCTTTGCTTCTCCACGCATTGGGTTTTCTTGCACTAACTAGTATTTTATTACACATCAGTTGTCCTAGACAATTGATTAGCTATCATGATCAAGGCAGGTGAAGAAGGGTTGTTTGACTACAGCTATTAAAGATCCATAGGATTTGTTAAAAAGGGAATAATTACCCCATTGCTTTTTTAGTTTCTCTTCACTCTTCCTTCCTTGGTTATGAGCAAGTCCATTTTTATCAGGCTCACAGGCACAAGCCAGGATCTCCTGTAGCTTACTTCACCAACTGACGTGTGCCAGACTGAATTCTCCAACAACAACCAACCCACCAGCACCAAGGTGCCTGCTTCGCCAGAACTGAGAAACTAAATTAATGTGGAAAATAAATTTAGAGTAGGCAAAGTGTTCTATGAATCCTGCTCGTAGGGAGTTAACTCAGTACAAACTCATCAAACAAGAGGAAAAATCATCCTGTGATGGTCTTCAAGAAAGGATTTCACAGCTTTGTATGCAAGACCTGCCACCATGAGCTTTGAAGCTCACTAAGTAAAATGCCCGAGTTCCTCCGTTATTCGCACCATAGTTTATTTATTCAACGACAAAGATGATCACAGCTTGGCAAAGCATGCTCAGTTCATTATTTTGCCAAATTTGGGCTTCATTTAAGAAAATCAGACCCAGAAGACACAGTAATGTAGAAACTGACTTCAGGCATCTCAGTCTCCAGAAAAGGGAAATTATTCCCTAAGAGCAGAACAAAAGCACTTTCTTATCCATACATCTCCAGCCACTACACTAACAGGAAACTACCATCACCATCAGCCTCATCATCACCATCACCATCATCACCGTCACTGCCATTTCACACACACGGCATGTAGGTGAGAGAACCAACCTGCCAGGTGGCAGAGCCAGGAATAGAAGAATAACGCCTGAAATCAAGCTTAGCAACACCATCCTCAAGGTTCCAAGGAACACACAACCCATTTCTCTCTAACCCCTGTGCGGTCTGCGGAGGCGAGTGGAGTCCTTGAGAGAGTGACTATTCCAGACATACAGACAAAATAAACAGCCTTACAACCCAAACATCCAGCACAATTAGACTAAATTGTTGATCATTCCAACAGCCTGAAAAGAATAGATGATGAAGAAACATCTGTGTAAATTAAAAGGATACTTACAGCCAGAGGAGCCCTACTTGAGATTTCAGGATGCACTATAAACACTCAAAGCAGCGCTCCTATAGTTTGTGCTAACTTCCAGACAGCTGTTGGGCATTTATTTTTTGTCAATATAGTTTACTGTTGCTATTCAGACTTACAGTAAGGTAGCGAATACTTTTAGTATATACAATCTTCTTGAGAAGCAAATGTTTTCGTCCAAATTAAATGTGAACAGCTGGAATGATGGAATGCGCAGATAACACGGGAAGTGAAAGAGGGCAAAGTAGGTTTTATTATTTTTACGACATAACTGAGGTGCTTTGGAATTCATCTCTAAAACAAACCACCTCAAAAATCCAAACTCCAGACATGGTGATTCTCCCCTCACTTCTGCTCTTTCCCAAATACAAACAACTTTCTTTCCCAATCTATCTACCATAGAAAACGTTTGGGGCACAATCTTCCAACCTGTGGAAAAATCTTTGCAGAAGATGACAGGACTGGTCCATGCACCCCGACACTGCGTGGACGTGCCATCGTTGCACGCAAGAGTTCGCTGGATGGAATTCTCCTGCTTGAGTTTATCCACGAAACCTTTATATTCCTCTACTCTGAATGCTTTTCTGCTCTCACAACTAACAGGACTTCAGGTAAACTGGAAGACTGCACTGGGCGAAGGGAGCTGATGTGGTTTACACACGTATATTTAGTATTGTGAGAAAACAAGCAGGTGTCACAGCAGCTATCCTGACACTGCTACACCTACTCCTTACCTCTGCCCTCCTCTGAAGAGTCTCACGCATTCGCTTCACTTCTGCTAAATGAGATCCCAAGAAGTAAGGAAGCAAACGCCTCTCTATGCATTTACAGAGCACTGCGCACAGAAGGTCACGATTCTGTTTCCAGCCCCTACTACAGTATGAATAATAATGAATCTGCTCTTGGTATGGCTGCGAAACGGAGCCTGTAATCACAGTGTAGGATCAGAAAGGGACATACTACTATTAGCATAGAAAGAAACAAATGTTAACAAATGAATGCCAAAATGATGTCCATGGAGCCATCCCAGATTTACAGAACCGTCAAAGAAAATAAAATCTGAAACTTGGGGGAAAAATTCAGACCATTCACTTGCACGGATTATCCTCCTTAACCACAAACACTCAGAAGTGGGAGAGGATTCAACGTAAATTCAATTCTTTCAATTGTCTATCCAGCGTCCTTGTTTGACATAAACCTGGAGTAATTCCAAATTGGTGTTGGGAAGAAAGAGAAAAAAAATAATAATTAAAATGAAACTCTTAACAGTAACAAATCAACTAGCGCAACAGGAAGACATTTCTTCTCTCAAATCTTTACAGAAGGAAGCTTAATTTGGATGAGAGCTAAACTGGAGTTCAGCTAAAACTCTGGGGTTTTTTTCTTTTCTGAGGTCAAAACTCTCAATTTACAAGGTCTCTGTTCATTATATACATGCACACGCAGTTCACAAACTGAGTCGAGACATTTTGTGCCACTTTTGATAACAGTTCAGCAAAGACTTAAACACCTATTTAGCACTCCATCTACCGAGTCAGGCTTCAGCAGCTGCCTCTGAACTGCGGCTTTCTCCTATGGCAACCATCATCAGCACTTAAATGAAAACATTCTCAAAACAAGAAAAGGGGGAAGGGGATTAAATCTCTGCCAGCTCAGTTTCTTCCATGATCAAACTAAAAGTGTAAGAATCACAGTTACTACATGGTGCAGAGTTATCTGCAGATTCTTCTCCAGGCCATACAGAAATGCAGGGAGAGGGAGGAAGAGACGGCAGGCTGGGAAAGGACAAAAGCTAGCTCAACTTATGTTCTCTATAATCTTTCCTTTTTTCATACCAGCGGTGGCTCAGAATGCTGATGCATGTGTCTTTTGAAAGTTAACATTTAACAGAGATTTCAGGTCTACTGAATTCCAAGAAATAAAAATAAACTCTAGCCCTGCTTTAGCTGCCAGCTGGGGCCAATGTTTACTGAGGGGAATGCTCGGAACCAAGGAGATTTTCGGGTGGAAGAGTTCCAGCAGACTGGCTGGCCTGTGCCCCCCCCCCCGCAGACATCATTTCCAAGCAAGCAGCTCGGACCCACTGCTGCTTTTCTCTGCACACGCATGCCTCCTTCTCAAACTTTCCCAGCTACACACTATTAGCAGAGTTATTACGAATAATCGTATTTGCTGTGGTCATACACCAGGGTGAACGGAACAGCCTCCCCCGTGTGCTAGGCACTATTCAGCCCCAAACACACCACTGCTGAAGCTCATCCCTCCATGTGCAATGGCACAAGATCATCCCGCCTTCATCTGCCAGTGCAGGGCAAGGCTGTCGAAATGAGGATTGCAACAGAAACGTCTCACTCTCCAGACGATGTTGCAATTAAGATATCTGAAACTGCCCCTCCTGCAGTCTGCGTCTGAACTGTCAAAAAAGGGGCAAATGTTGTTCAATTTGAAAGTGTTCTAGGCTCCAGTCTAAAACCAACCACTACTTAGATAAAATCCTCATTTTCCAGGCTCTTTTCAGTGCTGACCTTTGTTCTGCATCTAACCGCTCTTCAAACTGACACTGTTCAAAATGTCAGGACACCCCACAGGACACCGGGACACCCAACAGCAAGAGCCAGATTCTACATAAAATACGTACGGACAATCCAGAACAACAAGAACAAAATCCCATGTGAGCTAGTCTACATTTATCTTACCACAAACCTACTTTCCCTTGTCATCCAGACAGATGACGACGCGCTTTGTATGGCTGTGCCGTGTCCTGTCAGGTAAAGACACCAGCATACAACAGGAGGATGCAACATTGCTTGGAAATAATATTCTCTCTCTTTAGTACAAAAGAAAAGATAAACTGAAGTGCCTGAAGCATACATTTATCTTAAGATTGTCTTTAACGATTCTGCTGGGTTTCTTCGCTTTTTTCAATCAATCTTTTCCCTGTAAATACACTCTATAAAATAGAGCAAGCTTTTTTAATATTTCTGATAATATTATCTACCTGCAAAAAGCAATTATACTGAGCCCTAAGGTGCAAATAATTATGCCTGAAGAGTGTAGAATTTCTTCCTTGATTTGTCTTAATTTCTCAAAAAGCAAGAAGAGTCCAAAATGTGACACCTTTTATCAGCACCAGAACTAATGATTCCTTTTAAAGGTAAAGACACCAAAGTTCTATCACTCAGCATTTCTGAGGGGTACCTTTAGCTCTTAAAAGGAGGGAAATTCCTTACAATGAGGAACAACTGAATATTCTGCTGTGAGAAACTGCCCTGATGGGTTTTTTTGCTTCAGCTATATATGCCTGTGTATGTCCTTTGACTATTTCTGAAGGCAATAAAACCAAAACTCAGGGTAAAAAACCCACAGAAATTCTGTCTGGTTTCTACACAAAGCCATAAATTGCTCCCAGCTTCCCTGAAACCCAGCTCCAGGTCTGGTCAGAAAGCAAGTTTCCAAATCTCAACGACCTCAGTCCAACTTTGAATTATTATAACAACACCTGAAGACCCCAGAATTTCCTTCTAGTGTGAGGTCTGGGGCGCCGCAGAGAGGGAACACCAGCTCTTGCTCAGGACTGCTTCGGCTTCTGTGGTGAGTGAAATGAGGGTGGGGGGTCTCACCTCTCGTTATACAACCGCCCAAAGCTACAAAACGGAGGATCAAATCCTGCAAGACTGAGTACTAATCTGAGGGCAGATAACTTCTCCTTGGTTTGTTTTGGTTCCTGCTGCATCCCGATCGGAACACGTCATGCCTCGCCACTTTACAGGAAGCTACAAGAACTCCCTGGAGTCAAGATCTTAAGAGACGCCTTCTATACCAGGCAGATGGAGAGCAAGATGATAAAACCCATTCCCTGCCATTAACAGAGAAGTTGCAGGGGCTTTTATCTGATGCCAGAGGCTGCTACTGAATCACTTGGAACATACCTACTGAAATGTAACGTACAAGGGCGATGGAAAGGG
Organism: Pterocles orientalis; assembly: GCA_011057875.1. Classification (NCBI taxonomy): domain Eukaryota; kingdom Metazoa; phylum Chordata; class Aves; order Pterocliformes; family Pteroclidae; genus Pterocles; species Pterocles orientalis. Next base: position 523,333 of record WKFP01013900.1, read on the forward strand.
AGGGGCAGCAGTTGGAAACTGCTCCTAAAAGAGCAGAGCACAGAGCTTGCAGAGATCAACTTAAAAAACTAAAGAAGGGAAGGGAGAGTCTGGAACCACTTGCATGAAACACTCGCTCCGTTACTCTCTAATTCTGCAGATGACCCGGAGGCTGTGACAGAAATACAACCTACAGCACCTCTGTGATGGACTGCGAGTGACCCCTCATCCGCTTCCCACACCCCTGGGCACACCAGCTGGGTTCAGCCATCATCTGAACTGGCTTCAGGGGCAGAAACCGCCGCTGCTGAAGGCACACCTCTGCCAAAGACACACAGATTTCAGCCTGACTGTGCAAGCCTGGGGCAGTCAAAACCCACCACGTACAACTCAAAAATGGGGGGGGACGGGTGGAATAAAGATTCCACCTTCAGAGCACACGAGGATCACATTTCTCCTCCACCCCATTCTCCCCTCACCACCCTCCCTCCCCTTCTTTCTTCTCCTTTTTTAATACTCTTCCAGGTCTGGCAACCCGTGTGTTTTTTTTCCCTCCATAGAAACCGACATAACAGCAAGTTTGAGCCAGCCTCCAGCTCCACAAACACCGCCTGGCCCAAGGCAGACTCAAGAGAAACACGGAGACATGGAAAGAAATGTCCAGGATACCCGCAGGCTGCCAAGCACATCTGATCCTTCAAGGTACTGGTCTGAACCGCTCAGGACAAAGGCAGCCGTCCCATCACCTACCCAGTACCGTCAGGCCCATCCAGGACAGCAACAGAACGTTGTGCCCTCTACTCCACACCACAGAGACAATTTTACAGCAACAAAAGGTTTGCTAACATCTGCCTAATTTTTTTTTTTTCCTCCAGCAGTCAGCAGGAAAATGAACACTTACAAAAGCAGAGGGATCCCGTATCCACACCCAGACTGGGTCAGGCTCAGAGGGTCTCCGAGAACACTGACCAGCCTGCACAGTCCTAAAACCCTTGAATAAAAATGGAACAGTTCATTCACATTTCTTAGCAAATAGTATTTGCACAAAAAATAGACCTAAATACATTCTGTTCCCTATTAAAAGACATCTGTGACATGGGATAAATACACAGACAACTCTCCAAAAGGTTATGGTTTCCAAAGAGAAATAAAGCCAGTGGCAATGGCAGACCAGCAAAGATTTCCACTGTAACGTTCCTTCTCCCAAACCCTATTCCACAGGACAACCCTTCTGAGCAACCTCTACTCGCCAGGTGCTATCTTCCCTTCCATTTTTTTGGAGATTTTGCACTAGCAAACGATGAAAGAGGCCAGCTGCCGACTGGTACTGCCCTTGCTCTGGAAGATGCTTGCACAGCCCTGAAGGTTCTGTCTGGACTCCAGCACACTGTGGGCCAACCCAAACACGGTAAATATTTATCTCTTACAGTAAACATCATCTTTTCCTTTCTCACTTTATCTTAGAGTATGGAGGTGAACTTACTGAGAGAGGGCAAAGGTTTAATGTGCATTGTACTCCACTGACACAAGCACAGTATCGTATTTTGGAACTTCTTGGTCTCAAGATGACTTGAGGCAGCAGAACAACTTTGCAAGTGAAAGAATTGTTTCATCACCTTTCACATACACGTGTGCTATTCTTCCAGCTTCATCAATAACCATGTGCCAATAAAAACAACAGCTCACCCCAAAATCAAGACAATATGGAAGAAAACTGAAAACAAAGTAAAGCAAAGTCTTTCTGGCTATCTGCTGCTCCATTTTAGCTCTCCAGCGCACGCTGGCCCAGGGTGGATTTCACAGCGTATCCCACGGGACACCAGCACTCCGTCGCCTTTGAAGCATTTCTGAAGCACCACCGCCAGAGCCCGCGCGCAGCAGGACACGCGCTGCCCCAGCCTTTCCCAAATCTCTTCAAGCCGAGTATCAAAAAGGACGCTGTAAATCACCAACTGACCTTAAATTGATGTTTTATTTGGGTCACATTCTTCTAATACAGCTTTTATAGTGAGTCAATGGTTGCAGCTAAAAAATAATAATAGAAGGGGGGGACACAGAAGACTTCACACCTTATTTTATGAGCAGAAACCAAGAACGCCCAGAAGGACGCACGAAATGCTCCACTGTGTTCAGACTAGTATACAGTACTGGGAATCAGGATTCTCGAGTTCTCTTTGCACCCTGATGTATAAGGACAGATCCTTGAACCCATCTAGTATGTTCTCATGCGTATATAAAATAAACGTAACAATATTATGAAACAGTACCTCCCACAGATAATTAAGGACAAATTCAAACATGACAGAAGAAATAATGTGCGCAGAATCCCACTAAATAAGCAGCAGCTTGTCATGACAGTTCACAATATCGCGGCATAGGTCACCCATACACGGCTTTGCAGACATCAGAAGGCTTACAAAGAAACCAGATGTTTCTAACTGACCTTCTGCAGTTGAAGAAACAGACATAAAAATCTCCATACAACAAACTGACGCAAGAGAGAACAACGAAGAAGTAACAAATGGCAGAAATGATTTACCACGATGTAGGGGCTTCTGTAGTATTTTTTGTTCACCTTTCAACACAAGAACCCTCAAACCTTTGAAGAAAAAAATGTCCAAAAGGTCAGAGTCAGTGAACTCCCGGCCTTGCAGTGTTACAATTATTCTTCTGCAATGTTAGGTAAGAAAAACAAGCACAGCTCCAGAGTGTGGAAATGCCAAGTGAAAACAATTCCTGCTATCAGCAGAGGCAGGCTCAAAGCTCCCTCGCTGCTCTTTCCATCCCAATCTGCAGGAACACCACTGGCCTCCCTCCTGCTCTCAGAAAGCAGCAACGGACAACCGAACAGGCCACAGGAGGCTTGCGAGAAGAAAGCTAAAGGAATCCAGCTTTTTGGAGAGGAGAAAAAGGGCAGAGACACAGCCAAGGACAGCACCCTGCAGGCTGGGAAAACAGCATGTGCTGGACAAGTTTGGTGACTCCCTCTTTGTGGGGTCCCTCGGGGCAAACGGTGATTCAACCCTGGAAAGAAGGAAGTTCCAGCACTCCCTCTCCTCTCTTTAGGATAGAGAGACAGAAGGCTGCAGAGCACCACCAGAGAAGCTGGCATTATACTAGACCCCATCTGCTCTTCCATGCTGCCAGAGGAAGAATATGGCTATATGGTAACTGCAGCAACGGCAGATTTGGGAGGAAAAAGCCCTGGGCCCAGCAGCTGGATTTGTAAGAAGCTGCACACCATGCTGGTAACTCATCCAGGCCTCCAGCACGCCGTGGAAACACCAGCCGTGCTTCTGACAGCAGTTACAACACTCACAGGCACAAAGAAGATGCTCATGCAGGTGACGGATTCAACTCCCCTGCTGCTGGTGACCTGAACTGTGTGCCGGGGCATCATCCACGATCCACGGTGTGAAGCAGAGAGCCACGGACTCACGCAAAGGCAGAGTTAATTAAAAGACTGACTCTCCATTCCCCCCATGCACTTGCTCAGGACATTCTGCTACCTCTGTGCACTCCTTTTAACCTGAACAAATGCAAAGAGAAGAAGAATCAAACAATTCTTGTGTTTCACTGAAGTCATATTGGAGATTCCCACCAACGTACTGCCGTGTGACTTCCCGAAAGTCATCCTTCATTTACCCTAGCCCAGGAGAGACGGGGATCAATCCAGCTGAGCTGAACACCAGCTCTCACTCTGGAACTTCACCAGGGTACCAACCTCAGCATCGCAAGAGAGATCTCCACCCTCATCATCCTGCTCCCATTTCCCCTCCTGCCTGCTGCCGTTCCTCTCCGACCCTCGCACAGTCATGCATTTGGTTTGAGTCCAGAATGCAATTGCACTAGCAATAAACAACTTTTCTCAGAATCTTATTCCCAACCTCCTTCCCCATCTTATGTATTTTGTCTGAGGCTGTGGTTCAAACCACCCAGACAGAATTATTGCAACCCATCTTTTTTACACACTGTGCAGACTGTCTCCTCAGCATGATGCATTTTTAATGGGTTTTCTAAATGCAGACAACCAGGCTGCTAATAACAAGCTTCACCCCCCCCCCCCTTCTTTCCTCCTTTTTGAATTTCTTTTTCACAAGGTAAAGCTGCTGCAGAGCTTTGATGTCTCACTGCACCTCACTCAAAGGAAGAGTTTATGTGGCAAACAACAGCAAATGCACAGCACTCGACTGGCCAGACTGTAACATTCATCATCCGAAAGATCCTAGTGCTTACTTGCTACTTCTATTAGGTCCACCACAAATTTTACTCTCACAACCCACGAAAAGAATACTATTTGAACATGAATTGAACAAAAGATCTCAGGATGCTGGGCACAGAACCAATGAGATAAAATCCAAATTTAGCACGCCACAGGCAAAGCCCATCTCCTCCTGCAGCACTGAGGCAATCTGGGGAGAACTCCTCCTCCTTGTTGGACCGAGATGAAGAAAAGAAAACGTGCTATCTGGTTAGAACACCTTTCATCTCCTGTCCTATCTACACCTCTCCCACCTCTTTACTTTGCAGCTAACCCCTCTGGTTCCTTGGCACCCCATGAATTGCACGGCTCTCCTGGTGCTGATCAACCCACGGCTGCCTGGAAAAGGGCTGATCCTGCACCGTGTTGCTCTAACGTACGCCCCAGGTGTGACAGGAGAGTTACCAAATAACAACACTGAGTAGAAGGATGGAAATCAGTGAGCAGGAGGTTCTGCCACAGCACGTGGGTGGGTGGGTGGATAAACAAAAGATGGATAGGCAGGGGGACGCTCCTTGCTATGAGAGGAAAAGGCATCACCCTTCTTAAGCTTTCCTAAGCTGATTGTACTTTCAACTTTTAAAAGTAAAGCTACAATTTAGCTTTACTTTTGCTGTAAAAAATACACATATAAATAAAAACCAGGAGCACTGACGTCACTAACTTCTTTTCCCTCTGCTTTTCCAAAAACGGAACTTTAAAAATGGGCCAAAATTCAGGAGAAAAGGCTCTACTGTCTCCAGAGCTAAAATGTACCAGTTTGACTTGGCAGCTGAACAACTTTCCACTGATTTGATGCTTTCCCCCTCCTCGAATTCTCCCATCCAAATGCAGCTGGAAATGTCGTTAGAGAAAGAAGAGGCATTTCCTGTGCGGTTCCCCCTTCCCCCACCACATTCTTGGCACAAAAGGCAAGGGAAAAGCTAGAGAGACAGAGTGTGCATAAGGGGAGCAAAGAGAGGCAGTGTGCAGGGATTTCTGGCTCCTCACCAGAAAACGTACAACAGGAATTGCTCGATTCAAAAAGAGACAATTTATCCCCTTTCTCCAAGGCTCTGAAACCAAGTCGAGGAAGCACTTGGTTCAGTATGGAACAGTGGCCAGAGACATGAGTGTGGCACTGCATCCTGGAAAGGATCCTGTCCAGATACTGGAGAGTATCAAGGGTACTTCCCATAACCAGGCACACATTTTACACCTTAATCCAGCCACACTGAAATCCTTCAGTGCTCCATAAGTATAGCAAATGGGGGAGGGAAGGGGAGGGCTTCTTCTAATGCTACAGTCTTTGCCCATATTTGATCAACTTTTTAAATATTACTGACATTTGAAAACCCGACCAAAAAGCATGCCTTTTGAAAAAGGCAACAACCGAGACCTTCTATACAACAAGCTTCCAATGTCCTTTTTTTGCAGAGCTTGTGTATTCAGCACTTTGAAAATTAAATCCCTCTAAGGTATCCAAATCCAAGCACTCAAAGGGGCTGGCACTCCTAAACCAGTCTGAAGAACCCCAAACGTTTTGTGACACTGGCTGCTGCCCAGTCATTTTGCACTGCTGTGCACTGCGGAAAGCAGCCATTGTCCCAGCTCCAGAACTCACGATGCCACTCCCAAACTGCTTGTAACATTCTGTGTTCTTTGTGAAAATGATCCTACAGCAAAAGTCGTAAGCTGGGGTATTGCGAGCTGCCTTCCCCTGGTTTCACTTAGTCACTCTTCTCCAGAATGGATCAAAGCCTCCACAAAGGTTGAGTCAATTTAAACATTCAGTTTGCTGCTCGAGCTATGAATTAAATGCGTTCTTTGGTGGCTGGGTAGGGATGGGTGACTCAGTCTGTATAAACATTAACTGACTCTAAAGCTAATGGAAAAAAGAAATATGGAAAGGAGAAAAAACAGAATCATACGTAACTTCTTGTTTCAGCTGGCAGCAAAACCAGATGAGGTTGGGGCACGACAGTTTGCACGGACTCCGTATCATTTAGTCTATTCTTTTTCTAAGTAACTAGTACCCCCCTACCTTTAAGAGTAAGCCTCAGTCCGAAATTCACATCCGTGCAGGGGAAGGGAACATATAAAGGGTGTGGCCTAATTACTTCCTTCTTTGTTCTGCAATCAAGTAAGAGTACAAGGCTATCTATGCTCCTGCTTCCTCTTGGCAGAGGGGAAGAACTCTCAGTTCACTGACAAGATCTTTCTCCCTCTAAAAACTTTCAATTAATCCCATTCTTCTGATATGAAAACTGTAGAAGTTTTTACACTTGCCAAACAGAAGCACAGCGCTACAAACACACGCAGGTACAAACCATTCCTATCTCAAAGAGTTTACAATCTGAAAAAGAGGCAAAGAAAGGCTCCTTTTTACAGATCTGGATTAATGCGATTTGAATCGTGCTTACAAAGGATTTACATGGCAAAGGAATTAAATTTACATATCCTTAGTCCCAGCTTCCACGGGATCGACTGCAAGGCTTCCCTGTATTCTAATATCACACGCGCCACATCGAAAATTTTGTCCAGATACCAGCAAGAGACGCACGATACAAGCACTGTGCACAGGCCACCTGCGACACTCACGACACGCTGCCTGCCTCCGTCTGTTCAGCATCAGAGATGCTCTACCTGGAGCTGGACGGTCCCTTAAAAATCAAAAAAAAGGCAAAGAAACAGATAGTGTATTGACTTGTAAATGGTACTGACACTCTGTAAACACCATCCCACTCGTCCGGGGGCACTCACCTTTTCTTGTCTGTAAATGGCTGAGCTACTCAGAGACACGATGATAACATGCACTTGGCAGGCGGCATGGGGAACTGTTTAATGCTGTTTGACTTCAGGATGATTTAGAGGGTCAGCTCCTGCCGTTCTGTGCTGCTACTGCATTTCACTATCATCTCTCTGGGCTACTAGAGTGGGGGAGAGGTGGTCCTCAGGAAATCAGCTGGTCCTCACGTGTAACCAGCTGTTAATTTTCCCATTTGTGTGCTGGGATACTGGTGACAGACTGTGCAGCGCATTCTAAATTGCATTAAAACCTCTTTACAGCAGCATAAAAGAGCCTCAAAGTAAACAAAAAGGCGCTGTAAGAACAGATTTTATATAAACGGTTTCTGTAATGGTGCAAGTTCTGCTTCAGCCCAACCAGAGGGGTAACAACGCGCTGTGCTTGTGTCTGCACACTTCAAGGATTGTACCTATACCCAGAAACCGCAGAACACAGCAGCCCTGAGGCTGCTCTAGAGTTCTAACTGACCGAGAAAGACAGCTTATCTTGGAACAATGACTACGGATAATGCTTGTGGGTGTCCACTTCTCGGCACATGCAGACATCTGAGCCCCCACATCCATCACCTTCAGAATACTTACTAAGTTTTAAAATAAATTCAGAACAGAGAGGTAAGAGGCAAAAGCTACAAACCAGATTATGCAGGGAGAGCTAAACAAGGGTCATCTTGGCCTCTTCCTTCCTCTGCTAAATCCAACAGTGTCCCAGACACTGGCAGCTGGGCAGGGCACCTGAAGAACAGTGCACATGTTCCTCCACAAAAACAGCCAAACTATAGGAAAGCTCAGCAAGGCCTGCTTCCTGCATTTTTCTGTGTTACAGAGAATCCAAAGCCTCCCAGAGTATAAGGAAACAGACTATTTCATATATTGCTCTATATATCCAAGTAACCATTAGAGCCTTAAACCTAAAAAAGGAATGTTCTGGAACCAAAGCAAAAGCAATTAATCTCATTAAACTAAGGTGGGTTTCATATCCCTCCCTTCCCCGGATTCTCCCCACCGCTGCAGCACAGCTCTGTTTCTAGAAGCATGCGTACGGGGCACACAGGCAACAAGAACAGCATTTATCTACAGTTTGCTATTTTTCTAGAAAAGGAAGTGAAAATGCAGTAACATAGAAAGAAGCTGAAATTAATGCTGCAAATCAGCAAGAGCTGCACCACGGAGGCTGGGTGTCTCCTGTGGCCCCAGCAGGCAGTATTATCAAGCAAACTCCTTGCAGACAGTCTCAGTCGTGCCAAGACCACGTAGGCAACTTTTTTTAGCTCTGGCTGTCCTCCTCCCTTTTTCTGCATTTGAGAGGGAGAAGGTGTCCATTCACTAACCACCACCCAGGTGCTGAAATGAAATCCACAGCTCCATCGCACAGCAAAAGAAAAATATTGCTACGGAAAAAGGCTCTCCTGAGCTAACTGAGAAGCATCTCCTAACGTGCCAGTGAAATTCTGTTCTTCAAGAACTTAGACCTGCATATTTTCAGTGGCAGAAACGGATGGAGAAGACTCCAGGAAAGTGCTGTGGGACAGTAAGGAATTGCAGCCCTCACTCAGAACAGGAAAGCTTGCTCAATCCTGACGTGAATCTTCACTTGACCAAGACCTCATCTGAGCCATAGCAGCTATGTCTGTAACTCGGGGCCCGATCTGCATAAAAAGTCCTTATTTCAAGTGTTCTGAGCCTTTAACTCCAGCTTGCTGTCCAGTGCAAAAGAGAAAAAGAGGATGTGTAAAGCCAAAACTGCTGGAGCAGATTGTTCCACGCACTGCACTGGAGGGAGGGGGGTCTCCCTGACTGTCACTGCAGCGAACGACCGTGAGCCCTTCCCCTCTGTCTCGGTCTTCGCAGAGGAGAAACATGGATAACGGTCACCTGCCACTATAAAACACTGATCTGTGCAATGTGTAAGGCTTTGAAATGATCACTAACTGAACTTCTGAACTCATTTCAGAGACATCCCACAAGCTATGAAGTGATTTTGAGTAACGAAGCAGAAGGGCACTGCTCCTAACTTACCCCACCATGAGTCTGGTGGAAGCGTTTCAAACAAGTGCTCAGCTCACAAAACAGATCCACGCAGGTCCGCTGTATTACTACAGCTTTTTCCTTCCCAAGTTGCTAGTCTTTACCACGGCTACCAGTGTGGTTAGATTAAGTTAAGAAACCGCGGTTAAATATTTGCGGTCATACTAAGTGAAAAAAGGTGGTTGAACCCAGTGGAAGTGGGGGTAAACGCAGTCAAGGAGGAGTGAAATCTGTTCAGCATCAGCTTCTCAAACCCTCTTTACACCAGCAGCCATGCTCACTTTGTTCTGGGAAAAATGAGGCAAAACACCCTCCTTTTTATTGGCAAATCTCAGTGGTGATAACCAGATGTGTTGGAATTTACCAAGCAGTGACATCCACATGCAAATAAACACTTTGGGATGTTTATCCCTGTGTGTGGATATTTCTGCCAACTACACTTGGATACTCCCAGCTGTTATCACCATTATCTTGTGCTACAAAACCAGAAGGATGAAAACTTCCGAACTGCTCGTTCACTATCAAACAGCAATGGATCTTTCTTCAAGTGCGCACTGCCACACGTTTTACACCGCTCCTGCGACTCCTGGGCCCAGGTGGAGGGGAAGCTGTCCTGTGTCTCCACACCAAGTGACAGGCTGTGGCACTTTGGGCAGTCACCACCCCTCGATGACGGACGAGCGTGACAGGAACCAGCCTGGCTCCTGTCTGAGCTGCTCTTTCGAAGTCCCTTTTGTTTCCCCACAACACTGCACACTCACTGTCTGTCTCCGCTTCCTCCTGCTCACCCTGCGGTCGGTGCGGGGAGCCAAGGGACCAGGGCCAATTAAATGTGGGAGCAGGTGGCAGCCAGGTGGAATTATGGGAAGGAGAGATGAAATTTCCTCTATTCTCAAGGATCTGCTCTCTCTGCACTGAGATCATCCTTACAAAACAGGTGCTGCTGCACCATATGTCTCGGAGAAAGTCACACGAAGCAAATTTTATCTTGCAACAGAAGAATCCCTTTTTTTTTTAATGATCCCTCAGGTATAAAAACACCCTGGGGAGACTTGGGGTTGCTTATGTAAGAGGTGCCCGAAACACAGTATGTATTGACGAATCTCGAATTCATGATTAGGCCATTACTCCCCTTCTGTATAAAAGATAAAAAGAACTTGGGCTCTGTTGCAGCGTCATATCAACACTGCATCGAGACACATACAGAGGTCTTCTGATTTTAACTGCTTGTTTTTCATATCCTTTAGTAAATGGTAGAAAAGTGGTCCAAAAAACCTCTCAGACATAATGATGTTACACTTTATTAGGAAGCCATTAAAGAATTATTGGGGTTGTCAGAAAGGCCTAACAGAAACACTCAAGTCATCTGCCCGCTGTCCTCTCTCTCACCCCTACTCTTGGCCCTTCCTTTGCAGATGAGTATCTTGCACAAACAAAATTACCTTTGATTGCAACAGCTGAACTTTTGAGAGCAGTGAAAAGAAGCTTGCTGACTACAGGGAGTGAGCTGCCACAGACCTAAACACAGGAGGACAGACAAGAAAAACAAGTTTTAATTAAAGCCACTTCTAGATAATCAATTTTCCCTTTTGTATCATGAAGTTCTAATATAAGTCTGAAGAGTGTGATACAACCGACACGTTACAGGAGCTGACTCAGTGATTGAGAGCGAGGTGGCAACGTGTGAAAAGCACGATCCTGCAAAGCGCCGAACACCTTCAAACCCAAGAGACTGCTCAATGCAGTTACAGCAAGAATCTCTCTTCTGACACCAAAGACGGAGCAGCAAGAATATTTCCGAACTACTTTCAGAGCCCTAGGTGAAAAGGCAGCAGTGGCAACAGCGCTACAGCAGTGCTCCCAGAGGCCCTGCAAGGGTTCGGGGGATGCCTGTGCTTCTACCGGTCATACTCATCCCTCCCAGAAAAGCTCATAATTCGATTTGATTTAATATTGCTGTCAGAAGGTGGAGGGTCAAGGCGGCTTGTTTAACACCACACAGCTGGTCAGAGGTAAAATTCCGTGTGGCTCCTGCGTCCCTAGCCCGCTGGTTTGTACAGCCTGCATGGCAGCATCCCAGAAGAACCAGTAATTCTTAAACAGAATTTAACAGCCCAACTTTTTACATCAAATGTTCTAATCTTAATTGATGTAATCTGAGAGAAGAATTTGGGGTTATTTTTAGCCAGTAGCTGCTGCTGCTTTTTATGTATATATACTAAGTAGACAGCCATTACCAGTATCATTTTACATTATGTTCATGCATAACTGGATGTATGAATATTTTTATACGTTCACGTACACACACACATATATACACACTCTCCTATTTTATGTATTTTTTTTACATATACACCAAAGAATAATTATATGTGCAAGGAACATAAGCCTATAGTGTATCACCCTGCCACTATGTTAAACAATTTCCTTTATACCAATCAGGTACATCAATCTTTAGGGACTTATAATTTGCCATACCCTCAGAAGAGAGAAATTAATCTACAGCATTGTAAAAAAGAGCACAATGAAGCGAAATTTGCAATTCATGGGCTCAGTGTTTTTTGTGTGTGGGGTGAGGGACAAGGGAAGCCGATGCGATTTGGTTTTTAAACCAAAGGGACCAGCATGCCCCCTTCCCAGCTCCCTACTCACACCCCCCAGCTTTTTTTCCAAGTGCACAGTGCCTGTAAAAATTCCTGCGTGCTATTTGCAGGCAAGGTCACTGTGAAAGGGCATGGCTGGGAGCCAGGGTGTTTTTCAGCCGAGCTGCAGGGAGGGGAGGCTCAGGAACTCAATTATAAGTTTCTCCAGTCTAGCCAGGAGGCTGGGAGCCCAGACTGCGGCTGTTCCGTCCTGCGATCGCACGCCCTGTCTGCCCGGCTCGCCGTCGCCGCGCCAGGACTGACGCATTTCGCAGGCATTCTCGAAGCCGCAGCAGGGAGGCCCGGGAAAGAGAGGCTGTTTTCCCCTGATGGCCTGGTAAAATCCGTATGTGGTTTTCCGGCATGACACACCGGTATGCAAGAAGCACGTCCCATGTCCTTTAATAGGCATTTTGTTCTGGTGCAGCTGACACCAGTATCGCTCTGTGTACGGTACCTGCAGGGATGTTGAAGGAAACGCAGTCTCTGACAGCGAGCCCGCTCAGCAGCCTGCAAACCGCCTGTGCCTCTGACACACAGCCCCGTGCTGACGGCATCCCGTACCGCTCTGCAGACATAAGCCACTCCTTTGTCATTCAGAGACACGCAGGGTCATCCCCAGCGAACAGATCATTAATTCTCTGAAGCCTCCTTTGTCTCAAGGCAGAGGAGCAACGCACACGGGCTCAGCAACACACACAGGGTATTTGAAACACTGTCAGATGTCACCCAAGGGGAACCTTTGCCCTAAAATTGTCACACAATTTCCCTGGCTGGGACTATGTCCAAGCCAAATCCATTCACCAGCACCGCATGACTTCCTCTTACGCCTCCAGGACAGGCAACCCCCTACCAGTGGTTTAAGGAAGCATTTGCATGAAGAGGCTTGCTGCTTTCTGTATGCGCCAGTGCACGTGTCCACCTGCTCCACCCTAAACATTACCTTGAGCTTCTTCCAGGTTTCTGACCTGAATCCCCAGCCTATGAACTAGCAAAGGCTGATAGACAGATAGCAAGGTTCTAGCACTAAAACCAGCCACCAAGGTGCCTGGGAACAAAATATTATAAAAAGAGTGTTTGGGTCCCAAACATAGTGCCTGCTCCTTTTCAAAACATCACGGACATATGGTTACTCACACTCAATATACTACAACTCCCCCTTCACCCATGCTGGTTTTCCAGTTACATGTTCTAATTGGAATCAATCTGGCACATCACCTAGGAAATGAAGTGGCATCCTTAATCATCTACGGAGTATTTCATATCTAGACCTTTTGAATATGTACCCGTATACAGACACTTGCATCCTCCTAAGTATTCACTTTGCTTGCTGAACCATGGTGAGTTTAAAACTTCAGAACAACAGGGTTAATGGACCAGCAGGACCTCCTCTCTTGCCTGAAAACTGGGCGGCAATTCCATAATTGCACCACAAATCCTCTGCTAACAGACACACACGACAGTCCAGAAAATCCAGAAGCCTGAATTTGCACTACAATGCAAGTGGCTTTTTTTGTGGACAGATTCTGATCTCAGGGAGGCTTGTATTGCTACCCTGAAGCGAATGCATACCGGTATATCTGAAATTAGAATCCATTTTCCAAAGTTTTTAAGGTCATGTCACCTTAGATTTTTTGATAAAGGCTGAGCAGTGCTCGCCTGAGAATAAATTCAGCCAGTCCTCAGAGGCGTTGTTGCATGCCAACTGGAGGAAGTGATTAAAAATTAATGCAAGCTAGGAGATAGAGAAACCTGAAAGGGTGTGCCCGTAAAATACACTTTCAATCTGTCTTGTCAGCAAAAGAGAAAAGAAATCAGATTCTTATAATACCAGACTCTTGGGAAGCGGTTGGGGCATGAACTCAGTCTTCCTTTACAGATACACCTCGAACGGTTAAGAACAAGAAACTCCACATTACCACAACGATGCTTCTTTCTTACTTTCCAGGTGGGGATGCTGGAAGGAGGGGGAAGGGAGCGCGGGGGCGTGGAGGTACAGCTGTGGGTGGCAATTACACCGCTGGGATGTGTAATCTCACTAATTCTGCAGCATATGGGAGTGAGCTGTCCTTGCACTGTTCACTTCTGGCTGGTTTTTATTGTTGTTGTTGTTGACGATACATCATTAAACAACCTTGAAAGAATACAGAATCTGTTTCTCAAGGCTTCTCCATATTTGAGATGCTAGGGCACAGAAAGTAGAATACATGAGAAGGGAAAAACACATTTAACAGCTTTTCAGGAAGTTGAAGTCAGGGCAGTTTCGATGTTTTACACTACCTTCATGCATGAACCTATGTTTCAGATACTTAGTTTGGCTGCTAATGAAGATCTGATGGATACTGACATTAATCAGCAAAAGAGCAGAACTTTCAATTGTCCATTAAAGGAATGTTTGTCCCCAAACTGGAAATGCACTCGCTTTCCCCAGAGCGAGCAATCCTGTCTGTATGTTTCATGGCCATTTGGATTCCAGTAATTTAGTTAGCAGAGATGGTTTCTTCTTCAGTGTCCAGGTAACAGCCGGATTCTATCTTATTCCCCTAAACAGACTGAACAGCTTATCTAGAAAAAAAGTTATTTCCTGGTTTGGAAAAAAATGAGGTAGGAGAAGGTATCCAGTTCATTGGATTAGCAGCAATATTCACAATTAGGCTTCACGAGACGTCACAGAAAGCTGGGGCTGCTATTCTTTCCCAGTCTCCTCACTTTCTCTCCCCAACACTAAAAATCCCAGTCATTTTAATTAACAAGTTCAAACTGCTTCTGTTCTTCCCAGTAAAGGGTTTAACCTGTGACCTTCGCCATTCTCAAGCCCTCTTGACTCCTCCGTGCACCATCACCTACCCGTGGGACTTCCATTTCTCACTGCTCCCTCTGCACTACTGGTAGCATACTGAAAGATGGAAATGAAGCATAAGAAGGGATGATACTAAACACACAGCCTTTATATGATGACAGAGCTTGTATGTCGTGACAAGAATACCTTGCTATTGATACCATCACGGCTGGAAGGCCCTGGAAGAAAGCACTGGGCCCTTGGGTCAAGACCTTGTAACCCAGCAGAGCCGCATCCCAGCACTGCCGTTATTAAAATAACCAAAGAAATAGATTTCGCAGTATTACCAGCCGGCCACCTTCTAAAACCACTGAGGGACAAAAGGTTGTGGTCTCTAGCAAACCTGCCATTGACCTCTGCGAGAGTATCACCAGTGCAAAAAAAAATAAAAAATCCCAAACAACATTAAATTTCACTTGGGGAGGGAAACGACAACCCCCCCATCGTTTGTTCTCTTGAGCACAGAGCACACTCCACTTTTCTTAATTATTCCTGATGTTCATTGTAGGTTGCATAATTTTGGAACACCGACAGTATCATTTTTAAAACTCTGGTTGCCATGGCAGCACAGAATGTGGCTCTTAAATGTACTCTGCTTGCACATTCCTCTGACAAGAGGCTGCTTTTTTTTTTAAAGAAAAAAAAAAAGCATCTCCACTGAGAAACATGATATAATGACAAAACCCCCTAGAGAACAAGCATAGGAAGAAAATGGTGGCTTAAAAAAAATGGGGGGAAGGGGGCAGACACAGGGCTGAAAAATAAAGCCAAGAGGACACTTTTCTTTTCAAGGCAGAACCTAAGCAGTGCATTTTGGATTGTCTCAGGAAGGTTGTAAATTCAGAGGAACCAAGCCACTTCCTTAGCGACAGCATTTATAGCACTGTATTCAGCCATTGTTTCCCTTTCTAAGGTCTGATGCTGGACTGATTACTCAAACCCAGAACTTTAAACCTTGAGCAACCTTTCAAAGAAGTGGTGGCAGGTGATAAGGGCCCGGGTTTCTATGCAACCCAGGAGACACTCCCTTACCTCAACTGCTACCCCGTCTAACCCTCAACTGTCTGCAGGAGCTGAGGGCAGAGCAGGAAGCAGGCTGGGCGGAATAGCCACCGGGGCAGCGCAGGCGCTGGTGAAGCGGACTTTACCCACACCCTTCACCCAGTGACCGTGAGCATCGGTTCCAGGGTGGCACAGGAGTCTCCTCTGGAATATATCATTTGTAGGAACGAGAAACAGTGAACCCTGGACACCACCACCAAGTTTGGCACTAAAAAGAAGCTGGTACTAATAATGATCTCTTAACAAGAAATTTTCTATTTGACAATAGGAAGTTTTGCCATCACTGCCCTATACCCTTTAAAGGTACTGCGCAGTTTAGAGTATTTTTTCTGGACTTGTATCCAAAGTCCAATCCTTTCATTAGGAATCTTCCAAGTGGGAGCCTCAGCTGAAATTAGCAGGGTGCTGAGCAGTCCGTATTTGAACGGGAATGGAGGAATAAGAGTATTTTTGCACCTCATAGGATTGTGTCCTTCAACACTAGCAGCAGGGTTTGAAACTGAGTTTAAATAAGAATGCAGTCTTGTCAGTGATCCTCCAGCCTCATTCATTAAAAACATGGGTTGCACCTCCTTCATGGGAACTGCTGCACTTCCTGCTTTCCATAAGCCCTAAGAGAAAAAAGCTAGCGAGACTCGCTTTTTGAAGTACTTCTTCCCTTCTGGCTTTCACTAGCTGCAAGAGTGAAAATTTAAATTAAAATCAATTTCTCCAAATGTTCAGTGCAGCCTAGTTTTGGCACAAGCACTCAAGCCATTTTATCCTTCCCTAACAAGCAGCCTATCAAAAAAGATAACCCTCTAAGTGCTTCATCTAAGTCTATAAGCAGCATTATCTCCATTTTTGCAGACAGGTTAACAGAGGCACGGATTTTGAGTCCATCACTCAGCAACAGACAGAAATAGAAACCAATCGTTCTGACCTTCATGCCTGTGCCCAGTTCTTAAGATCACAATATACTCTGACCGGAAGAAAACAAATGATGTCCTAGTTCAAAAAATCAGCTGGAATGATGTAAAAAGGAAAGACAATGAGTAAATGAGAATTAGAATGACATAGCAACCTCCTAATTCTAATCAGGTCATGAGATATTGCTCCAGGTAGAGCGAGTCTGTTCTGCCTGTAGTACTGGTTTAAACTTTTGAGAACAAATGATGATTTTACATGCCTTCATTTCTGGGGAGCAAGAGTGAAGTTCAAGTAAAATCAGGTCCTAAATTGAAGATAGAGATCTAACTTTCAACAGCTGCTCAGTCATTAATGTCTTAAAAATCAAGGCCCACAGCTGTCTCAGGTAGTCCACCCAAATGCATTCCCCAGTCACATTAAGCACGAACATTAAGGTTTTGGGTTTTTTGGGGGGGGGGGAAAAAGTACCTGATTCTCTTCATGCCATTTTTAACACTGCTGCTCATTCATCTACAACACTGCAAAAGCTGAGATACACAGGAATAGAAATGGGCACGCGGGAGTGGTGGTGGTGTCGGAGCAATGGTCTAATTAAAAAACAAACAAACAAACCCCAACTCCCCTGCAAGAGGACTGATCTTCATGAGACTGAATGGACTCTCCAATCTCAGAACACTTCCTCTATTTTTTTTTTTTTACTCTACTGCTTTATTGGGCTTCAAAGCTCAGTAACAACACAATACAACTCCTTTGCCCTCTTCTCAGGTGCAATAGCCTCCTTTCTTTATTTGCACAACTCCGAGGGGAGGAGTGGTGTCCCCACTCGGTCAGACAGCTGATGCTGCTTTTATTGGTGGAGATTAACGTATAAACTGGATTGTGCCCTGAGTTCAGAGTTCAGCCTTATCTACGGAATCCTTCCCCTCTTTACACATTCCAAGGGTTCTTACAACTTCAAGTCACTCAAGCCTGTAATATTAACCCCTAAACAAGCTTTCAAAGAACTGTTTGAAGGAAAAGCAGGTTTGGAAATGTTTTGACGACATATTTTAAATGCACCAGTTTGCAGAAATAAAACAGTTTTCACTTCCTGCAAAACAATCCACACGTCGATGAGTTTGAGTCAATGCTATCTAAGGGAAACCATTCTGCTCTCAAGCTGTACACAAATAAAGACCAGGCACTTCTCACTGGATACACCAAAACAGCAAATAATCGTGTAAGTAGTTAGGCAGCAACCGGGACACCTCCCTGTGACCCTTCCTCTTTCAGATTTCCTCTGAATGTGCAGCTGGGAATCAGATCTATTCCACATTCAGACAGATGTGACGCGATCTGAGTGTTGCAATATCATTATTTCCTGGGACACAATGGCAGCGTGTTCACAATGGCACTTCTGCTCTCTGCAGCTCACAAATCGCTCTAGGCTGCTCACCAAGCGAATGGAACCTGGTACGGAGTTTTGGTTGGTTCTGGACACGTGGACCACACGGCATATTGCGGGGTTAGGTTTTCTTCCTATCTACCACATCCAATTAATTTTCTTTGGGTTTACGTACTCAGCTTCTCAGGCGTGGAAGCATCTATTCTGCTTTTAGTTCCTTGAGTTTCTACCATAATACAAATAAACTCCAACTAAAAATACACGCAATGGTTGAACAGCATTTTGTGGAACACCGTATGACGTACCTACAGAACTGCCCATTACTTCCCAGAACTTGAACCCTTTTGTGGTGGTTTTAGTTTGGACAACCAAAAACAAATACTCACTTCCTCACTTTCAACATTTTGTGACAAAAAGGGGAAAGTTCAATAGCAGCCAAGATGCTGAACTTTGATTGTGAGCTGCTAAGGAAAGACAGCAACTCACTCCGCTGAAACACCCCAAACAGCAGCGTGGAAGCTCTACCTCCGCGCTGGGCCGACAGGCTGGCAGCCTGCAAGGGAACGGAAGGCTTACGGAGGAAAGTTGAGACCTGACAAACTTTTTAAGTCAGCCTTTTTTTCATTGGGGGGGAAAAAACAAACAAACAAACAAAACATTTTAAATACTTCTGAACTAGTGCACGTAAAAATATTAAATTCAAGCATACAGAAAAAGCTTCATCTGGTGGCGGTAAACCCCAGAAGAGCCCATATTACAAGCCCTGTGGCCTGAAGTCAACCGACTTGAAGCCATGTTCCTCAAGAATACGGGTTGCAAAGAAAAACCAGAATACCACAACCCTAACGCTGTATGGCCTCGTACAGTATGAGCCTCTCTCCTCTCTCGGATGCCGTTTCTTAAACAGCATCTCACCAAAACCTTTTATTTCAATGCCATCTGCAAAGCACAACTTTACTGAAAAAGAAAGCCAAAATTCCTAACCAAGACAATGGAGGTTTCCCTAGAAGTACGAGAAATCAAAAATTAAACCTGGAACTGCAGTGTAATCCCTCTGCTTTCCTATGGAGATCCTTATCTTAATTAAACACATCTTTGTTTTTCTGCCTGTTCATAGCCTTAATTTTTTCACAACTTGATGAGCAAATGTTTCTTTTTGGGTCATGTATTTTTTCATTTTTAAGGAAAAAACACTGTTCCAAACCCTTGAATTTCTTATGCTGCTTTACAAACAGGCTCAAGACCTATTTCACTCTTCAGGCTGTTTTCCATTTTGTATTTAGTCAGGGTACCTCAGCAGAAGAGCAGGTCTCCTACTAACTTTTCATGCGTTTTCTTAGAAGGCGACTCTGATGGATTAGAAGATATACCAGTGCATTATGAAAGCTAACATGCAGCCGGGGAGCGTGCACTTCTCAAACAGTCCACCTGGGTAAAGTAATCAGTGCTCTTAGATATTTCTCTAAAGATACATACAAATTCTGTAACAGAGAACAGCAGCTTTGCCGTGGTTTTGTGGAAAAAGCCTGTTACTGCCTCTTACCAACAAAGCCCCAGAGGAATCCATTTGGAAAATATTTTCCTATACTGTTTACAAGGAAATTAAAATGTAATTTGATTACAATGCATAGGAACAGTAAGACAGATGTCTTCTAACAAGAAGGAATAATACGTAGCTCTGGTGTGCAAGTGCTTTAAGGATCATTTGTTTACATTCTGTTTGTTTGCTTGTTTTACAGAAATTGGAAGCAGTGGAACTAAACGCCTATTACAAAATAAGAGTCCCCAAACCACAAGGAATCCCCTGTGAAACAACAGCAGATATGCTCCACCTTCCGAAGGTCACGGTAAGGACAAAACATGTCTTCCAGTCAGAAAACAAGACATGTATCTGGAAAGGAACTTCCAAAGCTAACATCACAATTTCAGTGCAAGACACCAAGCAGGCATTACTTACCCACGGGCACCCAGCACAGCCAGAGCCACAAAGAGGGGGGGAGGATGATTCTTGGTCCTTCTCCCTTCTCACCAGAATTTCAGTGTATTTTCTTTGTGCCTCTTTTCACAGCAAGTCACATTTCCCAGAACTAAGCTTCATATTTTCATGGGGGGGAAAAAAAAAATCCTAAGGGCCCTTGAAATGGTTTATGAGTGCACTGGGAAACAGTGAGCAGCAGGGTACAAGTCCTCCACTGGGTAAAGGGAGGATTCCTGCTGTTAGACAAGGGAGCCAAAAATGAGGCATAGCCGTTTCTCCCCTATTTCCAACCCCACTATTTCTCCTACACTTAGGCTGTTATTCTAGGCAGCTGTGAAGTTTCGCAATTGCTTCGGGTTTTGAAGCTTTTGTCTTGTTTTAAAATGAAGGTAAACACTCAGCTTCTCTTAAAGAATAAAAACGTTCCCAACACTGACAGCCAATGTTACTTCTAGAACTTTGAAATGAGATTGTGAGAAAGAATGACTACTTCTCCTAAAAAAAACAGCCAAGAGTCATAAAGAAAGAGGTAACACCCCGCACCTGCCTGATGCCAGTCCTGAGAACTAAAGGGCGGGTAATAAAACACACACAGAGAGGAGCTGTGACCTTTTGAGGTCTGATCGACACAAAGGTACAAGACACGACAGTTCCATGGGGTAAAGATACCCAATAGCTGCCGTGGCTGCAGCCCCTCACTCCTAGTGCTTACAGACCTTTAAAGAAATCCCTTGGTTTGAACCAGTGAGTGGGGAAAGCAGAAAAAACAACAGCCCTGGACAACCAGGCCCCAAACTACTGTTATCTCCATAAATTATATGCAATTTAAATGCCAAGTCAGATGCCAAGACAATCAAGAAGGCAGGCATCCACTAAAATGAACAGCCTGCAAACAAATGAATTAATAAGAGGGAAAAATTCGGGCTCAATTATCCCTTAAATTATCTAAGCAGGATGCTAGTGGATTATTTTAGCTGTATTATGGGAAGCATCACCTGCATTCCTCTGCTGCCCTACACTATCATCCCATCAGTAACAACTCTGCCAGCAGAGTCTGTAAGCAAGCAGATGGTCCCTGATGGTCCCTACAGCAATCACGGAGGAATCGTTTCCTCCTGACCACTTTCACACTCACTCCCAAGTGACAGGCACTAAATCCTGACATAAATCACTCACGCCTGCTTCATCTACCCACCTGCATGGCAATTCCTAAGTGCAAAAAGGAGATGTGTCAGCCTATTTCCTACAGAACCACCCTTCTAGCCCCATATTTTACAAGAAATCATGTGTCCTGTGCTTTTTACATGCTTTATTAAACATGCAGACCAGCCCTTCATGCTCAGCAGTTGATTGATAGCAATTAGTTGGCACTGACAAGGATATTGCTTGATGTGACAGACCAACAAAACACACCAATTTGTGCCAAGAAAATGTGTTCAAAAAAGGTGGTACATCTAACGCTCTAACAGGGCTCCAGCAATAACAGAAAAAAATTAAATATCATGAGCAAGTTCAGTACAAATAAAAGGAAAGCAGGACCTCACTGCATGGATGTATATGGATTTAATAAACTGGGCAAACTACTGTTACAGGACAGGTAATTTTTAAAAAAATCATCACTGTAGTAAGAGTATCAGGTCAAAATTCAGTTTTATGCTAACAAGGGAATTTTATATTACCTTATTTTCATCTTTGCACCTAACATCACTTCCAGCGAGGCCAAGTAATTCCATTTAAGTGATTTTTATACGCCAATGGTGTTAAACAGACATCAGAAAAAGACACAGTTCCACTGTCATGTATGTCAGGAGTCTGGCACACACTCAGCTGGAGATTTAAACTTCCTATAAAGGAGAGCAATTAAACGGTGCATGAGGAACGGAACACCAGCGTCATTTCTACACTGAAAAGCTGCACTAGTTTAAAACCAAACTGGCATCAACAGCAATGGACTCGTATTATGTGTTGGTTATAGTTAATTTTAAGATGTTCCTAACTGACAAATCTAAACAAAAAGACCATTCTTGACAGGTCTGTTTGCACAAATACCAAGTACAGCCGCTCTGACGCAGCTGTACGAGTTCAAAATCACACATTAAGTTAAATACGATGCAGATTTTCCACGTGGACACAGCATCTTGTGGATCCCAGAGGTGTAAAATCTTAGGACCTGATTCTACAAACGGCTCACCGCTTTCTGCATATCCCAAGCCCGCTCCACCTAGGAATGGACTGCACTCAGTCAACCTCGGATCTCGTCTACTAAGCCAGTTCTTAGGTCATCATTGCTGAAACAAGAACACAGCGGTTTTGAAATGGCTTCTGTGTGGAAGCATGTGTTTCCATATTTAGAGCAGGACTGTGACTGAGTTGCCATAGACAGCGCTGCAGGCACTTCCCCGGAGGCATAACACAGGAACAGCAGGGTAAGCTCATTTCTCTGAAGACGTGGGCACAGCACTGAGCGCTGCCCTCCAGACACTTTACATGCCCTATTCCAGCGTTGTTCAACCACAGACACTTTTCCCAAGTGACCAGCACGCAAGCCGTGTGCTTCTAGATGTGCAGTAACATCTTGCACGCCCCGCGCCGCTTCACCGCCCGCGCACAGCCGTGCGAGCCAGCAGACAGAGCACCCGAACATCAGGCTGACTGCCAGGGTGGGGCAAGCCTTTGGGTGCTGAAACTGAAGGCACAGTCACACAAGTCACAGTAGTGACAAAAACTATCAAGGATTGTCACATCTAAACAAAAAAACCCATTCAATTTCTTCTGGCCAGTCTGGAACTCTGTAAGTTTTCCTTCATCTGCAGGTAAATGTGCCCCTACTGCTGTGAAAGGAAGGAAACAGCACTGGGAGAACATGAGCTGCCTGCAGCCTCTGTATCCATCAGTCTTTGCTTCTCTGCATTTTGAAACAAATGGCACTCTAAAATAAAGTGAGACAATTTACGCCAGAGCAGGATATAAACTTGCACGCATTCTGTAACAGCTCCTGGATCTCCCACTGGACACCCTGAGTAAGACAAGAAAGTTCTCTGCTCGAGGACACGCAGAACTGCTGGACAGGAAAAGACCACTTGGCCAACAAAGCATGTTGTGACTGGATGTCTGCACAGATCAAGGTAGGTTTCTGTGGTTTTCCGGTAGACAGTTGTGACTGACACAACGCTAAGAAATCAGCCCTCCTCCTTCCCCTTCCTGTCTTGTGACCTTTAGTACCACTCGTTAAGGATTACTGTATGTAAGAACTTGGGAAGCATGCTTTTAGTTGGAAATGCAAAATAGCATCCTTAACTCAAGAGTCTCAGCTCTTGAGAAATGCTGCGGAAGTTTTCCTGATCTACCAACAGCACCGACTCTTACTACCATCCTGCAAGAGTTAGAAGTATAGAATTTTGCTAGTATTTAATTCTAACTTCCTACTACTAGACACCTCCCCAGTATGTGTAGATGAATGTGTGTTGTGTGTGAGAAGTTTCATGGATATTTATTAACCCAAATTTCACCGAGTCAAACTTCTGGATTTATAATAACACTTTTAGGCTCAAGTTCTGGAAAGTATTGCTACTCAGGTCAGAACAGTATCCTAATGTGAAGCATCTTTAAAGCACATGGTAAATCTTAATCATTTTAAGTCCCTAAGAGAATTATCCTAAGCAACTTCTAAAATTATGTCCTGAGAATTGGGATTTCAAAGTAAGCATTTCTAATCTTCCATGCATCATTAGAAACCCTCCAGCCCTCAAAACTAACCCCTGCCACGCTCCCCTTGGCTACTATACATTTTGGTTTAATTCTCCACTTTTAGACTAGAGGTCCACCAGGAGTACTAGCTTAGCCTAGGTAGTGATATTTTAATTTCCACATCATTCAGGTCCGCTGCAGTATTCAGGCAAAAGGATGGTTGTAATTCCAGCCTTCTTAGCAATCCACTACGACTACGATAGGCAAGGCTGTCAAGATGGCAGCAACAACCAGATATTCCAAAAAGAAAAGTGTTAGCGTAGACAAAACTCAGACAGCATCCACCCATCACCTAGCACACGGGTTACTCTCAGCCCCTGGAACTTCTAACAACAGGAGCAAAGCTGTGTGCAGATTTTCATGGTATTCTGAGCTCCTCAGCAGGACACTATATTGAGCACAAACTGGCCGTTTTAATAAAAATTGCTTGGCAACAGGGGTTTTGTATAATACAAACATTTCTACATAAAAACACAAGGTAGCTTTCTCCATGTGATTACAGCCGGGTCCACAGTAATGCAGACCAGATGTGCATTCTGCATTCCAGCGTATTTGTTAATCTGGAGGCTCTGTGCTGTGCGGGGGGGGAACAGTTTACAGAATGATTCACATTAACCAGGTACGGCTGTTTGAAAATGGTCTTTATTATTCTGAAAAAGAAATTAATCAAGTTCTCTTGTTTCGAAAAAGCTCATCTATCACCCTAAAAGTGTTCCATACTCACAGTTTAACCTGCCTTGTATTTTACGCCTGCTCCTGGTTTCAAGCATTGCGCTCTGAATTTTGTTGTTGTTTTTGTAATACCTTAAGCCTCATCCTTCCTGCCCACCAGTTCTGCAGTGGGTGTAGCCACATGCATTGAGGCAATTACTCATGATCCTTATTTTCATTATGAGAAGGAGAACGAGGCTGAACGGTATGGCTTTTGTTCAATGCAGAAGGCATATCTGTCAGATGTTACTCCTGTCACATCTGGTAAACTGGAATTTTCACCCTTGAAGTGAGGGTGGCTGCACCACTGGAGAAGTAGCTGAGTGGGAGGAGCTACACTCATATACAAGATGAAAGTCAGCAGAAGAGAAAATCTTATACAGTTACTCCAACTTTTACTTTCCTATGGTATACTTCAAAGAAGTATCAGATCTGCTGAATCTCTGACCTGTTTTCCCCTTTAATGTCACCTGCTTCTGTGACAGTATTGCCCAGAAGTGCTCTACTGACAACACATCAGCTCTTTCAAAAAGATTCTGCATGCTGCTCTAAACAGCAGTCTCTGAAATCGTCATCTTCTTGTTTTCCTCCAAGGTCTGGTACAGCTGCCTAACAACCTTTTATAAGCTACTAATTGCGTCCAGGAAAAAAAAAGAAAAGTAACCAAAAAGCCTGAATTTGCCAGTTCATTGTTTGGGAGGTTGCCTGGCCGCTTCATCTAACTGCAGCATTTTACAAAGTTCAAGCTGTGTTTAATTTCTCTGTTCTCCAAGAGCTCCAGCAATCTGAGCCTGCGTTGCCCAGCCTCCACCCACAACACAGGCAGCAACATACGGAGAAGGAAAGAAAGGGGTAGGAGGAGCGAGCGAAGACAAGCCATTTTACAGTCTCTCGGCATTCCAGTCCCCTGCCTAATTCCCATCTTTGGAAGAAAAAAGAAGGGGGAGAGGACAGCCTGAACTTTTGACCTGCGGGGCAGACACCCAACCAGAACAGAGAAGAGCCATAAAGGTGTCTGTGCAGGGCCCTGATCTCACCACAATCCTCTGCAGCTTGTTTCCTCACCATCCTCCTCAAAAAAATGTTGATTACTTGTTTTATGATTGCCAGATGGTGGACTCTACTGAGAACCTTCTTCCATCCACAGTGACTGCCTGACCCCACATAAAACTGGAAGGGGCCGGACGCTTTTCCACCCATCCCACCATGGGAGGATGCCGAGACCTTCCAATGGGAAAGAAGCCGATCCCATTTGTACCAATGTGTTTTCAATTCTGTGCAAGGAATTCACGCCTAGATTTAGAATCAGCGGCAGGTTAGCTGTTCGTAAAACATTTACGTTATACCAAAAGTATGTAACATTTTAAGAGGCAAACACAAGATGAGCTTCCCCTTGCCCTGAGAAGTGGATTTAAACTTTGATACTGCCATGTAAACACGGGCAAGAGACACTCTGTCTTCGGGAGCACTTTGCAGCTATTTCTCGATTGCTGTTCAATGAATGAACACAATCACCGTAGGCAAAGCAAAACTGCAATTTTAAAGATACTGGCTTGTGGACACACAAAAATTTGCAACACCTATTCCAGAATGGCTCCTGTGTGGACACAGTGCTCTGGAATAACGGCATTTTATGCCACAGAGACTAGGGAGTGTCCTCAGCAGAGCTCTGGAATACAGTCACTGTTCCTCTAGAACAGCAAGCCCACGCAGGGAGCTGTTGCGAAGGTACACTGGACTCTTCCTTTTCTTTCATTGCACTCCATTTCCCCACACGGACAGGCTCCAGGCTTCCAACCACAGCTGCCTGTGCCAAGAGTAAGCAATACTGCAGAGCTTAGGGCAGGGAGGGAAGATACTCCTACTTTTCCTCCAGTTGAATACAACTCTTGTATCTTGTTTTGCCATAACCATCCAGATTCTTTTCCCTGAATCCTTTTTTCCTCTTGCTCTAACCCATCACCGTAACCATTGAAATTGTGAATACACTACCAAAGATCATTTTCATCTCTCCCAAGCAGACACCAAAGAAATTGGAAAACATCCTACTAACCCCCCCAAAATCTCAGACTCATTTTCCATAGAAGCAGGAATTGCCACTAGGGAGGCAGCGGATCCATCCATGACTCTGTTTCAACAAATCTGGTTGGTGATGCATCCTAACCATGCTCCTCTGGACATCTCCTTGCCTAAACAGTGTCATATGCTGCTTCTATTTCAAGGGCTGTTGTAAATCAGCACAGCTTCTTTCAATTAACGCAGCTGCGTAGATGTTTATTGCTAAAAAAGCATGGGCACCAAAGGTTCCCCCTCCAGGGACAGACAGGATTATGGAACTGAAGGAACCACCACCAGTTAATCAGCAGCGAAGCGGGTGGGTACACCATTATCCCATCGCAAATGCCATGAGGGTGATACAAGCAAATATATCCTGTTCAAGATCCACTTATAACAGGCTAGGACTACGTATACCACTTACTTACAGCTCAGCTGATGATGAGGTATGGCAATTCAAATGCCAGTGACTGTATATAACTCGACTTTTCCAGTACTCCATCAGAATTAGCTTTTCACTGGAGACAACAACATTGATAAAATGGAGCACTGACAGACTCGAGGAAGGGAAGTCCCTAAGGCTATTAAACACAAAGACATAACTTCCAGCTCAGGAAGCCCTTAAGTCACACACGACTGGAGTATATATTGAGGAAAGTATCTCCGTAAGCTTAGCCTAGTCTCCTCTCTTTCCATCAGTGTTTACTTGTTGTCCACTTTCCGAGACGGGATGCTGGGTTAGATTGATGCACAGAACGGGCATTTTCACATACCACAGTTAATAAGGTATTTTTTCCTTCTAACTCCAGCCCACACTCACAGCTGAGTCACTCAGCCTTATTCTGTTATTTCATTCCCTCCTTCTTCCATTACTCCCTCTGCCATTTTAACTGATAAAACCCCAAAGTTCACAACCCCACTGTCCTAGGATTCCCCTCAGATATGGTATCCTCCCCCACATCAGTGATAAATAAGATTTACAGGGATGCTGACTGCATCATCCTCTAATCTCCCTCTGCCCCGACATACCGACCAGCCATAAAGTTTAGTGTGACCCCCTTTCTGTTGTTGTTTACAATACAATCCTGCTTTAGCTTCTGTCTTGAATAGCTATCACGAAGGTCAGTTGGATCTAATTGCTCTGGGTGCCTCCTAATGACCACAAATAGCACCTTTTTAACGAGCAGAGAGGGCAGAGAAAGAAAGAAAATGAAAAAGAAAAGAATCCAGCCTTTCAAAACCAGAGAAAGCCCGGACTCCAGCTTCTCTCAATTACCCACATCTTTGACTTCTCATGAACTTTACTAGGAAATGCACATACAGGTATCTGAGAAGGTATCTTAATTTTTACCACCAAGATTTAATTAGGGGATTGATTCTCCTCTCACATACTTCAGATGGATTTTATTGTTCCCTCTTCTCCCTCCAGTGTTCTCTACTCAGCGTGGCACAGTACAGGATTGTACCACAGTAGCACAGATTCCCCAATGCCAGCAGGAAACCAGAGTCACACACGCACAATGAGCGTCTATGGTTTGTTTGGGGAGAATTTCTTATTTAAATGCAAATTTGTTCAGGTTCAATCATCACCTAAGTTTTGCTCCTCTTGTACGGATTCATCCTGGTCTGATACAATGTTCTACACAAGACAGGGTCCCAGAAGATATCGCAATACTCATTACTTCTGTGTTCCTTGTGATCCTGCTCTTCCTCTTGCTAAGTAACAAGCCCAAATGTTACCACTCCTCCTCAACCAGCTCTTCCCATTTCCCTGCCTCCAGAGAAGTGGAAGGGTTTCTAATCCTCTTCCCATGATGGAGTTTTCCTTATTCACTCCTACGACAAAGAATACCTTGTTCTGGCCATACCGAGTTCTCTTGCTGTTTGTTGTAAAACCTACATAGAATTTAAGAGTAAATTCTTAGCACACCTTTCATCTCCCATTTTTGGTTTAGGATTTTGTATTTTGTTTCTCTTTTCATCTTACATCTGGCCAGCAGAAGGGCTGATAGATCCCTCTTATTTACTTCATGCATGTAACTTACATCCCAACACTAAACAAAGACCACATGAATCCCTCCAGTATTGCGAAAGAGTCTGATACTTTAAAAATGCTTATAAAAATGCAGGAAGTTATTTACTGAATTTAACATGCACTTTGCCTATAAATAAGTTAACACCAGGGGGGAAAAAATAGGGTTTTTTTTTTTAATTAATAAAGAATGTGCTGGGAAACATTTTGAGAAAGGGCCACGTGGAATGTGGATACCTTTTATAGTGGCGCCTGAACACAACCGGACTCACTGTCTTAAAACAATTAGGAATTTGCACATACAGCCCTAATTTTTTCTTTAACAAAGTGTCAGATCATCCAGGAACCAGTCCAACACCAGCCCGTCAAACTACGTACAGCTGAACTCCAGGGAAGGACCATGAGTGCACGGCTTATTCTAAAGCAAGATAGGCAAGGTTTCAGTTTCTTTACAGTCCATTCTTGCTATCGTATCCCTCAATGCCATACAGATACTTCTCCCACACAAATGTGGAACACAGTTTGGGGGGGAAACCAGAGCTACAGACAATTTCTGTTATATAAAGAAGCACTGTGTATAACAAACAGTACTCTTTCCTATACACAGTGCTGTTTAATTCCCCCCCTGTAATTTATGTTCATAAGAAACTCTACTTTGAATGCAACTCAGGGCATTTCACATTCCACCAAACTTGTATCCTCCTTCTCCTACACCGAGGTGGTTTTTGGGTTTTCTACTTCTTCAAAGAGGCACCATGCTACCAAACAGGATCCTGATTAATTTTTTTGTGTGCACCAAGGGCAACAATGAGTCTTTCCAAGACCTCACCAGGCCAAAGGCAGCACAGGGATTTTCTTTAAGGTACATCTTTCTTCTGCTGCTGACTAAAAGGTCCACTCAAGCAGTCTGTAACCCCTTGCCCCAGCTATCTGCTGAAGTGTCAAGGAAAGGAAGATTCTGACATTACGTTTGCTACCTCACCTGTAAAGACACTACATTGCCAAAGCCCACATGCATCCATTAAAATGGGTAGAAGAAAAACAAGGAAACCACCACCAAGAGCAGCACACAGAGCAGGCACTTATTGGGGAAACTGAGGCAGGCTCAGAGGCAAGACTGCAGCTGACATCAGTTGGACTTTCATGTGACAATTTATACAGCAAGGAACCACAAAGGAGTTTGCAGAGCAGAGTTCTTATACTGTTCATGTATAACCTGAAATTATATATGCACAGTATTTAATCCTAACTTTTGACCAGTCCCAACAGCCTTTTAAGGAAGAGCAGTAATTTAAAGTTTGTGGCCCATGAAAAGAAAAACCTACAACCCAACAGATGAGGTCTCACACACAAAGCTTCCTTTATATCCTTGTTAATTGGGATCTCCAAAGTGAAATGGCATAACATCTATTTTTACCCCTGGGAAATGACTGAGAGAAAGAAGAGAAGAAACCAAGATGAAAGAGAGATTAGATACATTGCATCTAGTTGTGCACTACAAAATATGCCTCTTAAAAAGGATTTTTTCTTCTCCAGTCTTGTAAGTTTCAATAAAGCATATATTTATCTCAAACAATGTAAATATTATGCATTACCTCAGGTTCTCTTATCTTAGTGAATCTCTGAAGTGTTTGTGTATTTAATTTTCTACCAAAATTGCAGAATCCATACAAAGTTAGCACACAGAAACTACAATATAACCTTAAATTATTTAAATTGTTATAAAAAATGCCAGCACAGACACATGAAGATGAGTTGGAAGTAACATTGCCTCCAGCACAGAATCCCATCAAAAAGCACGGAAATTATATTAAAAGAAAAGCTTTTTGACATAAGCCTGGGATTAGTTTTTTTCTCACCTCCTTTTTAAGTGCCTCATCAACCTCCCAACCACAGCCATGCCTGCTGTAATAGCTGACCGTCCTAATTCATACCCTTAATGATATTCCCCCCAAACTACGCAGTCTTTCTCGAGCTAGCTACCACAGTCATCAAGGCTCATCGGGGACATACAATAGGCGGTAAGACCATGCAATACCATCAGCATCCTTGTTTTTATTATATCTGATAATTTTCCAGGCATGCAAAGAGCACATGACAATTGCCTGACAGGAAAACGTAAGTGACATCGATGTAAAATAACTGCAGAAAGAACCCACACTTCAAAAATGAAGGGTGATTTTGGGAACCCCTGTGTTTGGATATTCTCCTTGGGGTATTTCAGCAGCCCTCAACTTTCACAGTGCACTTTTCTTCTGAAAATCAGACCCCAAGGAAGTATCCAAAAGCTGAAAACCCAAAAATTAAAATGGGGTGGTGGAAGAATATCTGTACTTATCTAGAGCAGTACTGATCAAAGCAATCTTAAAAAGTTCGAGCAGTGTCTAGGGAGGAACTCAGGTTGCAGGGCAGTGACCCAGCCTGTGCTCGGTCCATCTGAGGCTGCAGTAGGTCACCGGGAGCTGGCAGGGCAACTTCCCCATTGACCACTGCTTCCTCCGGGCACTCGTACTGCAGCCCGCTGCTTAGAACGAGAGACTGGCAATCACGACACCCAGCTTTTATTCTCAGGTCTGGAGATACACCACGGAGGCCACAACACCCCACTGGAGGTGAAGACTCGCTGGTCCTGGGCTGCACGCCAGGAGGAAGAGCCTATCAAGCCATCAGAACACAGGAGAGCCCGGACTCCAGGGTTCCAATTGCAGGTCCACCAGATAACTTCTTGTGTGGCCACAGACAAGCCATCAGGTCGTTCCCTATTTCAGTTTACTCCTCGAAGGAGCAGATGAAATACAACTCTTTGTCGCAGGGCCACACAATGGCTGTTTAACATATGTAAATGATTCTAACAGTCTCGAGCAAACTAAGCAGGAAAGGCAAAGCACTGCTGGTGGTATTGCTTCAACTGCAGCCCTGATAGCGTGTGATGTCACTGGGACAGCAAATCTGAATGCTGGGCACACAGAAGTTTCTTTAAATGCAAAAGCAAAGCCCTGTGAAAGGATTGTATTCCTAATCACGCCTCCTGTCACAGCCCCGGCTTCCATTTGCAGCACTGTGTATGGGTGCGTAAGCGCATGCATGCCCGGCCTCTCCTTTTGAAAAAAGAACCTAACAAATCCTTCCAGACAGCATTAGAGAGGAGACACTACCAGATCAAAACAGCCACCTGAAGTGACCCCTCTTCTGCTTCAGAGACAGTTACGTAAGCTTTGTGCAGGAGTGGGAACCGACGGGAATGCGGGACGACAGAAGGAGAAACCTCCCATGCCAACAGGTTCCTTTTTGCTGATTACAGGCGGGCACTTCTGCAACACGCTCTGATGTAATGGGCCTGGCCTTTCAAAGCAACACTAATTATCAGCGGGCCACCCTCCTCCAAAGAAGTTGCACCACAAACGTAGGAAGGGACACGTTTCACAGAAAAGTAAAACACAGCCTCTTCGGTATATTAGACCTGAGAATCACAGAAGCACAGGATGGTTTGGGTTGGAAGGGATCTCAGAGATCATCCAGTGCCACCCCCTGCCATGGGCAGGGACACCCCCCACTAGCCCAGGTTGCCCAAAGCCTCATCCAGCCTGGCCTTGAGCCCCTCCAGGGATGGGGCATCCACAGCTGCTCTGGGCAACACCATAACAAAATCTAGCCCACTAGATGTTCAGACACATCGAAGTATCCCTCATTCACAATCACCGGGAAACTCCCAGATGGAAAAAGAAACACCTACAGCATGCTTATTGCCGCCTGGCCCAGCTCCTTTGCCTAAGCACCGTGTTTCCGAAACGCTGTCAGAGACACACATTTAAGTTCTGTGGCTGATTAAGCATATGCTCCCGATTCAGGGAGTAAAAAAATATGGAAAAACTGTATTCCAAGATCAAAATAAACACTGGAAAAAAGTAAAGTAACACCTTTTGAACTCCTTTATGTGAGTAGAAGTGAACAGGCTGGACTAAGATTTACCAAGAGTTTTGGTTTATTCATTTCATTTTCCGAGTATCTCCACAGCCTTAATGGAAAGCGACAAAGGGCACTCTGAAGATCTTAAACGCTCTTTATCCTGTAGCAACCCAAAATAGCATCTTGTGATGTACTTGTGAAATTCTAAAGAAGCCGCACAAAAGCCTAGAAGCCACAGGCAGTGGAAAATGGAGCACAGCAACGCAACTTATGATCACACAGATCACAGGAACATACAGAAGAGAGAAAAGGGAGACATTCATTCTCTAAATGAGTAGTGAATGGGAGCCTGGGAACTGCATGTTTGGGAGAACTTTAAAAGGGACTTTTAAAGAAGGGGCACAGGCTTTCCCAGCACTGACCTGCCACCAGTAAATCACTGGGTTTGCTGGCTTTTTACTACTGGTAGTATCGCCCTGAGAGCCTCAACAGTTTTCATCAGTGCCTGACTTTAATTGCAAGCTGCTCCCAGAAGATACTAGGGCACAGATGAAAGAGTGCTAAACACTTTTAAAGGCTTTAGCCAGGGGCCTGTGCTGTGGGTAATTTAATTAACAGTTCAGCATCCAACACATGACCGCAGCCAACTCTGATACTGCGAGGCCTCAGTCCCTTGGAGAATGACCTATGAATATTCCAGAAGAGAGAATACATCTCTTGCTTACTGATTGTTCCTAAACAAGGTCACTAAGTGCAATACCACTGTGTTTCCTCTCCTCATTCTTCTTACATTAAGAAGTTTTTCCTTTATTATATGAAGGAAGTGTTCTCTCCCCAGAGATACTCCTCAGAGGACTGAAAGCGATGCTGTACCACTGCCCACCCAGCTGCAGCCATCCAGGCTCTATGATGTTCAATTAATACTTCATGTGACTCAGAGGGGCCCTGAAACATGGTGTAGAACACCACAGCGCTTCCAGAGATGTTCTAAAAATCACTGCTGAACCAGGACTGCTTACAGGAATGGACCATGAAGCATTTCTCAGTCTTTTCGAGTAGATTTCACTACAACCTGCCGACCTCTCCTCTTAAAGAGGAAAGAACAAAATATGCCAATAAAAGAAAGAGGAGAAGAGATTCTTTCTTGCTAAACCCTTTTTCTGCGAAAGCAGAACTGTCTCTTTGAATCTGCATTCAGGTAGTTCTGCTTTGCTCAGTTTAAATGCAAAACCAACAGAAAAAGTGAGAGATAAACAACACAAACAGCCTCTGTGGCTCCACAGAAGAGCCAGCTACCAAGCTCCTTCAAATATCCTTAGATGAACACCACGGATTTTGGCTCATTTAAAGCACGATGTGAAGGACAGTAGGTTGCTGAATATTTTGCTTTATCCCAGGAGACAGCAGAAGACTATATGTCTGAGAAACGTGGAACACAAGAAAGTTACCTTGTGTTCTCCAACTGTTTTTTTTTTCCCCTCCTTTCTTTTCTCTGAACACTCCTGCACAGAACCACCATGACTCAAGTACAGAAAACATGAACTTAACGCTCCCTGTTTCTCCATGGTCACACAGCTACAGATTTTCCAGAGGCTCACTGGAGTTTACAATTTCCGGTCTTGTATGGCAAGCAAGAGATGAAACAGAACAGATTTTTCTTCAAAGGAACGACTAATGTGAAATTACTTTCATCATATCAAATTTTGGCACCAAGCGCAAAGAGATATCTAAAACTTTAACCGCATCAACATGCGCAAATGGGAGTTGGAAGCTTCATTTCACTATCATCTTATTCAAACAGATGAAGCCTTACCCCACCAGAGCCATTTCAAAGAACAAAGGGATCCTGTACAGAGAGGCTGAAAAACTTGACGGACCTTGCTCTCTGCTCAGCTATCCACAAGCACATCGGCAGAAATAAACAGTGTAGGAAAGGAAAAGTTTGGTCTATCATTGCTTACCAGTTGCATGTTGCATCTACAAACAATTCTGAAGTTTTGAAGCTACCTGTATCTTTCAATACTGGTAATTTTAGAATGTAAGCGGTTGGTACTTTCTGGAAAGCAGGCCAATACCAGGCAGGTCCAGATGTACACACAAACTCACTAGGGTCTTTGGAAAATCATTGGCAATGAGGAAATTACGCTCTAGTTATGTCAGTGTACATCCAAAATCAGTGGAGTTAGAGGCCTTTCACTGAGAGCAGTCTCTGCCCTATTTACTGTATCAACCACACACAAATCACAACTGACATCTTACTGGCAACGAGCTGAATGAGAACATGCCTATCATAGCTAGCATTTAACACTATAGATACATGTCAGTGTGCATTTCAGAGTCACTATTGTTTTCTTTTCCCTCTAACGAGAAGAGATTCCCCACCCCCCAGCCCTCCGCATCCCTCTCTACCTCATTTCCATCTGGCTGACACTGCATTAATGCTAAACCTCCAGCTGGATCCCACAGTATTGTCTTGAACATTTTGTTCCAGCAGAGCTGAACTCCGGGAGACTCCGGGCTCTGAACACAAATCACAAGGCTGGATGTACACACAAGAGCAGCCTCTCAATACCAGACGGTGCCCCGGTACCGTGGCGGGCAGGCTGGAAACGTGGCTGGTTCATGGAAGGAG
This sequence comes from Pterocles orientalis, assembly GCA_011057875.1. NCBI lineage: Eukaryota > Metazoa > Chordata > Aves > Pterocliformes > Pteroclidae > Pterocles > Pterocles orientalis. The sequence goes on from WKFP01013900.1 coordinate 558,282, forward strand.
GCCAGTTGTTGTGCCACTGGGTTTTTTGTTTTGGTTTGTGTTTTTTTTTTTAAGACACTGCCTCTTTTCACACAAAGCAGACAAACGGGAGACTCTCTCTCTTTCCCTAACAAGAGAGGGTCTACTCCGTAAATCTTAAAACTTCCCCAGCCTGTGGTTTGAGGGCGGAAGCCAGCCTCACCCAGCGTTACAGTAACACAGTGTTTTTAAGGCAGGATTCATTGAAATCTGCAGATGAACTGAAAGAGCCCAGAGCACTCCAGTCGCAGTCCCACACATTTGCATTCCTCCTCTCCTCCAGTGAAATATACAACCGCCTCTGGCCACAACAGAGCCAGAACACTGGGCTACCTTGGCACGGCCTGACCTCCACATCTCCAGTCCAGGTCAGATGCAGACCAGCAAAGATCAACAGGACCAGGCTCCCAGTTAAGTTCCCAGAAAACGTGTAACAGGCAGTACCTTGTATTCACGCGGGCAGGTAGCTTCCTCATGACTGCTTCAGGCAGAAAGCGGAATGCCTCGCAGTAAGGGTTAACAGGACTGGCTATTGTAATCCTTTACCCTCATCAAACAGGGTAAGAGGCCTCCCATGCTGGAAACTCCTATGACCCAGTTAAAAAAGACAGTGACCCAGTTCTGTTATGACAGGAATGAAGCCCTTCTAATTTCCTCAAACAAGAACTGTTTCAGCTAAACAATTCAATTCCATTAGAAGCAGCCCTCTCACAGAACAGAAATTTGCAAAATTCCTTTTTTATTGCCACAGACTGACTCTTTCACAGCACCATCCATGTCAGTGTATCTCCAAGTGCTTTACAAATTAAGAAAGCACATTTAATACAGAATAACTAACTGCCCATATTCAAATTTCCCTCTTGCTTTCAAAGGTAAGAATTTCAACCTAAACCAGTATGAGACCATTCCAGCAACCATTCGAACCGTTAGGATGGTGCTTTCAGGGCAATATTTCTCCTAGTAAGAGATGTACAAACTATTTCTCATTTATACTAAACTCCCTTTACCGCTTCAGTAAAAAGGCAAAGTGCCACAAAATGCACATAAGCATATTGAAAACTATCTTTTGTGCTGCACTACAAGATACTTTAGATGAAAGCTGTCTGACAAGAGCTTTGCATAGGAGAATCAGGTGCTAAGTGACATACATATCTCACTGCAAGTACCAATAGACAGCCACAAAGAGAGGAAGTGCTAATCAGTGCACTTGTGCTTAGAACAAGGAAAAAGTATTTGCTGCTTTTTGTGAAACTTTGTGACTATTGTGGAAAGTTCCCATTTAGACAAATCCTCGACCTGGAGTCTACCGATGATACAATTTTAAAATCAATTAGATACATAAAGACTTTTCAAATCTATCCTTGCAACACAAATCAGGGAATGGCGAGGGGGGGATGACAAAGGAACAGGTCAAACAAAATTTGTTACTCCTTTAAACAGGCACCACCAGCTACGTAAGGTCTGGCTGCTGAGCACAGGTCACCCCACCGGCACCACACGACCCTTACGGGAGCAGGGTTGCATCAGGGGTAACAGAGCACAGAGAGCCACGACAAACAACAAACACCTCCCAAACCTTAAAACGAGAATTCAGCCAGCAGCTGAAGTGAAAAACACTTTTCTCTCTCGTATGTAGCATGTTGCTTGCAACCCGAGAAAGGTAAATTCTGTATCCAAGACAGAGAGACTTATTTCCCTCAAAACAACACTTAACAAAAAGTTTGACCTTCATTCCATCTTCCACCACTGAAACTAACTTTCCTTTCTCCAAACAATAATCTGAATATGGGGCCAAATCTGTAAATAACGAGTTACATAAAGAATTTCTTATAACTCACAAACTGTGAAACACTAGCATGCTCATTCACTTACAAGGTAAAGCACATCCATTCTAAACCACGCCAGAATTTTCTAACAAACTGGTAAGAGCAACAGTGAGGCTCAATCCACTCTACACCAGTTTTGTTTCTTCATGCCACAACTTCACTTTTTAACTCATTATAGCCACAGTGCGTGCAGCAAATCTGACGAGATTTTAGAAGCGAGTGTTAACACCCTGGCCAAAAAGCACAATCTAAAAGCTGTCAGCATAGGAGGAAGCACAGTCGTTTATTCAGATCAGAGCTTGTGACAGGTTTCTATCTGACCTAAGCTTGCCTCGCCAACACAGTAGACTAATATCTCAGATTGCTGGCTCTGAGCAGGGACAGAAGATGTTATCTGATAGCTGTCATTATACAATTGACTCATGTCACCTGAGAAGACCTACAACCTACAAGGCTGGAACATTTATTATAAAGCACTTGGTACTCACATACATCTGTCAACAACTTCATCTCAAACATGAAGCCCTATGACAACACAATGCAAAAAGGCTTTTTTTTTTTTTTAAATAGATACAACACCTGAAACAGAATGAAATACTGGCAGAGCTTTTTCACTAATTCTTCGCATGGCATCTGGGGACACACACACATATATATATATATGACAAAAATAACCAGTGTTTGGCTGTATGGGCACGAGCACCACTACAAACTAAGGTCACGGCCGTATCAAGTCACTCTGAACTACGTTTCCATCCAGCACATTGTCGTTTGCAAGAAGAGCACAAGGTAAGCTTCTGGCCATGCTGTTCAGTTTCTGCCAAAGAAAATTCCCCCTCAACAACACAGGTCTGCTGTGGTCTCCTTTACAACGTTCCTGCCCTTTTTCCACTCGGTGTAAAAGACCAAATGAGATGCAGATCACATCTTTCTTTCCTTTACAAACTGGAAACCCTCCCAGCTACGACCACTCTCTCGAAGCAGTACAGCTGCACTGCAGTATGGATTGAAAGAGGAAGTTTTCCTTGACACTGCACGAGTGACACCCTGGAGACAGTGCTCATGCACCCTTCTGAGGGGTCTCTGCGCTGTTGATTCCCCTGTCAAAGCTCAGTTGTCAGGATTCAAAAATAAAACTATAGCACAATGTGTCATCATTAGTTCTTCCCTCCTCTCTCAGCAGTAAGAGCTGTATTGTAGCATCTCACAAAAAGTCTACATGGAGAAAAATACTACATCCTTAGTTTGACAGGAGTCTTCCTAGGCCCCATTCTCAAAATGCTACCAAAAGGACTACGTACTCAGAATAAATGTATTTTTAACACAGTGCTAATTAGAGATGGACAAATTGGGTTTGCCACTTTCTCTTCCAAAAATGTCAACAGCTTCTGAAGACAACACTCCTTGGCTCTTCCACTACCAAAATTCAGAGCAACTCCGAGCCTCTAACGAGCTGCGTGTGAAGGCCAAGGTAAGGTAACATTTTAGCAGCTTCCATACATATTCATAAAGACACAACAATTCTCAGCAATAATATAATCCTATATATATGTAAAATGCTTCACAAAAATCCTCTCAACACCCCTGTTGGGCAGGGAGGTTAACATGGTTAGTCCTGTTTCACAGAGAAGTGAAGTAACTTGCCCAAGATCACCCAGTTAAACGCTGTCAACAGCTGGGATTATAAAAAAGTTCTCGACTCAATCTTCTACCCTACCCACTAAAGCAGTATTACGTCCCTGCACCTTTGGTAATGACAAGGGGAGGACAGCTCCTTCCCCACCACCCGTGAACAAGTTATTCCTAGCAAACACCAAGTAATTTCAGAGCAGGAACGAATGAACTCCTATGTAGTTAATTCCAGGAGCTGATCCAGTCCAGGCCTGCCCAGGAGCAGAAGGAAATTCTTTCACATACATAGGAAGAAGAAAAAAGAAAGAAAGAGGAGGAAGAAAGACAAAAGTGAAGTGCTACATCTAGAGTAAAGCTTCACAGTCTCTGAATAGGAGATAAAGAGATCCTCTATCCCAAGAACTGAGCTGCCTGAATAGGGACAATATTTTTCAAGTCCATAAATTTCTTGCTAACCTGACTTACCCTGTAAAGCCTCCAAGGTGTGCTTGTGGCTTTAAATATTTTCTTGTTGCTGCTTTGAAGGCAAGAACAGACATGATCTCCAAAGCATCCACCGATACGCAGTTGAGGGGGAGAAGGGGGAGGAGGGGGAGGTGAATACTGTAGCTAGCTGAGAACTGTCAGATTGTGTTTGCCATCAAGGAATGCCATTTCCCAATGCCCGAGTTTAACTCTGGAATGAGATGCATGCTGCTGCTGACCCCTCTGCTGACATTCTATAGACTCCCTTATCTCATCAGCCCCTGAGCATCCCATCCTCACTCCTCCGCGTTCATGTTCCCAAACTGTCAATCTCTCTGCAATGACTCACAAGGTTCTGAACCCACCATTCGCCTCTATGAGTCTTACTATTTTTTCATACACGTCCTTCTGGTTTAGATGGAGAGGCGTCTTATTCTTCTTAAACGTTAAAAACAAAATTAAAAAGACTCACTGAAAGCAATATGCCCTCAGCACAACAGCCTCCCTGAGAGCACTGCACACTTCAAAGAAAAAACACAAGAATCTAATTCTGCTCTCCAGTTAGAGTGCTGTAAATTAGGAATAATTCTACTGAAGTCAATCAAGCCACAATCATTATAGCAACCACTGTGAGCAAAAGAAAGCTGGGCCTGCCTGTGGGCAGATTTCAGGAGTGACACGGATTAGAAAATACATTGGAAGAAGGGTATTAAAGTTTAGGGCAGCTTTACAGATTCTCTGTGTACTTCCCTTACAATCATCTTAAAACTAGAATTGTCTTTACCTACATTATAATCTCCACCACTAGATATGCCAGTTGAGTTGTTTATGATTTACTAGATCAGCTAGTCAGAAGCAGCGGTACAACCACCACCTGTGCATTACTACCACAATTCTGAGGATGGTGGAGTGGTTTGAGATGGATGCCAACCAAAATTCCACCACAGGCATCATCTGCCATACCTACATGGCATGGACGTATCATCCATTGCGGATGGCTCCAGTTCTTTACCTTCTGTCGCACCACAACCTGGACACCCCATATTAAACCAAAGGCTCACTTAAGACGGCATTTTTGAAACTGGAAGAGTCCAGCAATCGGTAACAGAACTGTTTTAATGTCTTCTCATCCAATCCCACTGCATAGACCAGAAGGAAAAGAGTGGAAGTAAGATGGATCTTCCCAAAACATCTATTTAGATGCTTTGATATTCCTTAAGCTACTGAGTAACCTGACCAAAATGGAAAGGGTTAAAGAAAACCTAGTATGCTTATTTTTCAGAGAGCATACAACCAAACACAAACATGCACATCCATACATTATTGGATTTGCTGGTTTAATCAGCAAGTACCAGTGACTCAATTAGCCTCTTAGCAGTGCCTAAATGCCACTAATTCAGCCCGCTGGCTGCTGCAGCATACATACACAAGCTTGTCCCTTCAGATTTAGCGGTAACAGCACCGCTATTCTTCTCATGACAGCACTAGGGGCCCAGACAGTCTCCTTCTCTCTCTCTCTGTTCTGCCAACCACACAGAAAGAAAAGACCCCAGGGCTGACTGTGTGTGAGCGTTGAGTAGGAGGAAAAAGGAAGAGGGAGACATTATTTCTATTCATTTTACAGCTTCATCCATCAAAAGCCTTTCTAAAAAAAAAAATGAAAAATGCATTCCCAGAAGCTCATGGTTTAGAGCAACAGCCTAATAAGGTGTTAAAGAAAAGACACTGACCTAATCTTCAGCAGCCAAATCTACTCCACAAAAGTTTAACAAATTACAGAAGCTAGGGCTGAAGAAATACTGTTTGATTCTATCCAATTCACACTCCCACCATTGCTAGTCTGTTACTTACATTGTTTGGTTTTAGGATAAAAGGATAAAGCACCAACATGTAAACCATACTTTTAACTGAAACTTTCATACCTTTGGCAATTTCAAATAACAGGACAGAATGCCAGCGGACAAACCAAGCAACCAACCCAGACCTGCTTTTTCTGTACACTCAACAGCCCATTTGTTCAGCTAAATTTTGTGACTCTCCCTTATATAATCACTAATTTTCAGGCAGATTGATTCCCTGGTGAGTTGTCGCACATTGTGTGGCCATAAAAGCACTAGTGACAGTCAAAGAAGGTGACAGGAACAGTAGGCTGGTGTTAGGGCAGAAGCCAAAAGGAGTTGTGGCAGCAAGTAGGTATCTGTCAAATTAAAGTGACCAAGCAACTACGGCTTCAAAAGTATTGACTCAGTATGAACAAAATGTGCTGTCAAAACACAACGTGTCAGAACTGAGCCCATCAGATCTATTTTATTTGATGACTATACATAGAATTACAGGTCAGGAGAAACACAGGAGATCCCAGAGGAGGAAAACACCTTTGCTAATTAACTCACAATGTGGAAAGTAGAGTACTCTTGCCCAGAAAACAGAGCAAAAGACACATGAAGTCTTCTCTCTCTTCCTCATAATCTTTCTCATCACTTAAAAATGAAGGGTCATTAAAAAAAAAAGGTCAAAGGCGCATTCAGTCTAGGTTTGGGAGCCACAACATTTGCAAAAGAGGCAATATTGCTTTAAACCCTCCCAGCAGCTTCCCAGCTGACAATCACTTGGCATCCAAAGGCTAGGTATGAACTTGGCAACCACAGGGGATTTCTACAACAATATTTGCAACATAAAATGAAACAAACAAACAAAAATAATACCCCTTTCAAGTACTAGACAGTAAACAGTCCTTGCACTCCCACTCCCCTTTCCTCATTAATATTGAACAGTTTAAAATAAAGATGTACCAAAAAAACCACCAGGGAATCCAGGGAATTCATTAAATCTTCAGTATTTCAGTTCACCAGTCTCTGATTTCCAATCAGCTGAAACTGGAAAGTTATTACTTCAGCTGCAGCCCCGGTCAGAGGAAAGACTAATCTCACACTCAGAAAGCTGCCAGCTTTCAGGTTCAGGATGAATGCAGGGTGGCTTTGCAGCAATGGCTGAGGAGAACGCAGTATCTTAATTAAGCAAAACCAAACAATCTGTCCCCAATGAACAAGGACATATACTCAGCCAGCATAAATCAGTGTTTCTTAGCAGAGGCCACTTGAGCCACACAATATGAAAACTGCAAATAGCATGGCAAAAAAATCACCAAGTTTCCTATTCTTTTATGTATCCTTGGGTTTGATATCTCATTTTGAGAGATGATCAGTGTATAAATTTTACATATCCTTCACACCCACCACCCCAAACCAACCACTAATACCTAGCTGTCGCCTCATTCCAAACAGACACCGCCAAGACTATTCCAGAAGCAACACCAGCACCATTCATGCCGAAGAACTCCCCCCTGCACAAAGGCCCACACCATCTTTCCTGAACAAAGCCAGAGGAAACTGTTGCCACTTAGGGGAACTCCATGGGAAGAACGCACAGAGACAATATCCTGCTTGGTGAATCTTAGGAGCCAAGCACAGCTTCTAAAAATGGTCACAGATTTGCACGGCAACCCTGCCTGCGTTGCTGTATCCACTGACCACGTCCCTGCTCCTTTCACTGCCCGTCTGATAAATCCCTTTATACGCTCAAAGCCAGCTGCTCCCAGAGCCCCCCATCTAGAGAAACTGCGGCTCCTCTTGCAACTTTCGCTTTACAAAAACAGTAGAACAAGACAAGTGTATCTTTGTAGTGGGGTTTTTTTTTTTCCTTTTTTTTTGGTTTGGGGATTTGTTTGGTTGGTTTGGTTTTTTTAATAATCAGAGCTCAACCACACAGGGTGTAGATAAACTCCCATGTGAGGATACTTTCTTTTTTGAAGGTGCCACAGAAATTACAAATTGCAGCATGATATTCGGTAAAAGCTGTACTTTTCCTAAATACTGTAGCGAGCAGGCCGGAGAGAAGCTCTAGCCAAATGAAGAGAGCTCACAATCAGACAAAAAGAAACTGAAGATAGTTCAAAAACATTATCTTGAGTAGGTGATGTTACTGCAGCTTATGGACATTTTGCCTCCCCTTGTCAGGAAAGCTGGCTTGCTAATTTATGGGCAGAGTGGGAAAAACAGAGGGATACAGACACAGAATACTTAAACCAGGACTCAGAATGGAGACAAAGCTCCCCTTTCACCTCCTGCTGCTATTTACCATCTGGGATCCTGAAAAGGGGGTGATGGGTAGTTTTGTGGTAGGTTTGGCAAGGGGCAGGACATTTAGGATTTTCTATGTGTAACGAGGTCATGTGTCAGCGCCTTCGCAGCACATGGGAACACTATCCAAAAGAAGGTTCAACAAAAGGGTTGCCCTGGCTGAACTGGAAAGAAATTCTATTTAAAAATATCCTGGCACCAATGCAGGATCTTAATAAGATTAATAATAATAATAAATTTGAAGAAAAGACCTCCAGAACCTAGCTTGGAAAAGCACAGGAAAAAAAAAGAAGGAATAAACATATCCGATTAAAAGGTGGATGTTATTTATTATTGCATTTTTAGAAGTGGTATGATATTTAAAAGTAAAAGGAAAATTCTGCATAACAGCATTTACACTTCTATTTAGTAAAAAAACAGGTCAGCTGACTCCATGTGTTTAGTTAACTTTTGCTTTCTTGATCCCCTTACATTGCAATTAGGAAGTAAGACCTCAACGGGATTATATAATATGAACTGCAACTCTGGAGTTACACTCATTTCCACTAGTACTTGGGGTGCTGGAAATACAGCAAGGACTGGAACCCTTGTAAGAAGTGCAGTTATTTTTTTCTTTCTAGCATAGCTTTGTTTCACAAAAACAATTTACAAAAAGCAGTTATATGAAATAAGGAGTTCTGGTTTAGAAATGCTGCTTCTGTTTTCATAAAAAGCATTATTAATAGGGTGAATTTCCCATCATATGATGCTGCAGTAAATCTTCAAACAGGGCGCTTTAATCAAAGGACCTGAAGGAAATGTGAGCATCCCGGCCTTTCTCCCAGACTCAATGTCTGCTGACTAAAGTGATTCTAACAACACTGCTACTGCGGACTGCGATCTGCACATTAAATTATTTAAAATCTATACTGCACAAGATGCACAGGCGCGAGAACTAGTCACTAGAACTAATGCAGTACTTTCTTATCTATGTGTCTCAAACTCCTGGTTAGTACAAGCCCCATTTTCCAGTCTGAAAGCTTTAAACTGAGAATGTCACTGCTACATCATCAACTTTACAGTGATGTGAAAGGCAGTTTGTGTGTTGTGGAAGACAAATGTGCAAAGTTTCTAACTGCACTGATGGAAAAAAATCACAAAAAGTTAGGTCAGATCCTAAAGAATGGATCCTTTAAAGCAACCACTGGATAACACGTGCAAATCTGTGGCACAGGGTACTGGAAGTAAAAATGTTCTTGTTCTGCCCCTGCCTTTCCTCTATGCACACACATGCACCGATCCAAAACTGGAGCCAGCAAGCACTAACAGGAATCACAATCGGCATATTGGTATGAGACACAAACAGATGGACACCGAGTCCACCAGAGAAAGGCTCTCTGACACATCAGAGTTCACGATGGCTCAGCCCTGCAGCAGTGGAGCAAGGCTGCAATAAAACCCCTTCTACCATAAAAGCCAAGCTATCTATCACCCTAAGAAACTACTGCTGAGGCCATATAGCACCAGATGTACTCCTGAGCGTTCATTTAGGCAGACCCCGCTCAGCATCCCGCCACCCAACACTCTTCTTCCCTGACTTCCCGAGTGTTCCTATTGTGTCATCTGCAAACTGCAGAAATGAGCAGAGGTTGACCGTAATGAGGATGCGGTCCTTTAACGACCTGGGGGATCACTGACTGCATACTACCATTGCTTGGAGGAGCAAGCTTCATTTCCATCTAATAATGGCAGATTTTCATCTATAGTATCAGCATACAATGTAAGTAGAATATCCAGACTCTCAAACCCCTCCACTTATCACCTGGCTCCTGCCTAGAGATACTTTTAAAGATAGAGGAGGCAGCTGTTTGTCTGAACTTCTAGGTAAAGTGCAACATTTAAAATAATGCAGCTGGGAGGTCAGGGGAAGAAAACAGCACCTTTCTTGGTGATTTCCCAAAGAAAAAGAAAAAACATACTGGTACTTTTGAACAAAGTACTTTCTCAAAAAATAGTCCTCTTGCTTTGGTTATCAGGTCAAGAATACAAAGCAACCGTCAATACAAACCTGAGAAATAATAAAATATGGAGCTACAACAATCGATAATCTGTTTTACAGTCTTGATGTATAGATAAGCCATATGAGCAGTGATACAGCAATGGGTGATACCACATCGTTCCCCAGCACATTTTCCCACCCTTAATGTTCTAAGAAACCACACACAAGGCCACAAGACAGCACCATCCTCATATATAAACCAGAATGGCCCGGATGGCCTTCTGAGCATCACAGAACTAAACGGTGCCACTCTCTCATGCTCAGATATTCCAAATGAGAAGATGTGGAAGAAAAAACCACCACGTTTTACACCAGCACGAAAGCGTTCTTGAGTTACACAGCAACATACTGACATTCTGCAGCGCTGCAGAAAAGCAACTTGTCCAGACAGAATGGGAAATAAAAGCAACCACTTAATATAAAGCATGACAACCATCCTAGGCTCTTACACAGCCCCTACCACACTGGGGGCATCTAGCTACAACCAACAACAAATAAAAGGCCGTTCACTCTAAATTTTAAGTACAAACTTTTTTTTTCTTTTTTTAAATGTATTGTTCTATTCTGAGACAATCAACATAGTTTTGCTTTGTCCCTGCAGCTCTGAGAAGAGCTTCGCAGAGGGATGCACACACACAGTACAAAGGTCGAATGCACTGGGCAATACTCAGTATTTGAAAACGCTACCAAAAAAAAAAAAAAAGAATCACAGTTTTGATAGTTCTGTGGGAAAAAAACTTAGCAAATTTGCAACAAAACTGTTAAGTAATTAAGGCAAGACACTTCACACATGAACTTAAACTGCTAATTAAATCCCCCCTGCTTAATTGACTAGATTTGCATATCATTCAGTGAGGAATGGGAAGGGCTGGGGCATTACACAAGCGCTTCCTTGTGCAGAAGGCAGCTGAGGAAAGTAAACGGCGATAAGAAAAAGCAATGACAGTTTCTGAATGAAACAAAAATTTTCAACATTTTTAAGAACATTAGAACATAACTGATTCCAATCAACTACTATTCCAATAGTAATATTCTGAACTACAGCAAGTGTTTTATATCCATGCTAACTACTCCCCCACTTTAACCCGTGATCACTGCTGACCGCCCATATACACAGCTCTCAGTTACTCTCAAAAACAGGCTTATGTCCACAAGAATCCATTTCTGCTTAAAAAAAAAAATACCTTCCTTTCAATAACTATAGGAGAAAAAGTATCAACATCTGCCCCTCTCTGCCACTAAACTTGGCGTGAATTTGAAGAAAGGTTTGAGAAAACTTTCAGATCTGTAGCAGGGAAAAACCCTCTGACTCTAAGATCAGCCAGTCAAGGAAAAGAGGCAATTATTGTTGATAAATTACCTAAAGTGTGCAGGATGAAACTAGTTTGTCAAAAACCCTCCTCCAAGGATGTCAGATTATGATTTTTTTTAAGTGGACAGAATGAAGAACACAACCTCCCCACAACGTAAAATGGAATCACTGTTTCAGGCTGGTTAACAGACACGGGCAGACACTACAGCAAAAGTTAACATCTGCTCACATCTGGAAGTTCACGTACTGCAGAAACGATGCTAACACACCTCCCTCTCTAAAAGGTGACTGACCAGGACGGGGAGAACGAGGACTGAAGGCAACTGACTGAAGTATACTTGCCCTCCACATTTTTCTAGTGTTATGGAAACTTTCCCATCTGATTCTCCATGAACAATCACTGATGCTAAAAAAAGAAACATTTTCAACACTGGGCTCTCATTTGTTGCACAGATTTTACTGCTCCCAGCTGAAGCAACCTTATGTTAAGATCTGAAAAGCTCCTTTTTTCTTCTGCAAGATCACTTATTAGGCCAAGCAGCAGAAACTTAACTGCAATCAAATTACACACAGCTAACACTGATGTGAGCAACTGAAGAATCGGTGCCATTCTCACGTTCAAACCCCAGAAAGAAGGGAGTAGATGGTAACAACGCTCACGACTCTCTTGTGGAAGTCGATAGCACATTCCATTTACAAATATTGATAAGGAGATTTTTTTTTTTTTTACCTCAGCTTGTATCTTAAAGAAAAAATTCCATCCTTTATCTCATTTTTAAAAGGTTCTGTAAGTCTTTGAAACATTAATATTCTCCCTAACAAAGCCAGCAGCTGCTCTGCCAGTCTGTGACTCGGATGGTTTTGTTAAAAGGTTTCCATGTGAGGTTGGTTGGGGTTTTTTTCAGCTCAGTGTGCTTTGCATATGAAACAGGACATTTCCCCACCCTCCACCCCCACTCCCTCCTAATCCAGAAGGGACCTTACTTCCTCCCTCTCACACAAGCAGCTCATTCAGCAAAAGGGAAATCCCGAGATGCACTCGGGCAAGAAGCCTACAGAAGGAGCTTGGGGAAAAAAAAAAAAAAACAAAAAAACCAAAACCAAACCACCACAACAAACCAACAAACAAAAACGCCAAAAACCCAAAGAATCTTCCTCCCCCCCCCAAAAAAAAAGCAACTATCAGTGTGTCCAAAACAGCAGAAGAGGAGCAACCGAGTTGATAATTACGAACTTACTTCTGCAAACTACCACTTTAGCACACGGATCTGCTCTGACAGTCATTTTAAAGGTTTTCCAGGGTAGCAATTCAGTTTTGGCCCTACAGTAATATAACCCACAGAACTGCAGTTCTCTGCTGCCAAAACAGAAATTACAAAAAGCCAGTTTGGGGAATTTTTTACATGATTACTGAGGTAGATTCAGTGGGGTGAATTTGGAGAAACTCAATTGTTACTTTGCAATTATAATGTAAAGCAAAATTTGTTTCTATTTTTAAAATGAAAACAAAAATGAAGCAACCTTCTCTTAGCTAAGAAATTTGTTTCACCAGGATTGACGAGTCTCCATATTTCTCTTCCCTAATGTTCACTTCATGACATCCAAACTGTCCACAGCAATTAATTCTGATGTCACGGGGGATTATGATTTTGACTGAGGGAGTAAAATAGTTCAAAAGGGAGGGGGGTCTAATTAATAAGATTTTTTTTTCAATAAAAAACCTACACATAAAAAATACAGCAACGTCAATGTAAGGGTTTTCACATCTGTCAAGATGGGATCCAGCTGCTCTTTAAGGAGAACATGAATGAACATCCCCCTCAGAAAAAAAGAAATATGAAGTTTAGTGTGAATCTGCTGAAATAAAATCGAGTTATAACAAGAGAAAACTGCACCAGTAAATAGGTCCAGCTAACAAGGGAAAATCTGACAAATTTTTAGAAACCTAAATTATAAATTTGCATGTAAATTAGTGGGAGTAGAATTGGAGAATGTAGAATTACACTTCTGAAATTATAACCCCTACTGAAATTCCATTAATTACTCAAATTTTCACTTGTAAAATCTCAGCAGAATTTGACCCTCAAATTATAACCAGGGAGGAAATCCTGGATACATTCAGCAGCTATGACAAGTGATTTCCACCCTGAGATACATTTTGATAACTTGGACAAAGTCCATTAACTTCACTGGAGTCAAACCACAGAGTAAAACATCGCTTCAATGACCTTCCCCAAATTAGAGCAAGGCATTAGGTCCAATTACAACTCCACTTCAGGGTCTTTTTCAAATAATTCCTATTTCTTCCATTTACTTCAATCAGTTCCCGGCATGGTTTGCATGACAGCACAACGACGGTGATGTCAAGCAGACTACTCTTACTGCGTGCCAGGCAAAACAAACCGATTAAAGACCCTCAAAGTCTAGACCACCGAGTCATTTAAAATATTCTCTCTCTTCTCTAATGGTAGAGCTTCATCTACGCATCTGTAAATACACAAAAGTAACTCCACACACTGAAGTATGTAACTAATGCAAGACAAGCAATGGTTGTTCACACAATATTCAGCAATGATGCCGGAGGAAGACATTCCTGCCGTTGGCTTCCCCACACACCGTCCCCTTCATGTTAGCGGAGCTTCTCCTACAGCTACACTTGAACTGATGAAGCTCTACAAACTAAACCAAAATCAAATGAAACACAGAGAACACTGCAACTCTCTCTCAGCAATTCCTGTCTCATTGACTCATTTGGGTTTTTCAGTAGTGGACTCTCTTCTGGTTCATGGGATCAGAAGCTGCTGTCAGAAAAAGAAATCCAAATCAGTTGTGCACCACAGCATGGAAACTACAGGTGGGGCAATAATCCACAGGCCACTGTCCCCAGTGATCTGGTGAAATGTGAAACCACAGCTCGTGCTCCTACTCTTCCAAGTGTCATATGCATGTGTCATGTAACTGTGAAAAAGATATCTAACATTTTTCATCCCCAGCACCGAACTGCTAAACTCAAAGCGAAGTGTGACGATCTGTACAAATGCAAATGTCCCAAATGCCAAGACAAACATTTCTAAAACCTAATTCAAGGCTTTCATTTCTTAGCTGCAGGCCGTTTACTGCCACTCCTTTTTTTCCACCCAAACAAAAGACGAAAGGGATGACTCAAAGCAACTTGAATTTCAAGCTAAAGCCACAAAGCACTGAATGCCCCATCTTTAATATTAAACAGGTGTGCAGGGGATATTCATTCAAGACTCATCATGGCTAAGTTAATTGTTAAAAAAACTGCAAAAAGACCAAGTTTAGTCAAAAGACACATGGATAACTTAAACAATGCTATAAATACTGACGAACATCATATGGTAAATACAAGCCAAGAGGAGTTACAGCACTGACAACTCTCTACCCCTTTTTCCCTACAAATCAATAATTTTTCTTTTTTTCTTTGTAGTCAAACTTTGTATTAAAATATGTAATAATTTAAAAAATAAAATTATGTAAGAATAAAAATATGCTTTTCTTCGGAATTTAGTAATATTACACACACAATCTTTGCACTATAATCAACAGGGTTAAAGAAGGATCAATGAATCAATCACAAAAAAGATTTTGACATAAATATGTTTACAGAAATTAAGTTTTTCAAGAAAGGAACTCCAAATTTGCTATGCACTGAGTGCCCAGGCCTTTGCACAGTAGTTCTGCATAATTCTCCACATCCTCTCGACAGTTTAACAGAGCACCTTCCAACTGCACCGCTTGTATCACTATCTGCTGCTGAATATGGGCCAAAGACTATTTGGCTTCACTTCATTTGCAAAAAACTACTGTTGTGACAAAAAAAAGAAAAAGGCAAAAAGCTGAACTAAACTAAATTTTTGGATATATTAGTGCAAGGACTCATCGTATGGCATGTTTCTTATTAGTGAATGAATGGGAACAAAGAAATATCAATAAGGGACCCAAAGCTGCAGCCTGTGCTCTTTTGAATCCGATTTACTTCTAACAGCAGCTCTGCACCACTCTGAATACATTTATTTCAAAGGAATATTTCTAAATCATACCAGTATGGGTGAGATACTTCACACCCACCGAATAAACTGAAACTGCTAGTGGGGAGTTAAGAATGGCAAATTCTTTTTTTTTTCCCTTGAATGACACTCCATTATCTTTCAACTCAGATGAGTTTTTCAACTGTAGAATGATAGTGCTTTAAAAAAGGATGCTTGGCACATGATTTCATAAGAAATTCTTAATAAGAGAAGTGTAAATCTGAAATCCACACCAATGAAGGTTACTGAAATCAGACCACATTGTAGCCTTAATATTGTCTATTTTCTGCCTTTCTAGCCCACTACTCTGTATAAAAGCTATAAAACTGATTTTACTACTATAAAATATATAAACCTGAACAAACATGAGGGTTCTTTTTAAATATATTTGTAAAAAAATAAAGGACCTAGAGAAATTTAATTCTTACAGAGGGTTTTTTATTTAAAGTAGTTCACTGCTTCTCACTGGTACTGCTACAATCTCTGTCTTAGCAAGCAGCAGGATCCCTGTGCAAACTGCTTTTTAAATACTCAGCAGAATTCATGTTGTTAGCTAGGTCCTGAAAACAGCACCTACAAGCATTATGTATGCCATCCAAGACATACAGCACTCCAGCATTACAGAAGAACAGAAAGAAAATAACTATCGTGATCCCATTTGTGCCATCTGAGCCGCTCAGACAGCTCTTCAGATCCGTGCAGCTCCCCCTCCGAAATTGCTGGGGGTTGTGTGCAGAGGCCAGCTTTCGGACTGCGGCACAGCCACACCAACAGCCTCACGCAGAAGTTCACATTTAAGCAAGAAGTTACTTTGGCCTCTTCAAGTTCAATAAACGCACTTGACTGCAGAAGCTTTCTTCTCCTGTGTTAAGTGGCACAAAAAAGCTCAATTTTGCTGAAAAGCAGCAGGAAAGTTTTTAGTAAATGGTCAAAGATTACTAAGAGCAGCATGACAGAAATATTCCAGACTCTCCTCGCTGACAGAATTGGGAAGCCTCACCATCATTATCTTCTGTTTAATGGTAATAAAGGCAACAACCTCTTATAAAAGGAGAAAATCTAAAGACTGAAATAAAACAGGTGGTATTATTGCTGATTTTAACAGTACCACTGGCACATAACACTACTGCAGATACGTATTAAAAATCCTGCAGACCCCTCCCCAGAACAGTGTCCAACTTTAGTGCCGGGCTGATCCTACTCAGGCATGAAGAATCAGAGCCTGTAACACAGACAATGTAGGAAGCGGAGAGGGCACGGGACTTAATAAAAATGCAGGATACGACAGTGAAAAGATACAAAATGGTTTTTCTTCCAACCCTAACACATGTTGTCCAATTAAGGATGCAAATAAATCACCCTCTGCAACGCGAGTCAGAAAATACATATATAAAAGCCTTCTAAATACATTTCAGTTTAAACTTGCATAATTCTCCTAGTGGAGAAATCATCTCCAACTTATGTAATCCTTAGAAAGAGACACTATTACATACAATTCTGTGCCACTAAGAAACAAGGAAGACACATCTCTAGAAAAGAGGTGCACCCACACACAATTAATTATCTGGGCGTGGAGGGAACAGAGGGGAAAAGCTGCTAACAAGGAAGCAAAGACCAGAATCCGCTGTTTCCACAGAGGCTGATCTCTAACCAAGCTCAAGGGGCTGCTCCCCTTTCACCAGCCAGAACTGTCTGTTATACTTAACCCAGACTTCCTACCACTCGATATCCTGTCTGCTATTTCAATGCCCTTACTCAACGTTTCAGACAGACATTACACAAACCGGCTGGTGAAAGGGGTTGAGAAACCAAGAAGCAATCCAAGTCAACGACCTTATTCTATAAAACAGCGTTGACTGAAGAGAGGATGAAGAACACAGCACAGGGGTACGTGTCTTCTGAATATATCACTGACATCTTCCGTAGGAAAAGATAAGCACTAGGCTGTATCTTATTTGTTAATGTTGCTGCTGTCTTCTAATCCTTAGAGCCTAAGCAATTCTTGTGCTTCCAGCGCAACTGATCCACATACTGAAACAGAAACAGCTTCAATTTAAAGAAACACAAACGGAACACCACACACAAGTCACATTTTCGACAAAGCATGTGCAAAGGTAACTGCACATAAATCAATAAACAACAAAGCCAGAGACCAAGTTATTGATTAGCTCCTCTGCTGTTTATCTCCAGCATACAGAGTGATGCTGCAATTTTTACATATACACAGGATCTCTGTCCTCAGGTACACCTTCCCTGACTTTTTAAATAAGACTGTTAAAACAAGCAAAGAGTACTTAACACGAGTAAGGGTGGCAGGACCTGTCTTACTTAACGGAACGTATCACTATGCGGCTTATCAGGTTTTTTTAATATGCATTCACTGCTTGGAGAAGCCCAATTTTATGTGATAGCAACCAAACCATAGATGGAGCCAATGATAACAGCTCCACACATGGGAATTCCCACTGGCTTCCAGAAGAGCTCTGTCCATGAAACACTGACAGGATCAGAGCTTGAGTCTGTATCAGTGTTTTTGTTACCTCATCCGATCAAAGTCAAAGCAAAACAACCAGCTCAGTGCAGAGCAAAACAAATACACTGCAGTGGCAGAGCTACAGGTTCTGCTCCCAGCGTTAGCACACCCAGCAAACGCCAGGTAAGGCCACAAACTTCATGCAGCTACTTTGCCTCAACACCGGTATATTCTGGTTCAGAATCTGTCCATCCATTCTACGACTGGAAGCGCTGCCAGTCAACATACAGGAAGAGTCTGATACATCTACAAGTCTCCTGTGGTTTGCGGGTGAACTGGTTCCAATTACAATGCCGGCTGATTGCTTGCGTGAGAACTGTAGAACTAGCCCCAGAGCCCCAAACCTTCAAATCAACCTCGGATGTTCCAGAATATTTGGGAACAGGTGATTTTAGTAACAATGAGTTGGACTCTCTGCACTGACAATGAAATGTAAAAGACATGTAAGACTACACAAGGTGTAAACGAGGAAGGCAAGGCACACCTTTTCAGAGCAAACTTGCTTCTCTGTAATTATTTTCCAATAACACATGCTGACTGTATTAGAGAATGAGTGGAATAGCACTAAAAAAGTGGTTCAGATTTATTGATGTATACTACCCAGATTCAGAAAGTATACGCAAACAAATCAGATATTTTCTAATAAAGCCTATCATTAACACACATACTATCATTGACAAATTTAAAACAAAAACACACTATAGTACTTCATCTTAACGTAATACTTCCTGTACTTGAAGATCAATTTGAATTAAGTGCCCTATGGCCACTCAGCTAAAATAGATTAGCCTAGTAATTGACAGTGTTATATCAATAGATTCTCTACAATTCAGTCTACGTTACTTTTGTCTGAACTCTAATTCCTTCCCAAGAACCCCCTGTCGGATTTAGCGTAATTGTGCCATGACAGTTCCCTCTAAATAAGAGTTACAGCATCAAGTTCCAAGTTCACCTTTCTAAAGAAAAAAAAAACCAACAGTGAGAATTAAAAAACTTTTTGGGTCTAAGTACTGGGTGCATTGAGACACACTTCTTTGCGTGATGGCAAAGCAGTCTGGCCAGCTAAGCCAGCAACGTGAGTTCCAATCATCAGTTATCACTAGTAACAGGCAGCCAGCCCACTCCTTACTGCCGTCAGTACCACCCAATCCCCTTAACTTTAGCAAAATAACCTTGCAAACAGACAAAAATAACATGAGTTTTCAATAAGAATGGACAGTGCATCTCTTCAAATACCCAAATCTTACTTGGGCTCAACCACCCACTGGTAGCCCCAAAGCTCCCCCTGCTCCAGCAGTGTTGGGAATCAAGGAAGGTGCAGATAAGGTACAAGCGGCTGCCAGAATTTTAACCACTGCGTTGTCTAGACACGCTCTGAGCAGCCTCCTACAGACGCCTCCAGATGCTTTTACAACACTGATCGAAACGCCCCTCTCAGCAGGTAAAAACACACCCTCATTGGTCAGTCCGCTCACGCTAGTGATAACCATGCTCATATCCTGGCAAAGAAACCAGGTGTTAGGCTCCTAACACATCCAAAAAATGAACTCTGTTTACATGCATCTTCAAAGCGTGCTACCGTTTGGGCAGAACATACGCCCAAGCCCAAAACCACAGAAATGGAGAGGCAAGTGAGACAGCCCAGACAATGAAGGGAGAGGCAGATGTTTAAATATTTTAGGCAATGATTTTCAAAAGAAGAGATTGCATATAATTCCCTCCCTAATTCAAGAGGGCTTAATTCATGAACTCAGTAACTATTCTGGGGCAACAGAGAGCCACAGTTGACTCAACATCATTAGATCATTATTTGCAGCATATTCTTTACCTAAGACACATGCACATACCTGCTTCTTTGTTCTGGAACTACAACATCTGTAAAACTGTTTGCACGCTTGGGACAGAAATGCTGATGTCTGCTGAAACACTGACATCTCCTCAGGTACACAGCATCTTGTTTAAACACGGTATCATTTTTGAAGTTCAACTTTTAAGCTGACTACTGCCTCAAGACTTAAACATTTTTGGTTTAGGGACTTCAAATTTTTTACTGAAGAACCTCTAATATAATTCTTGAACATCAGGTAAGAGAACAAATGACTTCATTGATCCATGGAAAAACAACTGAACCCTCAGTTCTTAGGCAAAAATTTCCAAGAGTATTTATCAAGTCAGTTTGTACCAAAAAGAACAAACCCATCCAGTGGTCTGAACACCACTGCCTGTGAATAAAATCAGAACCTCTCTGGTATACCCGCCATAGCATATATAATATTAACAAATAAAGAAAATTACTATTGCCAGGAGGCAGAACTACAGGAAAGACACACATTCTAGCTCTACTACTGCAGCATTTCAGGTGGCCATAAAGCAAGCGCAGCACCTAAAGTCCACAGCTACCCTACAACTCAGTACTGCACTGTTCTGCTTTCAGCAATTTCTGTTCTTTGATTTGACTGCACACTTGACCTGGCTAAACCTCACTCCAGCTGAGAAAGCTGCATGTTGCGGCAGCACCGGGTTGGTAGGCATTGTGAAATAAAGTGGGAGGCCTTCTGTGCTCATTTGTGTGTCAGTACCCAGAATGCTGCTTCTAGCTTCCAGCTACTTCATAGAAGTGCTGCTGGGACTTGAACCGTGGGAACACGGCAGTGCTAGCGTGTGTGGGTGTGTTCACACGTGTGCAAGGAAAGCTCTCATTCTCTCAGTGTCTGATCAGACATGGACGGATGGATGTCTGGCACGCAGGTAGGGAACATGAAAGCACTGTCAAACGTTGCTTGGTTCAATATTTAAAAAAGAAAAAAAAAAGGTTCAAAAGAGGCAGAGTCGAAACCCACCCTCCTTTACTGGAAAGAGCAGCCAACAAAGCCTTCAGGCCTGCTTTCTGAAGTAATTCAAACATAGCGGAGGCATACCGGTGTTAAGGAAGCAGAGGGCTGTCTGTCACACAGCAGTGGAGAGAGAGTGTAAGAGACACACCAAGGCCGTATCTGTACCAGCAAGTGAACACTCAGCGTGCACCAGCTGTTGAGCTCAAGAAAAAGGCTTTGGCACTGATGATGGATTTCTAGGACCCTGTTTTGCAACCCTGTCAGGTCATCCACATTTGGAATTTCTAGAAATACCCCAGAATGTAATGGTTGTGCTCCATGTCAGCAGTGGTGGATGAAGTGAGAGACAGGTAGGGAAACAGGACACTCAAGTAACAGCTGTGTTGGTACATGGAGACTCCGAAAGATCAGAGAGAAAAAAACCTGCATGAGCATGTGAGAAGGTGGAAAATCCAGAGAAGGATACAAAGGAAAACGGAGATGTCATCATACGGTTCAAGAAAAGAAAGAGCTTTGGAAAGTGGCAGGAAGGCGGAGTAGCTTATGTGAGGTCAATCACTCCTCTAAGGATGAGCAGGAAGGATATAAAAAAATCAAAATTTTAGAAGAGGGTAAGGGAAGTGGCTGAGGCCTCCATGGTTCCTGCTCTAGTGGGGGCTCCAACTGTCACAACTCCCTCCAGTTTTTGGTTAGGACCCTTTGCTGGCTTCATACAGATCTAGACTAAAGCTTCTTCTGAAGTGGCAAGACCATGCATCGTGTTCAACCAACGACACTGAGGGACAATATATTGCATGTATATATCCCCCATCAATATAGATGGGTAGGTATGCACAATGGATACTTGATGCCTATAGAAACATACGTCAGGAATGAAGTACGTAGGTAAAGCTATGCCTTGTAGCAATGCTTTAAAACCACACGAAGGAAAAAAAGGGAAAGGAGAAAAAAAAAAAAAAAAGAGACAGAAAAAAAAGGCAGTTTTGTTAGTATGCTGAATCTGCAACAGGGGCTTGTGCCAACCCAGCTCCTCCATTTAAGTCAGACCCTTAAAAGGCAGAGCTGTGCTAGCAGAAGTCTACATACCGCATCGCGTAAACCTCATGAAGACACACAAAAAGCTCAAAAACTCACTGCTTCTTAAACCGCCATAAAACGGTCACATGCATCCCATGCTACCAACATACTAACAGAGCCCCAGGGAAAACACAACACACAAAGCAAGGTGTGTACACACACACACAAACAAATAAATCAGGAAACTGATAAAAAGCCCACTCTTGAAAGCAAAAGACCTAATATCTGACACACCAGATCACAGCACACAACACCCAACCACCTCCGTATGGAAGAGAACAAAGCAACGCAGAGATCTACATCAAAAAAGACGACCACCGCAAAGACACACATGCTTCACCCTTTCATCCACAGAGACAGACAGACACAGAGCCCAACAGACACACAAAACCCACACAGACTGACAGGAATTAACGCAGACACGGGACCATCCTTTCATTTCCTTACTAGGCATCTGAACTTCACTCCAATATTACTCGCTCCTGGCCACAGTCTACCAATCTTAGAGCCTGATTAAATCTCTCCATAATCATCTGCACACACTCCTACAACACAAATGACCTTAGCAGATGATATCCGTTGGCTAAGCCCAATGGAAAAAGACTTCAGAAAAAGGAAGGATAAGCACACAAAAACTCTGCCAGCACTGTCAGGGTCTCCTCAAGACGGCACCACATTAATAGCACAGCCCTGAAGACAGCTCAAAAGCCTTGAAACTTAAGCCCAGTTCTGCACAGAATGTGTGAGAAAGCATACTTTTTTCTCAACCCCATCATCTGAGCACACACTTACCAGTCTGTTCTTCCCCATCAAACTCCTTGCCACCTCCCAAATGAACCTATGCAGGAGACTTACCATTTTATGGTAACAGAATTTTGGCAAAATTTTCTGATAAATGGATGGCCGCAGTTTCCTTACATCATTTTTGGCATCCACAATTAGGTATCTTGAACTCACTCTGCAAGAAGTGCTGTATGCAGATTTTGGAGGGTGGGGTACGAATGCTTGCCACGTTCTGAACTAGGACCTATTAAAAGGTCACCAAAAAAGTCAGGAAAGCCAAGACCTAGTGGTCTTGTCTTGTTCTCCACCTGCAACTTCACCTGGGGTGTTAGATAAATCATACAATTGATTAGAATGCCATAAAAGGCTTGGAAGAAAAGGAGAGCACACCTCCACCATCATTCATTTCCATTAAACTCTGGCAAGGAGCAAGCTGGGAACACAGTACCTTTCTGGAGCAAGAATATGGAGATTTCTTAATTTGGCTTCCAAAATGAAAGCATGCCCTAGAAAATTCATTTCCCAACATGAAAAATGCCTCCACTTTCCGAGCGGTATTCTCCTCTCAGACATTCACATACATCTATCCCACTCTTCCATCTTAGCACATGACTGACAGAGAACAGACAAGCCATTAAAAACACATCCACCTCCAGCCACGGAGATAATGTGGCTCATTACAGCCCAGCTTTGTCACAGCGGTTCTGACACTCAGGGAGGAAAAGGAGGGGTGAGGACTGGGATTGAACCGGGGGCTAAGCACAAAACCAGGAGAAAAACTGGAATTTGAGTGAGACTCCATTCCTTAATCAAAACACGTGGAGGCCAATCAAATCGGTTAACTAGGCCGCTCAGGCCAGCTGGAGGAATCACGGCGTTGTTTGCGCAGATATTTTAAAAACCCTGGATTTTGTTTGGGGTTTTTTTTTTGTTGAGTTTTTTTTTATACAGAAAAGCTCTATTTAAGTCTGAGTGTGTGTCTGCCCCTTTAACCAGGTATTTGGTGTAAATTAACTAATTTTACTGAATATTCTGGGTGGGTTTTAAATGTTGCTTCTCTTTTGATGCTTGTGTCATTGCTCTTCCCCTCCAGACACACACAACCAAAGAAAAGTTCAGAAATCTGAAAAATGAGGCAGAATCCAATCAATGAACCTGCAGCATAAAACTAAGCAGCCAAGAGTTTGCTTTAACCTTCTATTGGGAGGTGAGGGGGAAGGAACGGAAAGCAAATTGCTCATCCCACAGCCCATTGCACCATCACCAGCTAGCCAGACATCCTGGTGTCTGTAAGCAAGTCCTCAAGGCCTTGTGGCACTGCTGCCCATTGATCCCGACTGGTGCCAGATGCCAAGGCAGCCTCCCACCCACACACCAGGGATTCTGGGATCTAAAGGCAGCTCAGACTGAAAGAAAAACAAAAGACACGCAAAAAAAATGTGCTTTAGCTGTCTGGCTCGGCACGGCATACCTTAAGAAGCTGCTGCAGCTGGCCCTAGACAGATTCATTTACTGGATGTATACATAATCCAATATACAAAAGCCTGTCTGGTGGGGAGATTCAGGCTCCACAGGGTTAGTCTAAAAGCAGGGACTTTTCCATTACACGTTCCGCGCACTTAATCTGAACACCAGTAACCTGCGTTACTGTCAGGATTTTTTCTTCACAGCCACATTTTATTCCAAAACGAGCACTAGGCATTTTAGCCCCCACCTCCATCCCTGGCGGCATGCAGCTGAGCAGAAAAATATATACATTTGCACCTGGAGTGATCAGTACCTGTTATTTTTCGGTGGCTTCTTGCTTGTCTTGACCCCTAGCTGAAGCTCCAAAATCACATACTTCCTGCTAAAGTCTGGGGTAGTGTGATGGGTTTCAAAGATCAAGTTCCACGTACAGCAAGATATACAAACATACACACATAATTCAAACAAACTCCAACTACTGTTTTCAGAACATAACCGGAGAAAAGAAGGTGCCCTCTCAAACACTGCTCGTCTACATTAACACACACGTGGCGAGAATTAAGAACACGATTAGACTGCTAAATGACTCAAAAGAAAAGCAGCTGGTAACAAATTGGGTATATCAATCGATGTTACTGAAATTAGAGAAAACTCCTCTTTTTTTCCCCCTCCTCCCACTCCCTTGAAAATTAAAGGCATCACTTACCCTGGGGGCTTTCCTCTTGTATTTGTTGTTATAGTCAAATTTTTCTTTCATTTCATCTAAGAGCTGGCCCAGTCTAGCTTTCTCCTCTTTCCCAGTGTAATCCTGGCTGAGGAGGATATAGGATCTCCAGTTTGCAGAGTCAAAGCCCCAATGGCAAGTCCTGTTTTCCAGAGATTTGTGAGAGTGGACCACAAATTTGTGAGGTGGGTACATGAGCCTGCAGTCCAAGCACTGGATGCAGGCTGCACTGGGGTTACTGTAAAGCTCTGGCACCAAGAGTCCCTTACACTTCCCAAAGCACTCATGATACACCTTGAAGCTCTTCTCTGTAAGCTCCAGCTCAATCGTGCTAGAGAATTCCTTCTTGCAGTGGGGAGGATAGGTGCCACCATAAAGCAAGGCGTTACAAAGCCTCTCAGCATCAGTTTTAGTGATGAGCCCGCAGGAAGGAGCAGAGAAGGGCAGGATGCCCATGACTTTGAGGATTTCCAGCTGGTCAGCAGTGCATCTGGAGCAGTAAATATGCAGCTCATCACACACCGAATTAATCTGCTGCAGGGAAAAGTCCCTGAGCACCGAGTTCAGGATCTGGGGCAAGCAAAGCCGCTTTTCTCCACCCACCACGAAGCAGGAGATGGTTTCCCCTTCCAGGATGGTCTCGCACCTCTCCGTGGATCTGTCCGAGGGCATGAAGAAGGGACCTGGCATTACCGGAGGAGGCTGGATAGGGGGTAGATGCAGTACAGGTTCTGCTGGGTCTTTGCCATTGTCTTTCTTGTACATCTCCTGTGCCCATCGTGCTGAGAAAGCAGCAGGGCCACCCAGGGAGCTCATAGAGCTCAGATGAAACTGTTCCAAGGTCTTCTGCAGTCCTGGATGAGGCTGGAAGCTGCTTCTACTTACAGTCTCCATTTTTTAGTTTCTATTCCCAAAAAAACAACAAAAATCCCCAGTTATCTTCCACTCTGGTACAAATCCACTTAAGGGATTTTTTTTTAAGAAAAAAATTACGACCAAAATAAAACAACCCACCCTTGTTTCTTTCTCCTTCCCACTCAGGTTTAACAATCCACTAACGAATAGGAAATAAATCCTTTTGTATGCGTGTCTCTCTCTGTCTTCTTTCTTTTCTCCTGGTTCGTTACAATTTCAAAACCTCCAAGTCTCCAAGCTGCCCCGATGGAGCACAGAGTCACGGCAAAAAGAGGTCTTCATCCGAGCACTCACCCCCTCAGCCAACCCCCCAGGCAAACCAATCCCGCCTCCCACACCTCCACCACACACACTCACTCACACACACACGCCACCCACAGAAATACAAAAAGTCTGTGCCACGCTCCGAGCAACCCGGGGCTCAAATATGTTCTGGCGGCTGCTGCTTCTCTGCAGTAATCACCCTTCTGTCCATATCCACCGAAAACAAGGCGCGGGGGAGGAAAGTAAAAAGCAGGAGGAGGAAGAAAGCTTGGTCTGTGGAAGGGAACAACGCTGAAGAAAAAGAAAAGGCCCAAATCTCTGGCACTTCCAAAAGGGCGCGGGGGCTCCGGACGGCCGATAAGCAGGCTCCCTTCCCCCTCGTGGTCCCTCAGCTTGATCTGGGAGGACTCCTCGTCTCTCGGTTCGCCTTTCCGCCCTTATTTCTCTCGGTCTTCTCGGCGTGCCGTGGGGAGCCGCGGTACCAGAGCGCACATCCTCCCAGCTCCTCTTTCCAGCAGAGACTGAGAGTGCCTGAGAGCTGAGCTAATGCAGGCTGGCTCAGCCTCCCGCACTCCTCCTCCGCCTCCCCCCCTCTGTTTGTTGGTGTCTGCCTCAGTCATTGAATCCCGGCCAAGAATGTGACCAACTCCCCAGGCCGGGCTCTTCCAGGAACAGCGCCCGCCTCCCCCCTCCGCTCTGCGCTCAGCTTCTGCACAGGCAGGCGCGCGGCGCGGCCCCGGGCGGCAGCGCCGGGGAGGGCGGGAGGAGGAGGAGGGTAAACTGCTGGGTTCACAGACCGGCGCGCCGCGAAGGAGGGGCGGTAGGGCGAGGGCTTTTTCCTCTGGCCGCTCGCTTTCTGGACAGCGGTAAAAAGGCAGCGAGGGAAAAGGCTCTGCCTCACGCTCGCACGCACGCTAAAAACCCCCTGTCCGTCGCAAAACCTGCTCACGACTCCCGAGTTCAACTTTGAGCGCACGCCCCGCTCTAGGAGCAGCAACCGCACGCGTGCAAAGACAATTTCTGGCCGAAAACAGCACCCCCCGCGAGCGCGTCCCCTGTCACAAGCCCCGCGCACACGCGACGCCTCTGAACACGTGGAGGGAGCGCGAGGCACAAGGGCAACACAGGCGTGCAGAAGGCGGGCGAGCTCCGCAAGCCCTCACTGAACTAGCAACGCAAACTTGGGCAAGCAAAGCCGAACCTGTGGCAAATGCGGGCGGGGCGACAGCTCCACTTCCACACCGGGCGGCGGGGGACCGCCGAGGCCGGCGGGCGAAGGGACCGCGCGCCGCCCGCCACCGCAGGCCCAGAGACGAGCGCCCTCTACCGAGCGACCCGCGCCGCCGGCTCAGAGCCGAGGGCGTCCGTGCGCGCCCCCGCGTCCGTGCGCGGCCCCGCGCGGCTGGAGGAGCCGCGACCAAAGCGCCCAGAGCCCCGGCCCAGCGGCGCTGCTGTTATTCTGCGCGGGAAGGGGGTGCTCTCTAGTCTCTATTAATATCAAATTTCAAAGCAAAAAATTTGGCTTCTCCCTTTTTTTCCATGGGCTGTGTAACTAGAATTCTAAAAAAAATATCTCACCCAGCGCCAAGCACAAACGTAAGAAACAGGCTTACAAGGTTATGTCTGTTATCTCCAAACGTTGTCAGTTGTGTGTGCCCGGAAATGGCTGGAGAGCAGTTTCACAGCAATACAGATTATGAAAACACGATTTGTAACAGCAGCGACTTAAAGCACGGACAGGGCACAGAATGTCACTGCCCTGAGTGACACAGAAACCGAGCCCTTGGATAAACTCTTCTGAAGGAGATTACCGTTGCAGGACAAAAGCAGAAAAACCAGGTAGATCAGGAGAAAAGAGGTGGAACTAATAGACAAACATCCCAACGCTGTCTAAAAGAGCAAGCAGAAACCAAAAAGGATGTGATTTACCCAGAACCAGGGTAACGGGGCAGGGAACGCAGCAAGCTCTGATATTCTGTTTGTACTTTTCTATCCTGAAATTCTACTCAGAGTGAAGGAAAGAGGTGTCACAGATTTGCAAAAGAGCTTTGATCTTCCGACTATATCAGCATTTCTCCAGAGAGGAACCCACCTTCACCTACCCAGCTTAAAGCATCAAGCCTTCAGGTACTGAAGGGGGTTCAGAGAAGGCAAGAACCAAGCACATGGGTCCAAACCACCCCTTGTGTCTTCATGTCCTGCCAGAAGACATGTAGAGAATCTTTACCAATTGCTTTATTATAGAAAGCCACTGGTGGCAGGAAGTACCTTTAAGTTTCTGTTTATACAACGCATCACACACGGATTTAATGATCCATGAGTGGAATTTTGAGATATTACCTCAATACCAAGGTCTAAAGATATGATCTAACAATCCAGGCCATACAGTCCTCGCGGATTCCTGATGCTGAAGAAGTTACCTCACTTACAGAAAGCAGCGCTAGGAATATTCTTAAAGCTTTTAGTTAAGAATAATTTCCAGTAATATTTTTCAGAAACTATGTATAGCATCTTTTGATAATATGAAGGGCATCTATGACATTCCATCCATTCCATCATTTCCAAACCAAAGGATGTGCTCTGTTAGAAAGAAAACCCTTCCCACCATTCCGCCTCATCTTAGAAAAGTTCTGACCATGGCAAGGGACAAGTACCAGACACTCGGTGAAGTCCGTCAGGGATACGGCAATCAAACTGTCATCAAAGGTACCAAGATACAATGGCGAAGAGCAGCAGAATAATTTCCTAGATGGATTTAGCCCAGTTTCAGTCATTTTTTTAACTCACTAAAATATAAATGGCCAGATATACTCAAACCATGTATGGAGTTCCTGATTCTTTTAAGTAATAAAATTAATACTTGCAGAAAGTTTGGGTAGTAACGGAGAAGCTTCTCAGCTCTGAAAGCTGTTTTTTTTGCACTCCATCGCATCTACCCTTGAGAAAGAAAGAACAGTAGTAACTGCAGTTCGAGAGAGGTGCCATTTTCCCTTCCAAAATACTCTTTTATGCAAGTAAATCACGAGAACATGCAACAGATTGTTTATGGGTGGAATTCATAAATGGCATTCCTGAAGCAGAGGGGTCTACCAGAAAGACAGGAAGGATGGTCTTGTGGTTAAGACAGAAAACTCAGGACATCTGGGGTCTATTCCCAGATCTCCCACAGATTTCCTGTTGCCTTGGGCAAGTTGTTTTGTCTCTGTGCCTCAGTTTCTGTATCTGCAATACCCAGATGGCAATCAATTACAGTGGCAGCTTCTGAACCTAAATTAATGATGGGACAGGAACAAATCTGCAACTCCTGCAGTAACAATGCAAGAAAACTTCAATTTCTTCATATCCCACAGACTCTGCAGAATTAAACAGGAGTGGGGCAGGAGAACGGGGAGCGACGAGCGCAGTCACTTGGGATTAAGGTGGCAGTGGCTTCTGAAGTCTCTGCCTCCCCTGATGACAGAGAGCACTGCGCCTCTTAAAAACCATATTAATCTTTCCCCCAGTAACTGTTTGTCTTGCTCCAGTTCCAAAACCCTCGATCTGGAGAAAGGAGAGGGGAAAAATATCTCCGAGGAAGGGCCCTAACACCACAGTGTTTTTCTCACTCTCTCCCTCTTCTCCTCCCCCTCTCCATTGGCTTCAAGGCCAACAGCTCCTGGAACACACACACTCTTGTAAACTTCTGAACCACACAGCCCTATGGTGGGTGGGTGTTTGCTCCCTGCCTGCCAGTTCCAATCCACCCACAGATTCCAAAGGCCCCGAACACAAAGCAGACTCCATTTTCCATATTTAACAGGCAGTTAGTTTCCCTCCCCATCGCTTTCATTTGCAGAACTCGGTGCCTCTCACAAGTATCATGTCCCACCTTTTACACGTTCCCCCAGTGGAGAGTATCATGTTTATACATATTTTTATGTAGGCATATGAGAAGTATATTCTGAACTAATTCCGCTGGTCCCCCTCTGGTTTTTGATGCTTGCTTAGTCAGGAAGAACTGGGGACTATCAAGGACTGTGCTGCATATTGCAGCTATTTGACAAAATGTTTGGGAAGGGCCTGTTGTGAGGATTGTGAAGAAGGAAAGTAAGTGAAAAATAAAAGCAGGGGTGCAAATGTGACACATCAAAATTCCTACTGTAGCTCACGATAAGACAGTAAATTATTTATAGCAGCAAACATCTAATTTCTCCATGGTTGTACTGTATGTATTCATTTCTAATTGTGACATTCTGGTACTGAAGTAAAACAATTTCTGCATAACCAGGATATTTCCTTCCCTCTTTTCCTTTACAGATCACCTGCTAAAGGTCATAGTTTTTATTGATCATTTCCCTTTCAGTGAAACTGGGGAATGCCAAACCATCCAGAACCTGCAGAATAAGGTTTCAAACTCTCTGTTGAAAAAGACATATCGGAGACTCAGGCAGTCTTTTTCAATCAAACATTTCAATTTTTCATCAACACACAAATTCAGCTTACAGAAAAATTATTTCACAAATGTGTACAAACTTCTTATCTTCTGCCTAAAATAATTTTGAAATGTTTATTTTTAAAGAGACCACATTTTTTTGTACAACTTCTCTTAGATATGTACTGAAATAAGTGAATTTTTAAACATCTAAAAAGTCACAAGGTAAAAAAAAAGTTTCATGAATCAGTCATATTTAAAATGAAACAAAGAATTCCACATAAAACAGAAGAGATCTTTTCTTCTTCCCTTTTAGCATCCTGACCTGGCCATAGATGATAAAGCAATCTCTTTCTAGAATGCTGCTCCCCTCCAGGGTCTTGCCTCTTCTTTCTCTGCCAAACAGGCTGGTTTAACATCTGATCTTCTCAGTGACAGCAGCTAGCTATGCTCTATTTTATGAGTTTGGTTCAGCTACCTGATTATATTTTACTATGTTCATAGCAGCTTCTGCCACCACTAACAAGAGAATCCCATGGATTCAGAAGTCATCATTTTCTTAACCCCGTTGACAGTTCTCAGTTCCTGTCTAGCTCAGCTCCATAGATTATCTCCTTCTATATCTTTTGCTTCTTTCCAAAGTACAGAACCTCCTGATCAACATACATCTCGTATTCCTCTCTATTCCTGATCTTCAGAGGACAATCATGTAGGATGAGATTTGGCCTTTAAGCTCAGGTTACACAGCAACTGATGCTTTTTGCTCAAGAAGTCCCTAGCGCTGGCCGGGACTGCAGCTATCATGGTAACACAGTTCAGGAGGCTGTTCAGAAGAAAAGCTCTCTGACTTAAGTGAACCTAAGAACTAGGCTGAATCATCACAGAGTTTGACTAGTGTGCGTATATCCATGATCAATGTATGTAATGAACATATGACCTGCTGAAAACATGAACTGATCTCACACCTAAAATTCACATTTAAATTGCAAGAAATCATAAGGCATCCTAGGAAATACAGGAGGTGAGGGGTTGTTAAGAGCACATGGAAGAGCTTTCCAGCTTTCTGAATTTTTTTGTCCCAAGTTGCCTGGTATGTTGTTCACAGCTGCCCCTCCCCACCCACACACTCTGTACCTGCATGCCCCAGTGGATGCTGCCAAACACCTCATATAT
This sequence comes from Pterocles orientalis, assembly GCA_011057875.1. Taxonomy (NCBI): domain Eukaryota; kingdom Metazoa; phylum Chordata; class Aves; order Pterocliformes; family Pteroclidae; genus Pterocles; species Pterocles orientalis. The sequence goes on from WKFP01013900.1 coordinate 589,945, forward strand.
ATATATATATATATCTCTATAAAAAAGCTTGCTACTGCCAATAAAAAAAAATAATTTACTGGAAAAAGTCAGAATCACAGAGAAGAATACAAGCTGGAACGCTTGGGATTCCCAAAGGGGCTTACAGAATAGTCCTGCTAGGTGAATCAGGGCTGGACAAACTTTTTGACATTTATGTTAACACAGAATCTTTAATTTCTTAGCATATCCAGCAATAAGCAAAGAAGGCATGGCATACACATCCAACAGAGGAAGGGATGGGAATACCAAGACAAAGCCTCGTCCTTGTAAAAGAAGCAACTGAACTGCTGCTGCCATGCACCCTCAGCATTTCCTCCTAGCAGGGTTCTTACACAGGCCATTACCAGATAGTCACTAACACCATTCCTGGGAAGAAAAATCAACACATTTTAAAATAAAATTAAGCCTAAGACTTGAGCAAAGTATCTCCCCTAGCTCAGAACCTCCATCCATCTAGTGTATCCCAAAGCAATCAGAATCAAAGGAAATGAGCGTGCCAACCTTGCACTACAGGAGTTACTGATTAGCAAAACCTCAGCTTTGAGCTTCACCAAAACAAAGTGGGTTAACTCCCCTCCCTTGCCCTCCCACACACACTCTATCATGCAGAGAAGCTGTGGGAATACCGATTTGATCTGCTGCAGCTGCTGTGGTGAGTAAAAGGGCAACAGAGCTGGGCTCTACAACCAGCATGTATCAGCTTGCGTGACGGTACGATTAATACTGCCTCATTTCCATTTCACCTGAAACCCATGTGCAACTTTAAGGCCAAACATTCCCTTCCACAATAGCCTCTTAGAGACTCCAGGGAATTCACACATCTTTTTTGTAATCTCTTCCATCTTTAAGATAATTTCTTATCACAGTATGCATATTTTGCAAATAATATTGATATGCTTATGTGTACTTTTGCTAGAAAGACTCTAAGACCTTTTTATCTCCTGGCTGGGTTACCACTAAGGCTTCTGATTCCAGTCTCCTTTCTCAAGTTCTTTGGTACATGCTTTACAACAGTTTAAGATCCAAAATCACGGTGAGGAATGAGCCCCCTGGTCTGCTTGAAATTTATGACATCTACCCCTTGTTGGAAAGTGATCCTCTATCTGCTGGTGTGACATATGAACCTGCAATTTATTTTAAAGGCCTATGTCTCCTATAAATAACACAGAGAGCACTAGGCACTCTATGGAGATAAGTGCTTGCATCATCACTTCAGTAATTCAGAACATGCTGTCCTAAAATTCTGGAATTTCTACTCCTTTCTCACAAATTCTTATGGGTTGATCTCATATTTATTTTATTTATGGGCTTTCTGAATGAACCTGTGATTACAGCATATGCACACCTCATTAGCATAATGAGATTTTTCTTACAAGCATATAATGAAAAAGAAACGAATTCATACTGTCATTTTACAGATGTGGAACTGAGGAACAGTGAGGATATACAACTGGCTTAAGGCCACCCTGCAGATCTTTATTGGAATCCAAATCTTTTACCAAGTTAAAAATCAACTGCTTTAACTTAGTGACTATTTTTTTCTAACAAAACTCTACTGATATTCCTATTCCCAACTGAAATTTCTGTGAGAAGAGAATCCAACAGCAAAAGACAGAAGGTTTCTGGGTTTGTTTGTTTTGTCCATAAGACCTCTTTCATACTCCAATGGGTAAGACAGGCTGGTTTTTGAATCAGACACTTCAGACAGCTTCAGTCTGGTAGAATCAGGTAATGAAAGTCCTCCACAAGACTGATATTCACTCAAGTGTCTACGACTTAACATTGCCTCATGCTCTTTTTCAGGAAAAGATACTTAACATTTTGGGTTCTAGACAGTTTAAATTGTCAGACTATTTTTTATGCTTCAAGTTTCTTCAATTTTTAATTCGCTATGTCAGAAAAGAGGAGCAAGCAACAGGAGAGGTTACAGCAGCAGCTTCTCAGTGTCACAACTCCTGTGTAACAGCAGGACATTTCAGCAGCCTACCCTCTTCTAGCTACACAGAGCAGAAAGGCAATTGCATGACTTGCATGGGTACTGCTCAAATAAGCTTACACTGGAGACCTTCAGTGAGTTTCACTTCTGTTTCCAACAGTCCTACAATTTCAATATTCCCTAAGTCTATAGGCATAGTGCATGTATAGATTAGACTCACTTCACTTGTCTTATCTGACAAAAAAAGGGTCTCCAGAACAATTAGGGTTTTAGATTATTTTAAACAAATGATGAACTCATATTCATAAGCTTCTATAATATCCATAGCTATAACATTTGTATTTAAAAAAGTAATAAACAGTGACTGTGAGAGGAAGGATTGCGGGAAAGGCTGGCCTTGCTTAGATTCCCCTTTTTCATCTCCACCCTTTCAAAAATTTCTACTAATTTCTTTTCTGCATGTGGCAGGCCTGAGAGCAGTACTCTCTCTCCCTTCTTCCTCACTATCCATCATGTAATCCAAAGCCCATCTTGAAGCAATGATCATGTCTGTACCGTGCATACTGCAGCATTACCACCAGGACCCAAGATCCATCAGCTAACATGCCAGCTGGCACCTTTCCCTCCCCTCTGCTTTCTTTCCCTGAGCAGGAGAAACCATTCATTGCCTTCTGGGGCTAGCACTGGACCCACACTGTTCTTAGTAATGAATGCAACCTGTTCTAACGAATGTGAAGCTTATTTGTGAGTGTGGAGCTGCACTCAATTGCCTGACATTTCACATTTCTCACCATAAATCTGGGTAACACTTTATTCTAATTACTGGGACATTTTCTAACTTTTATTGTTTCTGGCAAACACAGGCAAAATGAGCTCATTCATTATATAAGGTATGTGAGCTATTTCTTCAGGGGAAATTGTGTTCTATATTATCCTTGCCATCCAACAAGATGCCATTCACCTCTCTTCTAGATGTCACTAGGTATCACACAGACTGAGAATAATTAACAAATCTTTTCCTGAATGACAAAAACCTTGGAAGAAGATATATCCACCCATCCATCCATCCTTCTGCATTTCTAACACACCCATTAATGTCAGTAACTAAGGGGCAATATATCTCATGCCTTTTTCACATCTCCACTCCAAAATGGGTGTAGATACCACCTTGAGATGATACAAAGGAAATTCCAAACTGCAAATTTCAGACTCTGATTTGATATCTTCAAGGTAATTTTGATCTACATGTGTTACAAAGGCCAATGCAAGAAACAACAGGCCGATAAAACTGATTAGCACTGCACTCCTGAGGCAGGAAGACGTGGGGTATTGAGGATGAGGCATCAGAGACTGCTGTCAGGGCCCTGGGGAGACCCAAAGGATTTTACAAATGCCTTGAAGCCCCAATGTAAAAACCTCTTTATATTCCACCCCCCAGCAAAGTTCTATAACTTCACCAAGATGAACTGTACAATAGACTGGAGAGCCTGAACTGCTCTAGCTCTCCAAGGTCAAATCGGTAGACTTCCAGCAAATCACACTCACCATCTCCAGGCTTTATTTGTCCCACAACAATCAGTGCCAAATTTCAAATGGGGTCCAAGCAAAGATTAAGTTTAGACTCTTTATGTCCATAATGATAATTTAGGGCCAAGATGCAGTAGGTGCTGAGTACTCTGCATGCAATATAACCTCTCACTTGCAAAACCAGGCTATAACTTTTCAATTAGTGAATTCATACTGGACTGGAGAAATCATAACTCAGGCCACTTCTTTTGACAATTGTTTAAGCTTTAGAAATTGACTCCTGCTCTTGGACTGTGGAGCAATGCTTCTCCCCCTGTCTGTGCATTACATCCCCTCCTCAGACTGTACCTTCCTTGTTCATACTGCTGAGCCTGAGATGATGGAATTGGCCATCTGCCCAGGTGGAGAGGAAAAAAAAAAAGGCAGTTACTGTAATGGAACGGCTTTCTGACTTTTCTGAATACAGTAAGTGAAAATCCCATGCAGACAGCACATAGCATGTTTAATGACTCACGCTCTGCATTTTCACCAGGGAAAAATTTCAGGCCTGCACTCAGTTAAAAGATGGAAATTTTTATAAAACTTCCATTGTGGTACATTACCATCTGTTCAGAAATTAACAAAAACAAAATCTAAGTAAATTGATTTATTATCTTCTTTTTTTTTTCTTGTAGTAAGAGCTTTCTATTTTACAGATAAGGTGTGAATCTCTATGGAGGGGATGTGAGCATATACAATTCAGTGCAAAAAAATCAGATACTTCAATCTAATTGCTTGCTGGCTTTGGGCAAATTTAAGTCCTGAAAACTAAACTCTTGTATACATTATGGCCATTTTCTTATACAATGATCAGTAGTGTTTCATATCAGTCAAGGAGTGGGAGAATTTTGTGTCTGTAAGCATTAGCATATGCTCAGCCCAAAAAGCCCTCTAATTTGAACAGGTTTTCTGATGAGACAACTTTAATGGAAAAGTGTTCTCTCTCTTGGGAACCAAGCCACTGAGGATTTGGATGACGTGTACAACAACATGAAACTTCAACTTTTGTTTGGAGAAGAAAAAAAAAAAAGAAATTGCAGTATTGCAGTCAGCAAATTTTGTCTCTTTCCTTTCTCCTTCATTCTTTCTAAAGCTTCATAAAAACACATAACTTTTTCCGCCTGTTTTTAAGCAAGAACATATATTTCTTTCTCTTCAGAGAGCTGAATTCTTGGAACTAATACCATTTTCATTTAGCTATTTTTACCCGCCCTTCTCCTTCCTGTATCCATGGAGTTTCATCAAAACATTGAATTCCAGTCTCTAATGACATAACCTTCCCCTTTCCTTCCTGTTCTCATGTCACCTCTCATTTTCTCATCAGCTCCATAGCCTTCTCTGATTTTCAGACTTTTTCTACTCTAGGCTTCTTATTTTCTTTACATACTTTGCAACAGCACTGGCCTCTTCTCTACAGTGGAGAATATTAAGAAGTCACAAACTTCTGCATAAACAAGCAAACAAAAAAAAAAACCAACCACCCACCAACTGTCTCAGCTAAGGAGAACAACTTCTTTTCTTCCCTTATCTAGGGAAAAATCTGACTTCAAAGATTCATTTTTGTTTTACATCAGCACAAAACTGGAATGATTTCACTATAACCACTCTATGAACGTCCTGTCCCCCATGTTTAGTATAAATCAGCTATAGGACAGCTGTAGTGAAATTAACAGAATGACTGTCATGTGAAGCTGAAACAGAGGGACGGTGACACACACCTAACAACATCACTGATTGTATTTAACAATTAAATGCAAGATAAAAGTGCTATTCAATGTATGTCTGAAGTTACCCGATGGATTAGCACTAGCAAAATGTACATCAGTGTGGCCCTATGAGATCTGTCCACATGCACATTACACTTTGCTCCAGCTGCCCACTTCTGCAGCACAGAGTTCCTAGGGTGTATGAGTTTTAAGTGTAAAGGCAGGAACAGCAATCTGGCATAAACATTTCTTGTCTTAGGAAAAAATTGAACTGCAAATGGAATTCATTTGCTGATTTACAGTAACAATGAAGTCAAGCAACAAAACTTAGCAAACCATATTAAAAAGTATCCTCACAAGTATTTTTGCAGGAGACAGAGGTGTTTATGAACCAAAAAAAGAGGTGTAGAAGTTACAATTGCTCTAGGGCAAATTTTAACTGGTTTCCCTTCCTTATTAGATTTCTCATTCATTCAATTGCTAGCTGACTTAGCAGTCATTGCACCACATGGGACTTTAGGTGCTTCTAACCATCTGTATTTTTTCCATTTGTCCATCTAATTTTCTATTTTTAATTAATTTGTCTTAATTTTCTCTCTTTGTCTATATAATTAGAGTTATCCGGAACATCAAGACAACCCTTTATCTCAGCAGGAGTATGGACAGCAAATTTGCTCCTAAGCAAACAATACAAGCTCTAGGCTATCACAAACTCCACTGCCATTCTCAGCTGGCAATACTAAAGTTCTTGCTGCTATAAATCATGTTTGATCCTGACACTTTTTCCTAATCTGCATCCTGAAAGTTCAGAGTCCCTCCGAAAGGTCCCTGTGAAGTTTCCAGTCAGGTTTGCTCTCAGAACACAGCATCACTTAATCAACTTGAGCCCTACACTGACAATCTGCCAGGAATCGAAAGCACCTGGTAGAACATCATGTTGAAATCCTTACATGGAGGTTATGGAAGTCCCCCATCAGAGTGCCAAAGCACTTACAAAAGTTACACTGTACTGACAAACTGAGGCAAAAAAAAAGAAACAAAGTAATTCTCGCAAAAACCATAGGATGTCTGGAGAGAAGCACAGATTTCCTGTGCTTTTAGCCAGTCGTGAGTGCGCTGTCTCATCAAGCCCACGCATGTGATGTAAGCTCATCAGAATCAAGGATCGTTATGCAAGAAAGAGGACACAAGAATGGTAAGACACATTCACCCAGCAACTCACTTAAGCCACAACTCAGAATAGAAGTTTCACAGTCCGACTTTCAATTCCCACACCAAGTTAAATCAATCTAAATCAAATACATTTAAAAGAAAAAGCCCTAAATGGAAAAAAACAGTCTCTTTATGCCACCCACTACCAGAAAGATTATTGTTCTCGTTTCAAAACTATTTCTGACTTAAAAGCTATTTGAATAGCGAAATCCAAGGATTGGATTATTTTCTCTCTGTTTGAATTTCTACACAGGAAAACTGAGTAATTCTTACAGTTACCTAAGCCAAAAAAAAAAAAAAAAAAAAAAAAAAGGAAAGAAAGAAAAAAAGAAAATAAAAAGGAAGATTAAAAAGGCAGAGAGGAGGATAGCCGCCACTGGATTAAAAAAACATTATGACTATCAAAAAATCTCACAGGAACAAGCATTTTAAAAAGTCCTAAATCAGGCCCTACACTCCACTATTTTTCCTCTCTCAAAAGCTTACTTTTCGGATCCACAATAATTTTGGGACCAAGCCTTTGTGTCTTGACATCAAACGTCGTTGGTAATATTTTCAGCACAGGAATCAGTGGAATGCATCACATCTAGTATCCTCTATCCTTTTACTGACATTGACCACGACTAGCTGCTTCACAGAAAAGTTTAAGACACTTCAAGAGCCACCAATTGAAAAAGAAGGGCCTCCTTCACCACCAAGAGCTAAGAAGGTTCTCTTGTTTCCTCTCTCATGTTCTGCATTTTGTTTTAAAGATCATTACTGTAACAAATCTGGGTGTCCTTGCTAGCCATACAAACATCCCATCATTTCTGAATCCTTCCACACTCCCAACTGTAGATCCAGCAATACATAGTCAAATATATATACATATATATATATATATACACACACAAACACATATTTGTGCTTCATGGTACATGTTATAAGCTCCAGTCTGTTCTTCCACACAGAAAGGGAGCTGAAGCGGGAAGGGTCTGCTTCTGCACTCTCCTTCTCTTTTTTCTGTGCATTTATTACCAATGAAGGATATCAGACATGACAGCACTGGAGACTGGAGTCCTTTGTCTATACAAAAGGTCCAGTTCTGTCAGCAAGAGGGTGGGACTTCACTTTTACACCATTTCAACAGTATGTTTCAATCAACAATGCCTTGAGAAACTTCCAAGAACCACCAGTAAAAGTCAAAGGAATGAGCAATTTTAAGACTAACTAGTCAAGGTTCTCTCTGAGAATTCTGAGAACTACCAAGGAAACCAATTAGGACCAATTGCATTCGTCATTTAGGCTGGAACACATCTGAGACCATGTAACTGCTTATTTATGGGTCACTTAAAAATAACCCTATAGAAAACAACCATTAAGTTGCTACTAGCACATACTGGATTTGAAACAGCAATTAAAGTTTCTCATTTCATTAGCAAAGCAGTCTGTAAGCAAAGCACACCAGTCCTCACCAAAAGCAAGGGTAGGAAAAGGGTTACTGACATACATGCTAAAATGTCAACAAAATATGCTGTGCGCTCTGTTCCCTGGAGTGATTTTATTATTATTTTTCCATCAGCAGCAATTCCACAAGTACACAGGAGTCAGAAAAAGAAATCTAATGGAAGCAATTGTGAAACTGTCCCCTCTACTTTTACCATCCACATGGAAAAACACACAAAAAGAATAACAGGCTTACACTGGGGAAAAAAACCCTAGATTAAGTCCTTAAACTTCTTTTTTTCATAGTTTTTAAGGGGATAGAGTACATTCTGAATGTGGAAGTTCTCCAGAAGAACTGTCTCTTTAAAGTCGGAATGTGACTTTTTTTCACCTACAAGAAAGTCTGCAGTTTCCCAGGTTCTTACTGGAAAGTTTTCTTGGGAAAATTTTCATTTCCAAAGCATTGTTTTTACACTTTTGGTTCACTGGTTGTGTGACTCTTATAATGCTTTAATAGTGTTTTTACTCCACGAATGTTTGCAATAACTTAATCCATCCTATTTCCTACAGTATCTCCTTTTAAGGATAATTATATCAATATGCTTCTGACATTTTGTAATCCAAATAATTTCTTTTTTCTAGATTTTTTTTCTCAGTCAGTCAATTCAAAAGAAGACTTAATTGTATATTTCTGACCATCATAACTTTCTGAAAAAGCTGCTGCACAATAAAACTCAATAAATAACCCAAAAAACATTCGAAACATGGATAATTTTGCATAACATTTTGTTAAATTCTCACAGCTTTTTTTTCTAATAAGAGTAGAAGATTAGCTATAATCTGCTGCATTTTTCAAGATAAAAATCTCATGTATATATTTTGTGTACACATGCCTTAAGAAAGCCTTCTTTAGTTTGGTGTTTGTTTGTTTTTTTTTTCCTTTAAAAAAGCTGCAGTGGGATATGTTCTGTGACAGGCTAAAACTTATACCCATAATTAAATGCTATCGCATATGGCATTTAATAAAGACCCAAACCATACCTATCTCCAACAGAAACTATCCAAGAACTTAAGCAGATTGAATGGGCTCACAGAAGTCTTTTTCATGAGCTTTAACATGTCTGTTGCACTTGATCCTTATTTAGAACATTCTGACTGAAAATTTCTCTGAATTATTAAATTTAACAACAGTGATATCTAATCACATCAAACAAGATCTGGTCTTTATCGTGTAAGGTACCACACTGCCAGTAAGCAGTCCTCCTGCTGAGGAGTTTGCAAAGTACAGGAGTGATGTAGAGATGGAATGACTCGCACAGAGTTAGTCAAAAGGCCAGCTTCAGGACTAGTGACAAGAGCAGGTTTCTCAAAGCAAAGATTACACTCGATTGTACTTTTCTGCCTCATCAGATTAAAAAACAACATTGCAGACTAACTAGAAACATCTGGCTTTAACACAGTTTTAGCTTTTATTGCTGCTTAGACTACAGACACATTCTACGAGAGTCGAAGAGAATTTTGGTAGGACATCTATTGTCCTCTCAAAGGTCCTCTGCTTAATACTGAGTGAGGGAAGTGGTAAAGCTGCATCTTAGCTGTTTATAAAGGAAACCAGCAGATGCTTTGATAAGATGCTGTCTTCTTTCCTTCCTCTCACTGTATTCACTGTGCAACAGGAGAATTCTAGCTTTGTGTTCCCTGTCCTATACAGCAATCAAAGGCTCTAAAGGGGACCACTTAGCACAGAAGATGAGGCTATTACCCTTTAAGTCTCTCCTTTTTAGCATTAGAGATACCTCCATAACACGTCCAATGTGTACCTGGTGAAAACTGTTACCAGAACACTGAAACCTCAAGCTCCCTCCCTCTGTAAAGAAGTTAAAGAATGAAGCCAACTGACAGCACTTGACAACATGAAGCACGGTGCCAGCATGCAAACCAATAAAGTTTCTTCTTCAATGTGACAAAACACTTATTTTAAACATACTGAGATGATAAAGTACTGATTAACAAGTTTCATTGAAGAATATGCTGCTTATGTGTCTAGTCTTATGCTAGAGAAGACGCTGAAGGCATGCAGTCACAAGTATGAGAGCAGCTTCACATAAACGTATTGAAAGTTAGCTTTAAACTAACCTTAATACCAGCAACAGAGTATCTTCAGCTACATGTAGGATCGGCCCAGTGTCTTGGACGTATTTTTCTGAACTCATCAAGTGTAAATACATGTATAAGGTTTATTTTCCAACTAGCCAGCTTATAGCTGTATCAGACATATCTACGCCATCTGTAGTCATGTCTTTGCTACCTAATGCTGGTATAAATGGGTATATTGAGTCTTCAGGGATTCTTAGGGAGTGATTACCCAGCTAGAAAATATGATACTCTATTCGTAGATAGCCTAATCACACGTTAACACTCTGTTCTGTAGAAATTAATACAGACAAAGCTGAAAATAATACTCACCCACAGAATCTAAAAATAAGCACCAAAATTTCCCCTCCTCGTTTCTTTCTGATTTTTGTTTCCCCTCAGGTGATGACACCATTCTCCTTTCCGGCTCTCCTGAAATGCATCATGTGTTCCGGGTTACAGACTGTTCTGCGGAACTTTTTTTTTATGTAGGGTTCTAGTTTTGGGATGTACTGTGTGACGCAAATCAAGGGTCTGTTTATTAGACCAGAATAAACAACAGATGACAATGGTTTAGCATGGCCTCCAAGAATCAGATACTTAGAAACATATTTCAGTGTATATAAATAAGATAGGAAGCATAGGCACGAGCATGATATGCACAAATTACAGTAAATGTGGTGTTTTCAGCTGCACTACCAAGATGAAATATACTCCTTCAGGTTTTTTTGTATGACAGACCCCATTTAGTTTAGCCCTGCAGCTCAGCCCATTTCAGACTTCCACAAACAAGCCAATTAAAATACCAGAAGCTTAATGAATATTGATTGCTTCAGACCATGCCATTTAATGCAGCCTTGTTTCATGCAAAAACAGGAATTTTGAGAAGACAAGATTCTTAAAATCAGAAAAAAAGGTAATAATTTAACAGGAGCACACCGCAGAAAGCACTTGCAGTTCCCATCAAGCAGAGAAGCTTTCCAACCAGAGGACAAATGGTGAGGAGTCCAAATGAAACTACCTGACAATGAGCAGTAACAATCCTAGTTTTGGGCAGTTCATAGATACTTCTGTAGTATTGGTATGTCCTCATACATATACTTTATGAACTAATAAATTATCCAAAAACATCTTATGAGGCAAGTATAACAAGTTTCCATCTCCCAGGTGAAAAAAGTGAGGCCAGTAGGTGTGAATATAGATTGAGCCGGTTCTAGAGGCAGGCTGAAAAAACTGGAGTTCTGGGATTATGCTCCAGACTTGCAATTTCTGTGGTATTTAATTTAGAGATTTGGTGAAGAGAAGGGAGAAGAATCAGGTTTTCATTACATGTTACATATATATGCATGCAATTCCTGACATAATGTTTCCCCAACCTGGTCTGAGACCTACCTCAGTGCACGCAGTAAAGCTCCTCATGCCTAGAGGACTGAAGCAGAAATCCATGGTGGCGATTCTCTGTGCGGAGGGCACACTGCACACCAGAGGAATAATGCTGTGCTGCCAGATGCATGCTCCATTACATTCTTCTAGTCCTGAAGGAAAAACACTTTAAATTCAGTAATATATAATATTCCTGTTAATGTGAGACAGGAGACTGGCAACATGCCACAGAGGCAAGCAATGGAAAAACCAGAGAACTAGTACAGTCTCTCAGTCTGAAGCAGACAGACCTATTGTAAGCTGTCTCCATCCTTGGGGCTGGATGGTCCAGGCCGATTTATGAGCACAATATTTACAACTAACACACATGAAATACATTACGAGTAGAAATAAATCTCCTAACATGCACAGAGAACAGTGAAGATAAAAGAATGCACATGGCAAACTAGGTGAATGTTTGTCATTAGAAGTGTGGTACTAAAGCCAGAGCACGTCTTTGGGGCAAAAGAGACTGTATATTCACACTCCTGTTTATCAATACTCTGGAAGACATGAGCTATTAGGCAAAGACTTTCAGAAAGATGTCCCATGTTTTTATTTTTTCTAGTGAATTCAAGGCTGATGAAAGACACTGTGTTGAAAGCCCTTGGGAGTAAAATGCTGCTTGAAAGGAAGGTTAGTCTTATGCCTACGCAAAGACCCCGTGACAACAGGCCAGAGTCCAGTTCCCAGGCCTTGCATTATCTCAGGCAATATCCTTAATTTTTGTGCACCTGTGTTCCATCTCATAAACAGGTATGATATACGACAAGAAAGGGCTACTTTCAGGCCAGAAGGGACCGCTGTAATTAAGTATTCTGACTTACTGCACCACACTACAGGCAGTAGAAATTCCCTGACTTAATTCCTAAATTATATCATCACTGAACAGATAAACTCTTCAGAAAAACAACCACCCCTTACTAGATAATGTGACTAGCAAGTGGGGATGTCAATTCTAGTTTCTCTGTAATTAAAAAAAAAAACCAAAACCCACTCCGAAAAGAACTGATGACAACTTCCTGCTGATCACTCCTATCTTTTGAGCCTTGTACAGCAGACCACATCAAGCAGGCTCCTCTAAATCTTGTTTGGTTTTAGAGGGAATGTGAGGCAGCTATCACTTAAATACATCTATATTTGACATTTCTGCCTACAAAGCCACACTGGTCACGGATCATATCTCATCGTGTCCAGCCAATCCAATTAGGCCACAACAGCTTCTTGTAAGGACCTGGATTCAGCTCTTCCTTTGACACAAAGGTTTAACAGCACTATTTTTTTTGCATTTGTATTCGCATTTTGTATTTCTTTTATCAAGTTAAGCACTAATGAAGGACTGAGTGAGAATTAATACAAAAAAGGAAATAATTTCGGAAGGGTAACAGGGACAGAATGCATATTTCCAAGATATTTCCATAACACAACAAAATTATTACTCAACTAGATTGCAACTAAAGTACACTCTTCTCAGTGAAAAGATTGATAACTTGCCTCCACAGCTAACTTACAATTCACATTTGTTGAAGCAACAAATAAATACTCATCTGACATTCTATTTTAAATTGATTTTATAGACCATTCGAGTTATGGTTACCATCACACCACATTAACTAGTATTGGTAATTTCGCTCCACTGTTTTGTGGTTTCATGCCCATAAATGTGTTCTTCTATTACTACAGCTATTATTTAAGGATTTTTTTTTTTTTTTGTGGAGCCCTTTAGTACGCTAATTTTAGATGAAGGAACAGTACACAACAAACAGGAGGAACTCAACCTGCTATAGGCTATAATACTGCGAGAGACAATCTAAAAAACAAAAGCAACAAAAAACCACCAAGAAAGCAAGCAAGAAATATGAAAACCTCAAGTAATATTTGATCCTAAATTCAGAGCCGAAATCCTTTAAAGTATGGGGGGATTATACAGCTCTGTCAGCAGAATTCTAGGCTGGGCCACAGAACCCATGGCTTCATGCCACCAAACCTAATCTTTGTTCGAGATCTGAAACATTCTCTCCAACAGTTTTCAGTCATATTGCAAAATTGTGAGAGGAAGATGAAAGGCAGATTCTCCCCGCCTCTCTTACACTAACCCCAAGGCCTAGAAACATCAGGATTTGATTTAACCAAACACACACTGGGCCAGAAAAACGATGAGTGATACTAGGACTTGATGGACACACAGAAGACTTCATCCGATTCATGGTTTTCCAATACAATCATTGGATCACCTCAGATTCTTGAGCAGACTGTGTCAAAATTAGATTGCCAGCCAAAAAGCACCCCCTCACTGGCCAAAATGACAGCCAAATCAGCAGAGTCTGTCAGTCAAAATGCTTCCTCCCTGGGGAAAAGCACACACGTTACCAAACCCACAGCAACTTCACCACTTCAGACAGGCAACATCTCCAAGAGGCTAAGCCCCTGGGGCCTTCTCCCTGTAAGGCAACTCATCCTTGCAGAGATGCTGCTACGGAAAAAAGGCCTCTAGACCTTTCTTCTCAGTCAACTGGACTCCTCTCCACTGTGTCTCCCAACAAATTTACTGACTCAGTCTGTGCCGCACAGAGGCTGGCCCAAGCTAAATCTGCTGGCTCCCAAACAGGCCTCTTAAGCCCCCAGCAAATCAAGAGTAGTATATTTGTTTTTAAATCTCTAAAGGAGGATTAGGCAGGGAGATATAATCTTAACCAGCCTCACACCTGCCATTCATTCTCAGTAAAGGAGAGATGCATTTTAGTATCTGGAAATTACTAGCAGACGACCCTCGTTGTCCAAGGTAGGATATCATAGGTTACAGTTGTTAGCTGCCTTGTTTCTTGGCTGCATAGGAAAAAAGTTTTCTTTCTGTGAAACAAAAGAGTGGATATAATTGCTTTAGTTCCAGTGACACTGTTCCCTTCCTTCGTCATTCTTTTTTGTCAGCACCATCTCCCAGTTGTGTCTGATCTGAGGAAGAACTAGAGCAGCTGGAGATCTTCTGAAAATTTCTCCCTTCACCTCCCTCTATTTCAGTGCCCCAGGCAAAAAATGAGGTCAGTGAGAGACTTTTTTCATATACGCTGTCCAACCTGCTTTGATCATAAGCTCTTTGCATTTTATATGATGTTTACATATAAATCCTACTGTAACGGTGTCAGAGCCTCCAAATAAGATCTTAGCACAAACCAAAGTGGTAATATTCAGAGAACTATTTATCTTTGTACTGCAGGAGTTTCAGCAGTGCTGTTGTTTCTTTCTGAGGGGGAATTGTGCAGGCTTCTTGTCAATTGGTTTAGTTTCCCAAATGAAGCCAAATTACTCTTATCACCTTCAGCTGCTGATGATGATGACTCCATGTACCACTCTCTCTACCTCTACTTTAATCCATTGGCCAAGAGCAAAACAATGTTCCTTTGGCACACCTCCTACAAATAGGGTATGGGAAGCAAAAAAAAAGCCCCCCCCCCCAAAAAAAAAATAAAATTGCAGCATCTTTACATATAATAGTAACAGTCTCTTGGTGCCATCATCAGCCATGGCATTTCATTCACACAGAACACTTGTGGGCACATCACATATGCTTTTCCATTCAATGTATTTTTAAATGTTTCCCAGGCAACTGTTTCAATACAATATGCCTCCCTGGCAACCTGGTACCCACAAATGCCAGTCTCCATAGTCTTCTTTTTAGGTTTTCCCATCTTGGCACATAAATGTCACACGGCCTGATTTTCTATATACAGCCACACAGGTACTGATCTGTCCTTAGACGTGAAAAGGGAAGGCAGAGCTGAAAATACGAGCTGTGCACACTGAACTCTGCACTTTAACAAGTTGGGGCTCTGCTAAGCTACCAGAGGAAGCAGGTTTCAAAGGCAATGACTTTTCATTGAAAAGGCTGTGTCACCTAGAACTAAAATTAGGGAGAGCCTACAAAACTGCCTCCGCTAAACTGACTTTCTCTGGAAACAGCAATGAGCCTGCACTTCTCAAACTGAAACTGCATGTCATCTTATTCTCCTGACTAGGCTAAGGAAGTCTTACACAGCTTTCGTAATTTTGCGGCTTGAATTGTAATACCTCATGTTGGTGAAAATACTCAGACTTTCCAATTTCACCACAGACAGTGATTAGCACTATACCGAGTGAGCCAGTATGACTGAGTTACTCTTTCCAGTCCTATGTTTGCTGTCACTAGGCTGGAGAGGAGATACGCTGTAAAGTCCATTTGCTGCAGCAGCTTTCACCGATGCTCTACTGTACATACTTCAGTCTCCTGTGTTATCTTGGGGGACATTTTCCACTATGACATCTAGCAGAATGGACACACTGATCCTTGAGTGAAGTCACAGACCATTTGACAAGGATCAAAAATTATCAACATATACTCCTAAACCAAGCACTGATAAATAATTTAAACATAATGTTTCCGTTTTCTAGCAAGGTGCAATGTATTCTGAACATTTTTATCTGATACAGAACCAAAGACATTTCAGAAAGACTAAAACTATCTGTCACCATCAAAAAAAGTTTCTATAAAGACTGCATATGCGTTAGCCTCAAACTTGTACATTAAAAAAAAAAAAAGAGCTCATGCATGCAATTACATCAGGCTCTGAGAGAAACCTAGCAGAAACTATGGCATCTCTTCTTCATTGATTACTCCATAACAACAGCTGAAAATTACAATTTTTCCAGGCTATAAAATGCCTAGCACTCCAAATTCTACACCGGCAGCAAAAATCTCCTCCCTGTCTGTGAGTTGTTGTATCTGTAATAGAGACCCTGCATTACCAGGCTTTCTAATTCTTCCCAAATGCAGAAGCTCTCATTCAATGTTGCAGCTGTTGGGTAGGAAATCAGAAATAGCAGAAGGCGGATTAGTTGATAATGTACCAGTTCTTCCCCAGCAAATGCTGGCACCTGCGTTTTACACTCTCCTATTTCCCTCAGCCCAGGAAAAGATCACTTGGTTTGTTTGGCAGGCAATTTGTAGGCTCTAGTGATTGTGGAATTACGAAAGGATTAGAATTTGTTATAATAGCCCCTTCTTCCTGAGAGCAAAAGTTAAAACTGAGGCCCACTTTACAGCAAGAATCAGGGACCATGTAAGTAAAGATTAAGCATGTGCAGCTTGATGAGACTCTACAGGGAACAGATAACTACACATGCTGGCACTCCATTTACAAGGAAATCCCTAAAGATAATATGTAGAAGCATTCTAGCTTCCAAAAGCTCAAATCCCTCGACCACTGGCTCAAATCCAGTCAAGGCTGATGATGATAAAGACTTCTCTTTGCATTTCTAGGAGAACTTTTTCTAAGATCACAAAACATTCTAATTAATAAATTATGCAACACCCACAGTCAAGCAAGAAGCAAGAGGATTTCCATGTCAGTGGAGGAAAGAGTAGATATGATTGTGTGCAACGTGGCAGAACCAAGAACAGGCACTATTCTACACTTCACCTTCATGCTGTAAGTACTAATTCTGGAAAGATGCAGAGGAAAAATACTGACTACACATAATAGATAAAGGTTTCTAGAATGCTCGTTTCAAATCTACAGGCAGCTACAGAAGCAGTTAGAGGAAGAATGAAAACATTCACTGACATGCCTGCCTTCATAGGTTATAATGGCTACACATTAGCAGATAGCAATGAAAAAAAAAATCATACAACATCAAGTTTTCAGTTAAATCCACAAAATACAAAAACACCTAGAAGCCAGAGTTGCTACAGAAGCAAGGTTTTTCCCTTTTGCTTTTTACAATCGGCAGCTGCAGTAATAATTTTCACTGTTCTTTTTATTATATTGTTTTATTTGTGGCCCTTATTGCACAATAACCATTTTTTATGCTCACCCATAATAAAGCCTTTGCAAACGCTACAATGTGTGACTCACAGTATGAACAGTACCACACAGCAACACCTTCAGCACGAAAACCAGACTGCACTTCTGATTGCTGTTTCAGGAGAAGTCACATCTAACAAAATAAATCTGTGGCTACAATGCATGATTTAGGAGCAGAGGATTGTCAAAGTTGTATCCAACGGGTCATAAGGCATATAAAACACTAACACAAGCATCACTGGAACAAAATAAGAAACCCTGTGGTATGAACAATCATCAACATAGATACACCTAGAAATATGTACACAGGGCAGCAGACATCAGCCCAACCTGATAGCTTTCACTGCCCCTCAGATTTTTTTTTTTAAGCAAGTTTTTTTTATATTGTTTGCTGCCGCCAAGTGGCGATGATCAGTGCTGTGTCTTACAATTCATTGCAGTCACTAAGGTCAGCAAGAACTCAAATTGAAATACTTTTTGGTTTGTCTTCTTCAATTAGTATCAGCAGTTCTGAAATCAAATTTCTACCCCTCCTCTGTCATCTAATTTCCAACCACGTACATGGCTGATCCCCTGTGTCAGTCTACACCTTTGCTTTATTTATATACTCCTCCTCTTGCTATATTTGCTGTGTGTCTGTTCCCATCACCATCTTTCTTTCCACAACAGGCCTGAAATCTTCAGATTCCAATTCACCCTTTGCCTCTGTTCAGCTTACCTCGTTCCACCTGGAACTTCTGGGAGAATGCCTTTCCTGCCAAAGAGGGAAATGAGGACCTACTTCTTGTGATCTCATCTCACTTGGAAGAAGCTTTTATATGGCAACTAAATGAAAGGCAGAAGAACACTGCAACTGTCCTGGTATTGCTGGGGTTCTGCAGTAGCTGTAACAAATATTAATATGGGAAAATGTTAGTCTGCATGGCACTGGTTGGCTTTTCCACTGTCACTTCTTTCTTACCAAATTTCATTCTCATTTTAGTCTGCCTATCACACAAGAGAAATGCTAGCACTCTACTGTTTTTTTTATTATTTTTACTTTTCATCCGAGCTACAGAAAAGGAACGTGAATTACTCTTTTACCAATATTAAAGTGGTTTTATGAAAAACAGCGCTCTGTGCCCATTCTCTCTCACAATACACCTGTTATCAGACAAACAGAATTTTTTGTTTCCTGGAACAATTATTGTTATAGTGATTGTGAAGAATTTCATCAGCAGAGTTACTTTCTGATCCTTTTACCTAACTGGTGGAGAATCAATTGTGTCTGTTTTCGACCAGGCTGCAGCCTGATCCGTGAGTCTATCCATCTAAAAATCCACCAGCGACAGCCCTGCTCTAAGGGGTGCTTTATTTCAACTCACCCGGCCTTATTTCTGCCAAAAAAACACAAACTGCATCACTTCAACTGATTCTTTCCTGAAAGAGAAATTAGATCAGAGATGCTCTACCAAATGACTTTACTGTTTGGATCAAATATCTTCGGCGTCAGCCTTATACCACAGCAAACTGATCCCTGGAACCCAAATCACCTCAGCGAGGAGGAGCGGCCCTGGCCCGCCGCCATTTTGCCCACCTCCACCAAGGCCCGATTCCACCCGCTCTGAGGGGCCGGACAGCCCGCGCTCACCCCTGAGGAGAGCCCCACAGACCGCAGTGACCCCACACAACCGGGGCACGCTGCCCGGCCGGCCACTCCACACCCAAACCCCCCCACACACCAAAACGCTACAAATACACCAAGTTTAAGGAGTAAAGGCAATACGATCAGGGCGGCTTTCGTGGCAGACAAGCACCGAGCAGCCGAGGATACTACAGGCCCCGTGGAGCTCAGCGCGGCGCTGACGGCTGCGGAGGGGGCCGGGAAAGGCGGGATTTCCCTCAGGCGGCGGCTGGCTGTCGGCTGCTGCCCTCCCCTCCCCTCCGCGCCCTTCAGTCAGAGCGGCTCCGAGGGCGGAGCGGGATCCGGAGGCCCTGCCCTAGCAGCTGGCCGGTCCGGAGAAGGCGGAGGAGAAAAAGGAGGAGGAGAAAGAGCAACCTGCCCGCCTTCCCGCCCGCGGACAGCAGCGCCGGCCGCCGGTGAGGCGAGGGAGAGCTGTGAGGAGACGCGGTTCCCGCCCAGGCGCGCGCAGCGCCGCCCCTCGCGGGGCCGGAGGAAAAAGGCGGGCCGGAGGAAAGTACCTCAGCCATGTCTCAGGAAGGAGCCGCCAAACTGCGCCTCAAACCCAGGAAGGCGCCGCCAGCCTGCAGCCGGGAGCCCAGCCCCGGCCGGGAGTCCCCTCGGCGGCGTCTGTGAGTCCGGGGCGGGTGGGGAAATGGCGCCCGCGGAGGGGCCGGGAGCAGCCGCTGCCTCAGCCCCGGCCCGTCACTTCCCCGCCCGAGCCAGGGCGGCCGCTAGAAGCCGGAGGGTCTCCCTTGAGGCGGGGTCGGTCACCTCAGAGCAGGCCTTTTCCTCCGCAGGCCCTCTTGTCTCTCTTCTAAAATAAAAAAACTGCTTTTGCACACCTCCACTTACTGACAAATGCTTTTCATGGGCTTCTGTGTGGTTTGACATGGCAAAATTGTAAAATATTATATTTGGTTTAGCACATACAGTGGTCCTTGATCAAAAGAAAATAGGTAAGAATGGAGTTTTATGTTCAAATTTTAAAACTTCTGCTTTGATAAATCACAGTTAAGGATAGCTACATTTTCTGAAACATCCGCATTACAGGAGCAGTAAATCAAGTTAATGAAGAGGCAAAATAATAGCAATGCAGAATTTTTTCTTCCCTTTCTCCCACCCTCAAACTCTTGGGATTGTCTCCGTTTTTACAGGGCAGCGGCTGACAGATGTTCCTGGTTTGAAAAAGATGACTTAAAGGAGTGTGAAAAACCCTGGCTTTTGTTAGTGAAAGACATCAGTCAAGATTTACAGAGCACAACTTGGCAAACAGTACCCAGTTTTCCAGAGTTCTGTGGAAAGGTAGGGTGCTGGGTCCATCGCAGACAATCTGAAATAGCTCTTACGTAGATGTTGGTTTTTATCTCTTTAGTCTCTAGATAGTTAGTATAATGACACTTTAATTAGGGGCATTTTTGCAGTATGGCAAATTCTTTACAACATTTTTCTGAAAAAAGGTAACCTGTGCAAGTATACTGACTGCTCCTAAGTACTATAGTTTCCCCAATAGAATGAAACAGAAAAATGCAAACTGTTATACAGTAACAACTATTACATTGCTCTGAGAATTAGGCAATAACACAAAACCCACAGTCCTTCTCAGGTAGATTTTTTTTTCCTGAACAGCAAGAGGGTGTTGTTTCCATCCTTAGTCTCTGTGGAACGTATTAAAAGAATGTGTTATTGTATCAATTTAAAAATGTTATAGGAAGACACATATTGCATAAACTACAGGAAGTTCTTGATTGCTTTACAAGCTGGCTGTAAATAAAATGTTCTTTTCTTCAATCTAGTTTACCCTTCTCAGTCTTTGTAATATGTTCAGCCTTGGTTTTATGTATTTATTGAACTGCATTTGTTTGAAGACATTGTGTGTGTGTGTGTGCCACAGAGTTCTGAGGAGAAGAGCCTAGAGAAGGAAGAAGTCTTTACCATTGGAATGAAAGACTTTCAGTGGGTATCATTCCCATCTTTTTGCAAAGAAAACCATCTAAAACCAGAGGATCTTATCTCCCATCAGCTAACTGAGAGCAAGATTGACTATTTACATAAAGGACAGGGCCAAACAGATAAACTGAAAAGTTTACCTTCTACAGCTGAGAAAACATGCTGTGTAACTATTAGAGAACAAGCAAAAAATACGGTTGGGGGAGACACAGAAGGTATTTCAAAACCGGATGCAAGTCCTAAATCATGTAAACTCACTCAACACACAAGTTTTACACACGACTTGGCAGCGTTGCGAAGACCTGAAAAAGCTTTTAGCTTTCAACAGCTCTGCAGAGGGACCGTACAGAACAGCAGGGAAAACAGAAGAGAAAATGATAGGAGGGAAATTCAAATACAAACAGGTCAAGGAAATATTTCATTTGGTGAGACCAGATGTGTGCCTTCAGAAGAGAAGCCTCCTCTTGCAAGCACACCTGAAACTGAAAGCTGCAAGGAGACTGAAAATCAGAGTGAAGAATCTTCAACCCTTGACAGTTGTCCAATGTGTCTGATTAATTTTAGCAGAACGTAAGTCTTTTTTAATAACTTCAGAGTATACAAAACCCAAAGTGGTTCTGGATGCACTGTCTGTATACAAAATGAAAATAGACAAAGCTTCTACTGTAACGTACTTTTTAACTGTCACAATTACCTACCTCTATTTCAGTTTAGAAGTTCATGATTACTAGAGTGTACTGGTTCTAAAAGTAAGCTAAGGTGGCTCTCTGGTAAACCTTGCTAGTATATGCTCAATTAGCATTTTTAAATATTTGAGTAACAGCTTTCTGTCCTGTATCAATAGCCTAATGTTTCCTAGGATAGCATGACTTGTCCTGAGCATTTTCTTCTAGTAAATTGTATTATCAAAGTGGCAGTAGGTAATAGCACCTTTGTTCGTGTCCGATGGCAATGCTACTTGCCCATTAAACTACTGGAACACTTCTGCAATTGCTTTGGAAAGGAAGGTAAAGAATAGTGAAAATAAAAGGATTTGACTTGGTTTCTCACTGAACAAATTCTCTGTATTTGCAGGCTGTCACAACTGGATATTGATGGCCATCTTGCTAGGTGCTTGTCTGAAAGTGCAGATGATGTGATGTGGTAAATCCAGAAGAATGAAGAGCAAAGGAACAAGGCCACAGATTAATCTTTCTTAAAGGAAACGGAAAAGTGTGTCAAGGAAGCACATACTTGTCTTGAACTTTAAGGATCACAAGCCAGTGACTCAATAAAAGGTCAAGTGCCACCTGCCTGTTTGGGGTCTTTTTATTTTAAATCTTCTAGTAGCTCTAGTTCTGAAAATAATGCTGTAGGATGTCCCAGAGACCCCCAGGGAAATCTGGGTACTTCTGAAAATATGTATAATTGTAAGTCCCTGAAGAACCTGTTTTGTCTGGTGCACCACAGTTGTTCTTAATCTTAGATTAACCAACTCCAGTATCTGAACAGATTTTTATCTCAGCAAACCTCTGCCCTGGGCCTCAAAAACATACAGTTCAGGTGCAATCTAAAGACACAGAATAAACATAAAATACAGTATCAAAATACAGAACCAATCCTATAGATTTAATTTACAATGGGGTCTCTAAAAAGTAAAAGTTGGACATAGTTTACTGATAAATAATAACAGTCTATTATCTTTTTCATTAAAGTCTTTAATAGATGTGCAAGAATATAAATGTTCTTAGCTGTTATGGATTAGTATACCATCTTCTGCACAATTAAAACTGGTCAAAGATTCCCAACTAATTATACAAAACTACAAGAACATATTTACTGTTTTACAATCATTAAATTAGCTAGAATTTTCATTTACTATTTCAAATAAGACAACTATATATCATTACCAGATCCATTTGTAATATATTAGGATTTTTTTTCCAAACCACACATTTAATTACATCCTTCATTTTCTTTTATTTATAAAACAAGTACTTTTATATAAAAATTTCCCCTTCATCATGAACAGAACATTATTCAAACACTTGCACATGAGCAACCAAACTTGTATCCAGCAAACTATTTGGCAACACAGCAACATTGTAAAATGCCTGTAAATTTTTAAATAAAATCAAGTAGTCTTTATAATGTTTGTTTAGCAAATGTGTCTTTCTGTTCTTCCTTCCCTTCCCTCCCCTCCCTAAGTGTTCTGAAACCTAGAAAAAAGGTTAAAAAACCCCCAATCCACATTCCTAATATTTCTGTTTTGAAGTCCTATGCCCTGGCACGTCAAAGGACAGCTGAATCTGTCAGATTTCCATTCATGAGCTGCCTGCAGTCACTCTGGTAACTGTTGATTAGTTTTATTACCAGGGGAGTTGAAACACTGAAAGAAAAGTTATTCAGGGTAAATAAAGTAATTGCCAGGGAGAAGGGAAAAAAGGAGTAACTTAAAAAGTCAGATTACATTTAAAAGGTAAATGTTTCCCTTAGTAGATAAAGTCCAGGCATTTGAGGCAAATACTTCTTACTGGTTAAGTTATTTAGTGCTGATTAAAACACATTTTGCTTAATATGAAAAGCTACAGTCCAATGGAGAGAAACCCACAACTGAAATCTGCATGGGATTAATGTAACTAAATAACCACAGGTCTGCATAATTGTGGCTAATGAGGGATACAAAATCTAGATTGTTAATCAATGATTAATTGAAAATTATAAACAATGTTTTGGCAGTCTTGTCCTAGCACCTCATGACTTGGATATGAATCCGAAAGATGTCATGTTCAGCACCTAATGCAATGCTGTACCCTGAGAAAACCATATGTTAATGTAAAGAAAGTGAAAGCGTCGCAATTTATCCTGCATTTTACACCAAATTAGGTGAGATGTCATGGCACAGGGTTTCTCATTTTTTCCATCCCACATTATTTCCTTCCCCACCCATCTCTACAGCCCACACAATATAGTTAAACCAGAATCTAGCAAAAAGAAATACTGCTGTCGTCACTTACAGAGGCAGGGAAATCTTCACAAGCACCTGAAGTTTCAGATAGCAAAGCACACTTACTCATCCTCAAATGCAGCAACATGAGCTTCTCCAAGCTGGGAAATCGTTAACCTTTCTGATGTAATACACCCTTTCCCTGCCCCCTAACATCCCCCCAGTTTCCATGAGAAGGGATTTGATAGTTATCTTTTGCTTTAACCAATTTCTTAGGTACTCATTTTTCTTCCATTAGAAAAATTTCCTACTTTGATGCAAGTCATTTTACCAGAACATCCCATTCTCTTGGGTAGAATGATTAGTCTTTAATATACACTAATTGTAAGCAGACAGTTTATCATAAGTAGGAGGTGTGCTTTATCAGGAAAATGTATTTTATATTATGGTTATTCTAGACTTCCTATTTAAACTTTAAGGCTATGCTTAATTATGCTTTTGCTCTATTTCTGAATATCTGTATTGTTGATAAAAATACTTTCAAAAATCTAATATACAACACAACATTGTAGGACTAGGCACTGCTTAAGTATTTTCAGAAATCCTTTGTGTGCAAATTTAGTTTCCTTCAATCTATGTATTTTGGTAAATTTGGAGTTTAAAACAACAGATTTTGAAATTGATACTGTAAATTCTAATTTGGAATTAATATTGCTGAGTCACTGCATTTCAAACTCTATAAAGACGCAAATGAACATTAGGCTGCAGCTGTGAACTGTATGCTTCATATGTAAATGGTTACTTAATATTAACAAATAGAACTTACCAGGTTTAAGAACGCTCCAAATATGTAATAATTCTTCAATGCAGTTTATCCATTTAGGCACTTAAATCTTGTACCCAAATTTATGTTTTGATTGCTAATAAAACACAACTCCTTTTAAATATATCTGAGACGTATAGACAGGTACCACTTGTGAAAAAAGGCATCAAAAATAAGCTTCAACACCACCGTAATATATTTTATTCTTCAGGATGTTACACTGTAATATTCTTCAATTGGTAGCTCATTGCATCAAATGTTTGTAGAAAGTAAGAAGATCTCAAAGCTGTTCAGAATCTCCTTTTCCAGGGATGCAATGAACATTTCAATCCTTCATGAAACAGGCACAAAATGCAAATTCCTTCATTAATGAAGCCAGTTGTGTCAGTGCCCAGAACGTAAGAATCACTAAGTGGCAGAAGACACCCACCAAAATCTTTATTTCTCTTCTTTGATTTTCAGCAGCAATTTTTTTTTTTTAAATCATTGGTCTCCATCCAAAATCTTAGTTCCCCAGCCTCGCATGCATATACTGTAGTTAAGGATAAATTTAAAAGGTCATTCACATGGTCCACAACGAAGATGTCATTCCTTCATACTGTTTCTTCTGTTGACAGCAACAATGGATTAATATATTCAAATCCTTCAAATTCTGACTGATCTATTCGCTTTATTATATCTCTGAAAAACAAATAAAAACATTATTTTACTTTTATCTATTGCAAATACTATTTTTGTTGCTGTACCTTTCCTTCAAATATAAAAGACCTTGTAGGAATGTATGTGTATGAACCTGTACAGAAGCAGCAATAAATGGGAAAAAATAAGTCTCTTCAGTAATGCCTCAAAACTGAAATTATTCTCTTAAAGGGCCTGGGCAAGCCAAGTCTCCCACCTAACTACCAATATATAGCTTGTCTCCTTATACTCCACCTGAAGGAACTTCTTCCTTCATGTACAGCAATGACTCCTGAGCCTTCAAATTCCTCTACTAAAGCGTACTTGTTCTTCCTGAAAAATGTTTCCACAGCACATGTAAATAATAGCTTTCTGTAAGATTCTCCTGCCACCTCAAACATATTCTGAGGCCCAAGGAGCTGTGCGTCACTTGTTTTCTCCCCGAGTACAGAAATGCAAGTTGCCTGGGTCTCAAATCAAATTTCCGTCTCTTCTTTCCGGGCCAAGCACCCGCTCACCAGCAAATCCATTCTGTATTCTTGATAAAGTTCATTATAATACCAGGCAGTCTTCTAATATAGAAGTATGATAAGTTACGCAAGATATGCAGGATACAAAGAATTTCAAATTTACTTTCTTGACTATATTCTAATGCTAAGTACATAGCCTCTCCAGTAATTTTCAAGTAATTTCTAAATTGATTTCTTAATATGCAAATGTATTTGGGGAAAAATAAAAACATACTCATCATCTGGGGTTAGCTGCACAGGTTCGCTGGTGAACTGCGTATCAAAGTTATCCAAACCATAATCATCTGTGATCTGAGGCTGAAATGGAGGGCTTGCTTGCTTCTTTTCCAGCTAAGAAAAAAAAGAAATAGGAAAGGGAAAAGTTAACACACTATTTACAAAATTCCCTAAGAACATCAACATACATTGGCCCTAGAGTTCATGCACAGAAGTCACTACAAGCGAGTTCAATATTGGTGGAAGGTATAAACAAGTTAAATAATATCAGACATGAAGTTTCAGACTAGTAGATCGTGACACGAAATGGTACACGCTTATCCTGTTTATCCTATTGCTAACTAGGACTACACTGCTTTCAAGCCACATCCTTAAAGAAAGGACCTGACCCTACTCCCACCTACTCATGTTACCAAACCCTGTCACCTACCTGAATAATCCCGATTTTAAAAATAATGTAATTGGTAAATTCAGTCTTCTTTTTTAATGTACTACTACAAGCAGACTACAAATGCTTCAGGTAGCTGAAGCACCTCATCTTCCACAGTTGTGTCTAAACTGGTTTCACGACACTTTACTCAGTCTGTGTTAATCAACTACTCACCCTCCTGTCAACACAGAAAGGTTTCTAATCAGCAAGAGAAATGAAGTACTGGAGCAGCATTCCCATCGGCTGTCTGCTAATCCCCACCTCCTCTTTCAATGGAGCTTGAAATGTTTACGAGTGGGACTATATGAAATGATCACCCAGAACAGCAGGCGCTGGATTCTGATACGGGAAAGCTCTGCAGTCCTGCACACCACAACTGCAGGCATTGTACGTGTGTACACTGGGTAAATTTTACAGCAGCAGAACCCAGTGCATGAGTTTGCAGAATCCACAAATAGAAACCAAGGAATAAATGGTTCCACCAATGCTTTGATGTTTTTTAAATTCTCTAAAATTCATCGTGTATTTTAAAAGTGATACCCAAAAGTTAAAACCATTGTTCAAGTTTGGAAGCAAGCCAGATATTGGTCATGAAATAAAGCTTGTTCCTATTATGTTATGTCACATAGAGAAAGCAAAATATCTTCTACATTTATGAAATTGAATTTTACTGGTTTTAATGGGGTTGTTACATATACACAGAGTTAATGAAAAGAAACTATTCCATTTGAACACATATAAACAGAAGTAATTATTTTTACCAGATCCCAGTCTATGCTGCGGAAAAATGTGTGAGACTTGATATCAGAAAATCCAGTCTGTGGCTGACAACCAAGCCTTTCTTTGGGATCCTGTGGAAAACACAGAAACTCGTATTACATACCCTAAGCCACTTACTGTCCATGTTTGTCAAAAGCCCACAGACGTGACTCCAGCATTCCCAGTACTATGCACACTGCTGCTAAGATACACATATTACAGCTATCAAGGGATTTTTGTTCTTTTTTTTTTTGAAGTTGTAAGATATAATTTAAAAATGAGATTTCAAACTTCTTAAACTAAAAAAAAAAAATCTAGATTTATTTAGTAATGTATAATTCATATCCTTCTTCTCTCCATTGAAAAATTATAATGGTTCTACAGATTTCAATCAGCTTAATTAAATGAGTAGTAAGTATTACAGAAGAGTTTGTAAACAAGCCTATAGTTATTTTTTCCCACTAGATGCAATCTTTTAAATCAAGTTCCTGCTGTGGAATTCCCTCAGTAAATTAGCAACTAAGAAGGGGGGTTTTCAACATACAGGATACCAAGGTTTTATAGATTTTCTTAACAGTAAGCAGATTAACTTCTTAACTGTATTGCTTTCAACAGGAAGCTCTGACTTCCAGATCTTAGATGCTAAAAATAAGAGAATGTTATTTACCTTGTTTAAAAATCCTTTTAACACATGGGAAGCCTTGACAGAAAGAAACCTTGGAATCCGGATTGGCTTCTCAAGAATAACTGTTACAGGTTTAAAAACAGCAATATTGTTTTTTGGTTTATGACATTGACCATGATTTCAATACAAACACTATTATTTAAATACGTTACCATTTGGAAAATGGGAAGATACAGTAATTTAAAATGATGCGAACAAAAGGAGCTACAGTAATTCACGGCACTGTTACACTGACATTTTAAGATTTCCTAAAAGAAATGTTAGCTTCGTTATATTTTTCTATTTTTTGTAGTACAAACAGGGAATAAAACTTTTCAGTGTTTTCAGTATATGGAAAAGTGTCATCGATTTAGCATTAGGCTTGTCAAGAAGACCATGGCAGATTCTGTTACATAATCACGACGACTAGTTTAAAGAGTGGTTCTGCATAGGAGGGAGTAGGCAACTTCGCAATTCCCCAAACTGTTAAGAGTTTCTATTGTCATAAGCATGGCAAGCATTACTACTTTTGTTTAGAAAAATTCATACATTGCTACTCCTGAGAGATAAAACTGTTAAAAAATAGTTACATCAATTTCATTACAAGTAAAAAAAAAACCCAAACCACCACACAACCCTTATCTGGAGCAAAACTACAGATTGACATGTTTCTGTGAAGAAAGATCCTCCTATCCTCTCATGTAGCACTGAATTTTAAAATTAATCCTTGGCCTGTGGACTGCCTTCTAACAAAGACACTATTCCATACAATTTCTGTCTGTTATTTCTGAACTCTGAACATTTTTAGTAAGTATTTTATTGTCTGAAGAAGGTTTCCTAATTCCAGACCACTTTATCCGAGTTCAACAAAATAAATTCCTGAGATGAAGCAGTGGAAATACCGGGGCCCTTTATCTACAGCAGAACTACAGGCAGCTGTGGGATAACAGTGGAAAAGGAACACCTTACTGTCCTCCTGGAACTGCTCATTTGGTTTCTTTCTTGGGGGAGAAATAATGAAAGTGACTATACCTTGGAAGAGGTAATCTTCAGTGTTCATGTCTGGATTGTCAGTAATAATATCAAATGGAGACCTTCCTGCCATCATTTCAAACATCAACACGCCGAGCGCCCACCAGTCCACACTGAACCCTGTAAACATTTGCAGAGCAGAGATTCAGCCAGGACTCCTCGAATTCAGGTGTTATCTCACATATGAAGATTAACGGTTTGGTTCTGGAAGGTATGAAATTCTCTGCTTTCACTGAAGCCACAGACATGATTTACACGATCGCTGTATGAGACTTGAGAGACTTTTCTGAACTGGGAGTACAAAGGCAATCTGTAGAGGAATTTGTAGGCATCTGCCAGACAGCAATGTTTCAATGAAAATTCAGTGTATTTAAGCTAAGAATTTTCAGATTTTTTTTTTTAAGTTAAGCATCATAGTATGTTACAACCTATTGATCAACCTATTGATCAGATCAGTTCACAAATAACAACACTTTATTATACTTTATTATAACTACAAATTGTTTAGTCACAGCTTACCATATTCTTCTCCTCTGAGGATCTCTGGTGCAATATAATTTGGCGTCCCACAGAAAGTGCTTGTAGTGTCACCAGGGCCCAGACCTTCCTACATGCATAAATAATTTAATAAATTAAAAGCTGCCCTCCTTTTGTTGGAATTTCCCTTAGACTTCTAAAGCCAAGTTACTTAGGGACTCTAAAGACTTTCCTTTCAAAAAAAGGAACGCTAAAGCTAAATAAATACTCAATAGTGCCCAAAGCCGGGCCGGAAATGGCCCGCATAACTCGAAATACACAAAGGAAAGAATGCCAAGTGTGGTTCTGTTCTTCAGTCATTTCTCAGAATAAAGTTCCTATTCCACAACCAAACTGGGGGCTCAGTAACACTAGTACAAAGATAAGGATAACTTCTCAGTTTTCTCTTAATATCACCGGATGCAGTATTTGATTTAAAAGATAACCGGAGAGGTGCACTACAGAATGACAAAGTGACAAAAGAAAGGTAAGAAAAACCCTACCTTGCACATGCCATAATCTGTTAATTTGATATGACCCTCTGCATCTAAAAGAACATTGTCTAGTTTTAAATCTCTGTAGATTATGCCTCTTTCATGTAGGAAGTTTAGAGCAATACAAATTTCAGCAGCATAAAACCTGAAATTAAAAAGGAGAAAATTCATATTAGCATGAAGAATGTACAAAAGCTAGTGCAATTAAAAAAAAATAAATCTGTTCTTAAAAAAAAATCACGTTACAGTCAGCTTTTCTCTATCAACAGTATACCAAAAATAAGCTACACTTACAAGGTCACTGATCTTAAATCATAAAACCATTCCTTAAAACAGATGTAGGAAATTATCTTTTTCATACTACTAATTAAAAAATACTTAATCTTTATCCTACAGAATTTTCAGAAAATTCCAAGTATGACATAGAAGATCTGCATTTTCAGCTTAAGAGTTACGATGAGGCTTTATGCAAAGCCACACAAGATTTCTCATTTTCTCCTACCAACACTATATCAATTTAACGTAAGACCAAAATAAGGAGGATAGCTACATCTTCTATCAGATCAAAGCAGTGTTACCTAAATTACATTCTAAACTTAAGAATCAACCTTTTGTTCTTCCTATGCTATTCATATTCTTCCATGGAATACCGTTTGGAAAGCATTTCATACAACATTAAACAACTACAACACAAAACACTGCTCTGAACAGTGGTGGTAAAATACCTTGCATGTTCTTCAGGAAGTTTTCTTTGTCGTTGCATATGAAACATAAGATCTCCCCCATTTACATACTCTATGACAAGAAACAATCTGAAAGTATATAATACAGTTAATGGATTCCAAGGAAACTGAAGAAAAACTGTTCTCACCCTTCCAATTTGAGCCATTTTCACTTCCACTCTTGAATTAGACTGCTAGATTCGTTATAGTTACAGAAACCAATGAAGAGAAAAACGAGTGCTTATTTGATCTGTATTCTGTAGGATCCCATCCTTTGTTTAAAGGACAACCTAAATCTGAAGGAAGCTGCTGCACACAACAGGCTACTATTTGGTGTGAAACCTGCAGAGTAACAGCATTTGCCTAACGTAACGTTTGATTTGTACAGACAGACAGACCAGGGAGTTTGAGGACAGAGACTCAACTCACACATGTCCATTATTTATCAGAGATGCAAACGGAAGCTGGCCAGCTAGCAGGACTACGAAATCCCACCCTCCCTGGAGTTTGCCAAGACATTATCTGTAGAAAAACATCAAAGTATAGCACCCACTTCTGTTACTCTTCACACAGCATATTAACTAAACAGAAGATCTGGGCATAGACAGGCTGCAACATCAAGTCCCTCTGTAGAACAAGTTTTTGAAACAGTCTTCTCAAAACAAACACGAGAAGTCAGGAGGGGAAAGAAATGTAGGTGGGATCAGCCATATAAAAAGCCTTCTATTGCACTCTGCAGGAAAGGTTTCATCCTTGGGTAAATATGGTCCAGGCAATGCTGCCAAGGTCAGAGAGACCCACAGGACAGACACATGCTGAGTGAGTTCCTTATGAAGGCTGCCGCTGTCCCAGGAGGCAGTTTTTCTTTATACACCTAATTTTCCATGAGCTGAAAACTCCTTTCCATATACTCACACACTGAAACCTATTCCATTTGGAAAACACATGCTCCAGTCTCTCAAAACATTATAAAGAGTAACAAGATGATCTTATTTTTTTCCTTTGAAAAGGATTCTTCAGTTGAAAGACTTAACTTGCTAAAACCTTAAAAGGTAAACCAGGAAAAATTACTGGACACAGTCCAGCTAGCAAGTGTTTGAGTGGCCTCCCCAAAAGAATATAAACACCAAACTAAAATTAAATTAACAAATAAAATACGTAGCACTGTCCTAAGTATTTTATTACAGCATTCCTCATATTTTTGCTTCCAACTTTCCCATCCTATTTAGAAGCTTCCACTGCTGTATCATTCAGAACCTGTGATGGAAAACTGCTTGTTTCAAGTCACGTTCAAGCACAGGGGTGTGCGAGTGCCTGTGCTCCTAGCTGGTTTTAGAAGGATTGACTCAAACACCAGCGGTTTTGCAGGATGGAGGTTTCAGATTGTTGCCATCCTTGGAAGACACTTATCTGGCAATTCTGGGCAAGCCCAAAGCACATATTTTATTACGATAATAATACACTAGGATCTGAAACAATGTAAAAAGCTACATTTAGCATCAATTAGAATTTTTTTTTTAAGAACACATTTCTTTTAACTTGAAAATGTATTTAAAATTGTATTTAACAGAAAGAACATATTCCTTTGGAACTGCCGCCCCCCAATTATTACACTTATACACAAGCTGTTCTTGTATTACAACTTGTTTTCTTTGGGCCAATTACACAATCTGAAGTTGATGTGTGTAACAGTAAACAGCTGCCTGTGAAAACAAAAATAAAATCCCCCAAACCACAAACCCCACACACATCCAAATTCCCCAGTGACATACATAAGCATGGGCATGAATGTTCTTGATTTTCTTCATATTCCAATTGCAAATTAATAAGCAAATAATCCACTTTGGATTGCGCACACAAGGACAAAAAAAATAAATCAGTATTTCAATGTAGCTAAGAATTTATTAAGCACTCTTTCAAATAAGATTACATACCTTATCAATATGTGCTAAGGGCTCATACACCTCATGTAGGTAAAAGAATACTTCCTGTACATGTAGCTTTTTATGTTATTATTAAAAAAATGTTACTGAGCAGCCCGACTCTGATGCTGTTTTGAAAAACAGGACTACAGTTTGGCCCTCTGAGAATCAGGTATTACAATCTGTCTCTTGCAAAGCTCTGTTTCACTCTGCTCCCATCCTCCTCTTCCTGAAGCCACACAGCCCGTGCTCAGGAAGACAGCACATAGTTCCTCTTCCTTCTCATTCATCTTCTCCCCTCAGAGCTGGACCTGGAAAACCCTGACTTCTCCACACCACACTGGCTGAGCTCCCCCCCTAGAACTGGCTTAGCACAATGATCAAGATTTTTTAAAATAATTTCAGATCTTTCTTACCGACTCGTTGTTTGAAAGCATGAATGTAAACCGACTAGGAATGGGTTACTGGAAGCCTGTTCGAACACATGTTTCTCTGTCTGTACCCAGTCAATATCCTGAAACACAGTAATTGCACAGTCAGAACTCCAGAACTTCAGCTAAGCATCAACTTCAACAAGGAGAAGTCCTGACCACCCAGTGCAATACCTTATAATAAAAAACGAACAAAATATGAATAATACTAGCATAGTACTGCAAGATTCAGATGCGTAATAACAAAGAATTTAATCATTTTTCATATTACCACACAAAATTCACGCCTTACAGACACCAGGTTTTAGCAGTAGATACTCTTTAGGCAAGACACTGATCATGTTCCACCCTGCAAACACTCAGTACTCTGACAACAAACTAGAAATATAATTGTTCTAAAAATTGTCCAATTTTCAACAGATTCTTTCTGCTTTCCAACCAATCTGGAGACAAAGACAGATACTGAGAAATCAGGCCCTCCTGTCCAGGACAGTTAGTGAAAGTAAAGTTTGCCACAGATTTCTGTGGCAGACAATTTTTTTATTTTTTTTTACAAGCCAGTTAAAGCATAGTGACATCAAATGACAGTAGCATAATTTATTTAATTTTAAAAAGTTTTTTACATTTCCATGGATTCTTTAAATCTCAGATTTAATCTTGTTGCTTCATGCAGACAGTTGATGACAAACGAGTTCCAAAGTCAGTCAAACTTTTATTACAGAAATGTTGTCCAAAACCTTCGCTGTTTTCTTGGTTGAATGTTCTTGTTAAAGCACACTAAATTTTTACAATATGTAATAGGATGCAATTAACACAGACTCTTACCTCATCATCATGGACCAATTCTTTTTTCACTACTTTCATAGCATAAATTTGATCATTCTTTTTTAACCGAACTAAAAGAACTTTGGCATAACTTCCACGTCCAATAACTCTGATTAAATCAAAGTCCTGTAGTCCAAGCCCCTGAGAAATCTTAATTCCATCCATTCCATCAATGACTGGTTTGATATCCTGTATAAAAAAGAAACAGATGCTAGAACCAGAAGATATTTTCATAACCAGTAACTATTAAAGCAAAGAGGTCTTTAACCACTGGACAGGATTTGCTGAGTTTGCTTGCCATTGTCACTGGCACACAGATCTGAAAGGCTGATGATAACACAATTGTTCAGAAATGTTAGGTTGGTATTGTTTTTGCTCTTTCTGAAAGTTACTGTTTTTCAAGGCAGTAGTTAACTCAATGAATCATTTAAATATTCCCTACTGAAAAAGAAAAGGCAACGCCTTGAGAAATGAGGATTTATTCAAGTTCTTGAACTTCAGGCCATGTAGAATTAATTATTCTTTGCACTAAGTGAAGAACATTTTTCATATTCTGACAGATACTGTAGTACAAATTCATAAAGGCAATCTAAAAAGAAGACAGATAAGGAAACAATAACTTACTAATGAATCTACCTGTCTTAGTTTCAGTTTAGGCAACAGCTGTCTGTGTCAAGTTCACTACAGTTCTAATGAAAACGAAGATTTCTAATAAGTGCCTGGGAACATGCAGAAGCAGATGCCAGTTTCTGAACTGTGAGAATTTGCAGGAAGTATTCCACTCTGAAGAATGTAATTTTAAAAATCACTATTAAAAATATAAAATTTATCTTGACTCTTTGCTGGAATTAGATGTGAACATGTGAGGCTGAAGATCAAGCAGCTGAACTAGACAAATGCAGCATGTACTTTCCTGTTTCGTGTTTTACCAATATATACAATGCTTTGACATACTTCTGGGGCCTATTTTTATCTGACCTCATACTACTGTACTTGTAGACAGATCAGCATTCTGCTGAACTATGGAAAGTAAGTATATAAAGAGTCTTGATCTAGGATTGACTGCTATTAGAAGAGATTGCTCTGAGCTTAAAGATTCTAGTCAACAAAGCTCCCAGAATCCCACTTCCTCCGTAGGATACCTTAAACTATCTTAGTAAAGCTCAAAAGCAAGGTGGGAAAATCAGCAACATAATTCAGGACAGTTGAGCAAACAGCACCTATCAGAATTTAAACACAAACACTAACCACAGCACAAGTCAGTAATTCGAGACAGCAATTTAAATTCTCTAATGTTTTAAATTTATAGCCTTCCCTCTCTGAATTTGAGATAAAATCTAAACACACACGACCAAAAATAAGGCAGTCACTTACCCAAGAGCAGGAACTACTCAAGTGTGAAATAATGGTAGTGACAAGTATTGTAGTGGAGGTAGAAGGAAAAAAAGGTGCAGGCTTGTTAAAAGCAGGATATCAAACTAACTGCTCGTGTTCTGCAGAGTGCATCCTATTTATTAAATGTGCCAGAAGCATTTTAAAAAGAAATGTCTTGAAGCCCTTTGGAATTAAAGTGTATTGGGATTTTTTAAACTACTTTAAGGGAATAGCATTCTCAGTGTGCAGAGACTGCATCAGACCATCTACAAAAGAGCTGGGAAAGAGTTTACGTGGATGTTATTCTATTTGTATTTCCACAGGAGCCATCTATAAACTATTCAGTGTTATTTATATGAAACATCTCAGAGCTAGATAGTTAATGTATTATCAGACTGAAACAACCTCCATGACAGCCTGTAGAGGTAGCCTGAGGGTGATGAAGAGTGTACATCCATTAGAGAGCACATGAGACAATGTCAAAGCCACCAGTGGCTGCAAGGACCAATAAAGTCAAACCCTCTGATAAAACACTGCTGTTCCAACATGAAGGAAGGGGAGAAAAAACCTTAGATCATGATTGAGCTAACAAGAGCTGTATAAAGAAGTAGTCTGAAAAAAAACGAATGCTTAAAAAGAAAAAAATAAATCAATTTTCAGAACAAAGCCCCAGACTTATTTAAAAGGTAGCAGAAAAAAATAGAATAAATGATGAGCTATTTTTTAAAAAGTTGTATGATTAAGAGTGTGTAAACATGAACTATAAAGATATTTTTAAAACATACCTCAGAATCATCTTTAATGTTGTCATGTTTCCAGTTTGAAGGAATGTAGGGAACTGGAAAAGAAACCAAACAAGTAGTGTAGTTAAGGCCTTCATCGGAAGTAACTTTAAAAACTGATAAATGGAAAAGATGATTTAGCCGCTTAGGGTCATCAATTTGTTTTAAATATTACAGCATAGCTGACCAAATTTTTCCACCTTATGCTTGTACTCCCGACAGCAGATCCTAAGGGCCCTGCAGAAACAACCAACTCCAAGACAGTACGAGATTCATCAACGAGCCTTTGAGCTCGTAACAGTATCTGACAGAGGGCAAAGTCATTTTGGAGAACACGTATGACAATTGAGCCCTTAAAACAAGACAGTTATCCAAAACATTCACCCAGAACGAGTACACCAAATCGCACAAAATTAAGAAATATCTAACGTCTGAGGGTGCGCCTACATTA
Organism: Pterocles orientalis; assembly: GCA_011057875.1. Taxonomy (NCBI): domain Eukaryota; kingdom Metazoa; phylum Chordata; class Aves; order Pterocliformes; family Pteroclidae; genus Pterocles; species Pterocles orientalis. The sequence goes on from WKFP01013900.1 coordinate 626,388, forward strand.
GCATCATGGCTTGGATCTGAAGTGCAGGGGTTTTGTTTGTTTTAAAAACTACATCTATTGTTTCCAATTGCTCTGTGTTTAACTTGGCATTCTGGAATGCTTTCAGAGCATATGAGTTTAGGACGAAACCAAACGAGATTATATGCTTCAGCAGTGCATTTTCTGTAATTGAGTCCCTAACGAGCATTCAGTCCATGGGACTAACCTAGAGCTAATCAAGAGCAAACTTAGAAAAAAATCCCCAAACAGGTAGAGTAGAAACCAGACCGCCAAATGGGAAAACACATGAATTGCAATTTAACTAAAGTACTCACTTCCATCAGTTTCTTCTGAAGGGAGGTCAGCTTCATCGTTCTTATCATCTAAGCGAGGTTCCTGGGAAGGCATGACCGAATCCTTGCAAAATACGTAAGTTATACAGGAAAACATGTCAGTTTAGGCAGTGCCTTTTAAGTGAGTATGTCTTGCCACATCACTACAATGCAATGAGAATCTTACATTTTTATCTTCCAGAATGAAAACTGGATTTTGTAGAAAGTATTTCAGAATATTAACATTTTGTAATGCATTATAAAACCAGCCTACCAAAAACCTAAATGCTACGTCAACCGTTCTCTGCAACTACAACAGATGTTTAGCTGTCTTCTAAAAGCAAGAGCAGCATATTTTATTGTAAAGGTCAAACTTTAATTCTATTTCAGACTTCTGAGTCTGTTTCACACGGAACTGCAAAGTGTTTACACTTCAGCATGATGCTACACACTCAATTTAGAGCACTGGCATATTCCTTTCCTATTTAAAAACAATGAATTGTTACTCATTATGCAAGGGCGTTGCATAAATCAAACAGTTTTAGAGTACATTTGAACCATGGTCTCATTCACAACTCACCAGGAGACACGTAGGACTATTCCAGTAGGTACAGCAGCAGGCAGAAATAAATTGGCAAAGAACCTATTGTATTTGTCAACACAAGCCCTATGCAACACCCATAAAGCACATACTGGGTTAAGTTCTGAGTTAGAGACAACACGATGCAACGGCCAGTGAGATAGGTCCTGGTTATAGTTTGTGGGGAGTTTGGGGAAGGGCCAGAACTCAGGCGTACAGATGAATGTTTAAAGCCCAAGAACTACACTAGAGTTGCCACTGGAATTTATGAGGGGAACGGAGAGGATGAGAGCAGTACTGGAGAAAGAACAAGACAGCAACACGCCCTTTTGCAAGCGGTAGTGAAAAAACCACACTGGTGCGTTAGCTCTTAAAGCACTGCCATAGGCTACAGGGAACTAAAGATTGTCAGTGACAAATCTCTCTGTAAAATTCAATAGACATACTGGAGAAGTCAAACTCAAGCTTGCTCACACTTAAGCCATATCACAAGTTTTCTTTTCTCACTTTGTCTCTACTGCTCACTGTCCAAAGGCTCGTCCTCCACAGATGTTCCAGAAACTGAAAACCAAGTACCACCAAGTATTACATATCTACAGCCACATGTGGCATTTAATTACTTTGGATTCACACCTACAAACAGCAACACAGGCACAATGGAAGATCTCAGCTCTACACAGAACACAAACTTACCATATGCCTTTTGCAGGTCAGTGGAACAAGTATATGACAACGCTTATGGACCAACAACTTGCAGTTGATACACTTGTAGCCTTGCCTTCCGAGACCCCATATCCTTTCGCTGCACTGGCCACAGTACGCTCTCTAAAAGCCAGAACGCAGATTATCAATTCAATTATCAACTCCTTTCTGTAGGTCAGTAGTTATCTAGCAGCAAGAATCCACCCTACAAAAATCCATTCTAGTCACCTCCTAATAAAAATAATTAGGTGAATTATAACAACAAAGGGGAATAAGAATTCTTTCAGAATATCTGGGGTTTCTTTAATAACTGAAAGCTACATTTCATACTTAGAAGTCAGCTAAACACAATCATTTTCTAATGAGTGTTAAGAAAACAAATATCTCAAGCATATGGAACACATTACAGCCTAACATTAGCATATCGTTCTTGGAGAATAAGTATGTTTTCAACTTCAGGTTCTGACAAAGGTTACCCAAACAAAACGAACAGGAATTTGTACTACACGATTGGGCATAAAAAGCACCCAAACTGAATGCTTTAGAAAACACTGGCACAAAATATTAGAAAAGGCAAGCTGAAGTATGAACAATGTTTTATCTCTGCACCTATACACTTCAACAGTGGTAGAACATCAGCAGAAACTTTGCATAGTTAAAACTCTTCTATGAAGTCTGACGTAAAGCCTCGGTATGTTGCACTATTTAAGACCAAAAATACACGGACTGTTTTATACATGGAACAAAATGGCATCTGAATAAAATAAATTTAAATGAGGACAAATTAAGAAGCCAGACATTCTGCTCCTGACTTTAACAGGGTGGTTCTTTAAACAGTTTTTCCAGTGTATGTGTGCTGTGGTCATTTTATCCACTCTACGCAAGTGCCAAGTAGCAATCCAGGATCCTTACATGCCAAGAAGTCCTGTAGTCTCAGTTATCCCTCTGCACAGTGCACAAGTTGCCAACAGAAGACTTACTTGTTATTCCTTATCTGCAAGTTTTCTCCAGTAATTCCCGTAACAGGCTAAGCCACTGCCTATCATTCTGCACCTGCACATGAAGTCCTGCGCTCATCCCCCATTTCAGGCTTAGACAGAACTCTGCAACTGTCCCAAAGCCACAGAACAGTCAGAGTCTGTTCCTCCCAGAAAACGGCAAGTTACGGTGTGGTTATTCAGATCCTCAGACTAATGAATCAGACTGTGTCCCGCCCAAAAGCATTAAGCTACTAGAAATCCTTACCAGTAGTATTATAAGAGATAAAAATAAAAAATAAAAATTGATCCTTTTTAATAAATATTTTCTGGTTTGCCCTTCTCATATTTTGATAGTTGCAGGAAACAAAACTACATCCCATTCATCTATACAGCCAGTCCTCTCTGATCTGGAGAAACCCAAACTGCATTGCCCAGGGAAAAGAAAAAAAAAAAAACATACTGCCTAACCAGAGAGGAGGCGTTGGACACCTACAGGCACTTCTTTCTAAATTCCTGGTCCCTCAGACCTCTTCAGTATTCTTGTATAGGTTTCTCATACCTCTCCAAAACCCATACAAACACAGCAATAACAGAGTTAACCTTTACATCATGTCCTACAAGATTAAGGTTTAGAATCTTGCATGTGTTCATTTATCTGAATTATCTGAAAAAGTTTTAAAAGGTTACTTTGCAAAAGGAATTCATTCATAAGATAACACCCCTGTCTTAAAAATTCAGTCAACATTAAAATTTGGTATCTTATTTGGTAACATAAAAATTGAGTTGGTATATCATATTATACAAGCACATGTTTTAATTCAGACATGTGACATTTTTTCACATATCTAGTGACAAGATACTGAGTTTTAAGGGTCCTTTCCTTCTTCCAATGCAGTTTTGGGGTGGGGAACATTAGGAAAAAAAAACACCTAAATTTGATTTTTATAAATGTTACCACTGAATCCAGAGTTAACTCACCTCACTGTACTCAGTTTTGTATGGAATTCCCAAAAGCATTTACCACATTTGTACGTATGCTGCAATACTTCTGCATAATGGGATAAGTGAAGGAGGCGTCTCAGCCTTAAAGCTACACGCACTTATGTGGATTAAGGCTGATTCTTAACCATAGTTGTATTTTAGCTAAATAAACCAGATTTTCTTAATTAGATTCTGTAAAACCTCAGATTCAAAACAGTTAAGCTAACATCAAGAGCTCTTATCTTTAAGAATGATAAGAAGTACTGAAGGTAAAAGATTATGCTAACAATCAAAATCACATACAGAGGGGAGGAGAAAAGCTGCTCCAAGTATGCACCAGTTTAAACAGCCACAAAGCCAGGGTTTCTTTAGAGACTTCCAAAATACACACTTTCCACCAATCATACATTATTAACTCCATCCCAGATTCGAAGACTTTCAAATTTTTCTGATTATCACCTGAATAACACTGCATAGACCGAGAAGTAACATGAATAAGCATCTTGCTTTTCCTTTCTTCTCAGCACTCAAATACAAAAAAAGCAGAGACTGAGAAAACAATTACCACAGAACATTACCAAAACCCAGCATTTTACGCAACAGTACTCACTCTGTTAAACCGTTTGGCTTGAAACAAATGCCCATTCACTCGGTACAGCTTCCTCCATCTTCTGGCTCCACGTCGGTAGATTGATTCTAAGGAAGAAATTAAAAAGGTGTAAAGCAGCAGCATCGTAGCACAGCAATACCAGACACAGTGTTAAGCAAGTTGTGACTTAAAACAATCTTGCTTTTCTAAATATCAACGCACAGCTATAAATCCCTGCTGATTTTTTTTTTTTTTAAGGCAGCCGTAAATGACAGCTCCTGCAGGATGTGCTTTCACCACTGCCTCTCCCTTTTTGCTATCCCTGTCTTTTTCCTCACATGATCATAATCTCGTTACAGTTTCTTGGCTGCTTGCTGCTCAAGCTCAGGTGAGAGGCACAGACATCTGTTAAAGAAACAGCTTCCTCTACCAAAATCACGATGCTGATCTCGCCATGCTACCTTTACATGTAAACACACGAAGGATGTTTGGTGCTTATAACACTTTAGATATCTAAAATTAAGGATGTTACAAGTCTTGAATGTCACATTATTTGACCTCATTTTTATATTGCCAAACATAATCAAAATATTTCTTCTCTTAGGGAAACAGTTCAAGTGCAGGTCTGCAATTATTTCACTGTCAAAAGACAATGCAGGTAGGAAATAGGTTTTGTTGAAAAATTATTCTAAATCAACATTGAGCAAGCTGAAACTACAGGCTACCAGCTTACAACGTGTGAACACCGATTGTAATACTGGGACTGATTTTAGATTCTGTTTTTCTCCTTCAAAAGCAAGGCACAAAGTATTGAAATTTCTGTGACTCCACAAATTCACAGTGCCAAATCCACAAACATTCATCTGTTACTCTATTTGCATGTGCAAATGTTTGCTCCACAAGCATTTGAAACAGACATTGCACTATTAAAAATTGGTAAAAATCTGGAAAAACAAACTGCACGCCATAGAAGTAGCAATGACACAGCTACTAGAATAGAGGTGCATCACTTGGTGCGTTGAATGGACTCATACAGTTCTTCAAAATCTGACAAATATAAACTTTAAAGCACCCCCCCCGGCTTTTCCTAAGTGCAAAGAAAATCTAAATGAGAACCCAGCAAAACTGTTGTGAAGTTTTTGCCTAAAAATATGCTCAAACACAATCAATGAAAAACTGTTTCACCGTTTGTAGGATGACTCTTCACCAAGAGAAAAAACTTCACAAGGATTTTTTCCAAAATAGCTAACTGATTCATTTTAGACAAAGCACCATATGGAAGCAACCTAAGACATCTGTGTTCGGAACATGAGCTTATCACCGACACGAGGAATATTAAGTGAATGATAAGTTAACGAGCAGCTTGTGCTGATAAAGTCTGTAAATAAAGGAGCAAGTCACTTCCCTAATTAATGATAAATATTAAATCAAAGTCAGGATTTTATATCATACACTTGTGAGGCAACAGTCTAACAAAAACTGAACTTCATATAGCACAGCTTTAAAAAGGAGGAACCCCTGCAGTTTACCACTACGACTGGCACCGATTCAGCCTAGGGTCCGAGGCAAATCAATTCCTATTCCCCATCTCTAGAAGGGGCCAAGGTATAAAAAGAGAAAACAGCAATCATTGTAAGACACATCTTTATATCATGAGTTCTATCTCATCAGTCAATACACAAACGCCCGGAGGAAACGTGTAACCAAGACTGAGCCAGACTGTTTTCAGTGGCGATGGTGACAGGGACGAGGGGCAGTGGGCACAAACTGAAACACCGGAGGGTCCATCTGAACATCAGGGAACATTTCTTCACTGTGAGGGGAACTGGCTGCCCAGGGAGGCTGCAGAGACAGTCAAAAGCCATCTGGACATGAGCCTGGACACCTTGCTTAGAATAACCTACAGAACTGGACTAATGGATATTCTACGTTATCTAGTAATGAACTCGTGAAAGAACATCACAGAATCATAGAATCCTCCCTAAAAAATCACTTGGGGATAATGGCATATTATAAAAAGGAGCTTGGGTCTTTAATATCATTATTATTTTGAAGCATTATCAGCTTCAAAAATTCTAGAGTTATACTAGATTAAAGAAACCATCCTGAACAATAAACAGACTCTTAAAGTGGCAGTAAGTATGTATCTTGAAATAAGAAACAATTTATTGTCAGTGTTCTGTGTGAACAAAGCTACCTCTACATTTCATATGGGCAAAAAGATTCTTCCAAACCTGAAACAAAACATTTTGGTATGTGTTTCTAGAAAACTTGAGAATAAAGCAAGGATACTGTGATCCTCGACAACCAAGAACTAAACCAAGTTTTTACAGCCATGATTGATCCCAGCCGCCTAGAAGGAAAGCCACCACAAAAGTGAGTATTTAATGACTGTGTTTAATGAAAAGGGATGCTTTTTCATTTATTTTACAGTACACATCAGTTAACTCATTAAGGACTTCAAGTTAGCTGCCTGAATGGAGGCTGAGGAAGATACCATACTCCTAATTAAACCAAGTAATCTTTTCTCTCTGATGGACAGTAAAGACAAGCCTTCACCAACCAAAAAAAAAAAATTCTGTATGTCAATAAGTTTAGAGAAAATCTCAAAAGACATTTTAAGCTGCTAACACAGATAAGTTTTTATGGGGGAACACAAATATCTGTCCCAATTACAATGAATGTACTGAGCTTCATCTACTTCCAAGACTGGAAAACTGGAGGAAAAAAGGGACGGTTTTTCAAGGTAAGAGTACAAGGGAAATAAAAATAAACTGAATGCCTGAAACAAGATTAACCAGCTGCCTCTAAATAAAAAGCAGTGTGAAACAGCTCACTGTTGTGCAATTCTTCCCTCTGTTGTCAAGCTGTGCAACTACATCGCTAACAGTAATGCACAATGAACCTTATAAATATATTTAATGCTGTTTTTTCAAAGACACCCCCTAGGGTTGGGATTTTTCATCTTTTAAAAAGTGTTGTAGAAAAAAAAAAACTTACAGAAGACAATAAACACACAAAATTTAATTGTGGGTATAACCGGAGGAACAATTTGTCTCTTGTTCAGTGTTCATTCCAGATTAACTCACCTACAGGAGATACGGCCCCAATTCAAATGGCCTCAGAACTTAGCAGAAAGCACGTGAACCTTGCCTTTGAAAACATAACTTGGTAAAGTAGGGAGAAATAGAAGGTGGCATAATTATTTTTAAAATGGCAACATACTTCCCCTGCACTGGAGAAGAGAAAATTTAAAAGACTGGCCCAGCCTGCCCCCAAACCCCAAAATATTACTTTTCCACCTGAAAGTTTAGAAATGGTTGTGTTTTCCAGAATATGTAAGAGAATTCATCAGTTGTCTGAAGCATGGTTTACACCAACAAATGCCAGTAAAACGGCCACAAAAATAATTTCCTCTGCATTTAGATTTACAAATGCAATTCCAAGTCTGCTTTTACATGATCAAGCTATCATGGAATCTTGTACTATCCTACGCACAGAGATAATTTGCTTTTGCTGCAAATCGCTTCTCAGAGATTAATGCAACTTGTTTACAGGCCAATTACATTGCCTGCCAGCTGGACAGTATGAGAATACCCAGTTTTTGTTTTGTTCTTTTAATGTTTTGCTGAGCAGACAAGCGAGCATTCTTTCAAAACCAGCTCCCGAATGACAAGTAGGAAATTGATACTGGTATTTCAGATAGGATCTGAATTAGATACGAAGATATAAAATAATTCCATATATTGGGAAAGTCAATTCTAAAGAACTTGGACAGTATATTAAGTAACAGATACATGAAACAATGTCTCAAACAGTTAAATTGAAACAATAACACTACTTTCTGCAGCATGTAACAGAACACATTGTATGATATGCTTTTAGTCCTTTTTATTACGAATAAGCTGCTATGTTCAGTTGCCATCCCTTTTCACAAGTTAGAAGAGAGACTATCCTCAACAATACATCAGTATTAAGTGCTTTCACCTCTTGCTGGTATTAAAATGGTCAGAAGATAGCACTTTATTTTTTTAATTTAATTTAAATCTGATTAGCAGCCAGGGAAACATATCCCCATCCTTCTTTTCTTTTTTAAGAGACACTAAAATTAACTACAAAGTCAGATCAACCTCTATGACAAAAAATCAAGTACAATTAAGACAGTAATAATGACAAAGGAAGCATACTACCTATAGCATCAGCAGAGAACCAACAAGGAAATAAAACTCTATCTCACAGAACTAATATCTACCCAGCAGTTACTGCAGCACAGCTAGAACACCGCTCGAATATCCTATTCCCCACTGAGTGAGAAGGGGGTCAACTGCCTCCCCCTTCAGGACTGCTAGGTGGAAAACTTTCTCCATACACACCAAGTTCTCACACATGATCTCTTGGTTGCTCATATTCGCATCCTTCTGCTAAAATGGCTCTGTGCCATCGCAAGGTGATAAGTCACATTACTTAGACAATGCCACCCAACAACAGAGCTAACGTCCCATTTTGAAAAAGTCTCTGCTGCACTGGTGCTTTACGCCCCCTTTGATCAGTCACACCTGTTAGTGCCTTTTGCTCTCAGTCTCCAAGTTAAAAAACTCACGTAAATGGCTATTAGAAAAATCAGGATTATTTTGTCATTAAAAATAATTATTGTGTTCAAAATACACAAGAAAACTAAGAAAAAGGGGTCTAAAAACCTGTTTTTAAAAATACAGGCTTTTGCTTGCAAACGAAAAATAATCATACCTTAGAGTCACAGAAATACAAGAACTAAAACATTTAGACAATATGTAAATTGTCCTTAAAAGTCCCCTGTACTTGTGATCAGAGGGACCCATCAAATGGAAAAATATTGTGGACGAGGCCTCAGCCATGCACCTCGCAGACACCCAGAGTGTAACAACAATGCATCCTGCCAGGATAACAAGCAAGACCCTTACACTTAAGCTCTCAAACAGGAGACATCCAAGGATTTGGTTTAATAGCTCTTGAGCAAAAGAAAATAATGAACTGATACTTTAAAAAGAGATAGCTGAACATTTAGTAGCAAACAATTTACAGAATTATTTCTTGAAAATTGTAATAGAAATGTGACACTCTAACAGTCACGGCAAACAAATACAGGAGACAACTTGTCATGTTTCCAGCAAACAAAAAACAAGAGACTTAAAATATCTCCTAATCATAGATAGCAAACCCCACATTTTTAATCAATCCAGATTGCCTTGATCCAGTACAAGAACAGCAATTGCTTTGGTTGGGCTGCCGAGCGTATACGCCCATGGCTAAAGCGGACGCCTGTCGGAGCAACGCACAGGACCAGACACCCACAACCTGAACCTCATGCAAAACCAAGCATCGCCTCCAGCACAGAAAGACTGCACAGTTTCGCAGATCTATGCCACAAGCAATGGTTTGTTTCTTTTCATTACAGACTGCTGTACGTGTCCAAACAGTTGGAACACACCTGCAATGTTACCAGGATGGATAAATCTGGGATTAAACTCGGAGAAGAGCAGGATTCTCCCAAGTACCTGCTGGAGAAATCATAGCAAGTTCAGGTGATCCCCTTACATCCACACTGAATTCTAGAACACCAATTGTGAGGTCAAACACAGAACACGAATTCTCTTTACTTCTGAGACTATTTATTAACCAAGAGCTAAGAGCTGTTAACAATATGACTAAAACTAATCTCCAAGAGAGTCTCCCATTTGTGCTTTTACTCCTTCTAAGCTTCCTCACATGCTATACAGATACAACACTTCTACATTTCACAAGTATACCATCAGCAGTAGTTTGCAGAGATATAAAGTATTGTTAAACTTATTAGTGACAGCAGCCAAATAAAAAGCCTGAACAGTTTCACGAGTTACTCATCATACATGTTATATCCTGAATTAAATGATTATACACCAATTCTAACCGGAAAGTGAGTAAGTCTTCCAGCTTAGTTAATTCTTTTATGTCACAAAGAATGGTTTCCCAAGAAACCATCCTTATGGGGTAAAAAAAAAAAAAAAAATAATCACAAACAGTAGTCTTATGTACTTGTCCTGTCATCTGGTCTGTTCATGGAAAGCTACAGTGTTTAACATGCTAAAGAAAGCATGCTTACATCTTTTGGAAGGGGGTTTTCAACTCACCCACAGAGGAACGGAAGGTAATTATACCAGATGTACAAAGTTTACACCCTGCTTCCCACCCAAAACCCTTTTGATTTCTACTGCGCTCTCCATTATCGGTGCGTAATACGAGATCTGCTGCATAAAGTCATTGTGAGAGCTATTCCTTCTAACACATTTATACTCAGATTAACACAGCTTGTTGTGCTATTGTTAAAAACAGGGATTGCACCTTGAAATTAATGGATCAGATCCAGTCCCAGACCTATTGTTTCAGGCTCTAGAGCATCCATTTTATTGCTACCTGCCCGACGTTCTCCTTTCTTTGCAATCCCTACACATAAGAACAGTTTTTATCTGAGCAGACAACCTAAAGAACAAGGAGTGCTGTGCCAGTCCCAGGGCATCTGTACCCGCTTTACTGAATAACACAGTAGATAACCTAAATTATTGGAAGTATACAAGAGCATTATTATTATTATTATTATTATTATTATTAGAACGGGCATGTTATTGTAAAAGTAAAGAGGACCACATGAAATCTTGAAGCTTTGCCTTCAAATAGTTTCTGGTTTCCTTTCTGTATTTCTCTAGTTAATAATTCAAGGACAAGCACTTACAGATGCAGAAGAATTAGTAAAGGAACTTCAGAGTTACACATTGGGTGCTTTCTAGTCAATATTGAGACTCTCAGCTTCTCATTTTCCCACTACCCAAGTCACTACCTTCCCCCTGTGGCTTAAGGACAGAACTGCACAGTCTGCTCAACACTTAACTCTTGCACTGGCAGCCTCTTCCGAAACCCCCCTTCCAGCACACCTGAAGTTAGCTGCTTTTTGCTTTTTCACTTTGGGAGATTTACCATCCAGATCTGCACTGACAGCAAGTCGTCAGTGGCTGACCAACTGCTATCACTGCTTGGTTGAAGGCTTCCCTTCTGAAGTGCTCTCCATTTCCAATTAGCAGCACCCGAAATCTCTCACAAAATCCCGTTTCTCACACAGCAACCGAAAAATCCAAGAGACAAACACTGAGGAGCCAATTTATCTGCCCTGCAGGCCTCTGCTACTTCTGTGGCTCAGTTAAAGATTAAAAACCATAACTTGCAGAGAGCAACTAATTTTCCAAAGTACTAGACAGAATCCCAAGTATAATCATCTATAATTAACCTTGGCCACATTGTTTAAGGGGTTACACACGAAATAGCTCTTCCAGGCTAGTGAAACAGGCCCAAGAAAGGTTTAACAGGTTCACAGGTGTCCTAACTCCAACAAATAACACAAAAAGCTTCATCACCTTCTTGCCAATTTACTGACCCCAAATGCCTGCACATCAGAAGAGGATTTACCAGCTTATGAGGACACAGGTGGGAAGAATGAGCGATAACATGGGGGGATGGAGCTAGACATTGCATTCCAGAGAAGTTTTCTAGAAGCAGGTGACATCTTTCCTGCACGACTGTACTACATTCTGAGCAATAGCTAAGAGAGGGCGTGGGGAATAAATATAAGAAAGAGAACACAAGCTGTTTGCTATGACACCTTAAAAACTGGCCCAAGTATTCCTTATTCCATTGCATCTTTAGTTTGTTTACAAATCCATATACCAACACCTGCTAAGACATCCAGAACCTTAAGGTAAGGGAAGATACCAAACCCCACTACCAGATGTGTGCTTTATCATTTCACACCTCAGCTACCAACAGGGAGGAGGCCTAGCTCTTTATTCCTCATCGGATGTTTCATAGCTAAGAAAAATGTTGACATTATTTTAGAATTAAAAACATTAAATTATTATAAGTAAAATAGACCTTTAACTACAATTCTGCTTTCAGTAACTCACACTGTCCGGTAGTCTGTATGTATATTTTTAAGATATGCCACCTATTAGAAAAACATGGTTCACAGTTAAGAAGGCAGAGGAAGAGATTTCAGGTATTCTTGGGAAACTATGACACAGCTATTTTCAATTCCTAAGCAACAATATATCTTACATTAAAACCAGTACAATTTCCCCCTCTGTCATTTGAATTACAAAAATCCAGGAGAGGGTTACTAGCAGTTTCAAAATTGCCTAATTATCCAGCGCAATCCAATCTATGTCTTCAGAATAGTCTCTATGGTCGCAATAGTTCCTTTCTTCATTGGGGGATGAAATTGGTTCACGTGCTCTGAATAACCTAATCACTGCTGCCAATACAGTAACAAACGAAGGGAAAAGCCTGCCTTACGAGCTACAAAAATATTTACAGGCCACACTACTGTAGCAAGAAACCTCTTAGAGTTATTTCGTAAAATCAGGCAGAACAGAAAGAAAAATCAAATATCTGTACCTAAAATAAAATGTCTCACAACAATAACTAGGTTAGTAAGATACCTTCACTCAAGCCTATGACGAAATTTTCAAGAAAGAGGGCTTGGGGGGAATGAATTCTAAAGACCTAACGCTAAAATACTGAGCAGATAAACAAAGAGCATACGAGACATTCACAACACAGTGTAATCATCACAAAGAAGGCAGCAAAATCAGCCAGAAATATTAGACAATTAAAACACGAGTCTACTCTCATACTAATGCCATAAGCAGTCATACATTAAGAACGTATTCATTCTCCTTTGTGAAATCAAAGGTTTCCTAGTCTGCATTCTTCTATTTAATGAAGCCAATAGCAAAACAACCCTAAAATTTGTTAGCACTAGCTACCCAAATCCAAGATGAATTTTAACATTAAATACACATTTGTTCAGGCGTAAAAATGCAGAAGTGTACTAGCACAGTTTATTCTGACAATATTACAAACCAAGTAAATCTTAACTCAAAACAATTATTTCACAAATAAAAAACATCCATTTAAGATGATCCCACTAAACACAATTCAACAAAAAGGCCTTAGAAAAATGATGCTTCTAAATCATTAATATCTACATCAGCAATATTATAGTAAACAGGCCCTGAACACATACCATCAGGGTTTTTTGGATACATTTCTTTCATTAATCTCCCTTAGCAGCAGCAGCATCACTCACTCTTCTGTTCTTTTCCTTCTAAAATACATTCCCCAAGGGTCCTTTCAATGCAATTTTCTCAGTATTTCCGAGAGGTCTCTCAGCCACATCCCTACGCACAAGAGGCAGCAGGAATCTCTGCATTTGTAACAATCTATGGCTGCAAAGGAGGGTGGCAGGCAAAGCAACTGTCTCATAACCAAAACGCTGAGTTCTATTATCTGGTGCACCACACGTACGCACATACTGCATCAACAGCCTCAGTTCCTAACAGCAATCACAACGATGATACATAAAATCTACAGAAAAAGCATGCATTACTCACTGGGTTTTATTCTTTAGCTTCTTCAGCATGTAATTCTTTATGCTTTACAACGTAGCAGGCATAAAATGAAACATTTTCCCTTTATTCCACTGATGCTGCTGTTTGAATACCATTAGACACCAAGGACAATAGGCAGGATCAGCTCGAACATTAAGAGCAAATATTTAATGGAAGACTGGTCACCCCCGTCTCTCCCTTTCACATCTCTGCCTCATGTATCCAGGCACGGGTGGTACTGGCTCCCTTGAGAGGCTGTAGCTCGCAGCTGAGGCACAAACTAAAACATGGCATGGATGTCAAGGAGCTGATGTCACAAAAACAAGTATTTCTCTGATAAAAGCTGCAATTCCATTAGGGAAGTCCTAACAAATCGATAGAAATTGTTCAGCTGAACATGCTTAGTTATACAATGCACTGCAGCACCAAGGGCGATAAATCAGATCAGGATCTGTCAGTGCAAATAATCAGAGACCGTAATAATTAAGTTATAAAACTGCCAATCAGCCACCACTCTCTGTACCAGGGTATCAGCAGGGCTGTCACTTATGAGCATATACAGCTAAACATTTCATAAACAAGCTTGTTTAATATAAACTCCAAAATAATATTAATTCCAAAGGTAATGTACTAAAAAATAAGAAGTATTTTTAAATACAAAAGACTGGTCTAAAAGTCTGCCATCTTTATCAGGAGAGACTGTGATAAAGTGTCCAAGGCTCCAGTCCAGCAGATGCTGGAAACACCCGAGAGAGGTCACGTTCAGTATCTGGGAAGAGATGCAAGATGCTTTAGAAATCCTGCCACCTCACCCACGTAGCAGCACTGCCACTGCAGTCTGTGGGACGGGGTAACTCCTGCTGAAGGTAAAAGGCATGTTTCTACACCAGCAGCCATACATTTATAGTGGAAACTGGGTCTGGTATAAAAAAAACCCCAAAAGTGCAAAAATTCAGGAGCAAAAGGAATACAGAGACAACACAAGTTCAAATGCTGGAGACTGTACAAATTCTATCTTGCAGACAGCATCACATCAATAGAAGGAGGTAGGTTCTATCAAGCACGAAAAGAACTTTTCTCAAGGCATGCAAACAGAATTGAAATATCATGCACATGGTTTATTCCATTAATGGATTATATGCATTTATTTCAAGCTTTGCTGGCTGGCACAATCTCAAAACTGTATCAGTTTCACCAAGGTCCAGGACAGATAGCAGCAATATTATTCGACTCAGTAGGTATTTCTGCACCCTTCTTCCAAAGCGTTATTGTTCTGAAGGAACCGGAAAGAAAAACCAACAACTCTACAGAAATTCACTGCAGAATATTTGCAATACAGAAGATCATGCACTCTTAGAAATAGTCACTCCATGGCCTAAGATTAACAAATCTGAGCAATATATTGCAAATGAAGTTTTCTGGCAATCAAAGGGTTTTGTTCAATAATTCCATTTCAAGTTCTGTAACAAACCAGAAGTCCACACTCAGAGACTGCTAATTTCAGAAGTCTATTGTGGACAGAGCAACTAGTTAACTGTTTGTCTGGAAATAACTTGAGGCAAACCCATAAGCTCTCTTACAATGTAAACATGATGTTTCAGAAAGGAGTACACACATAATATTCTCCTTTTTTTTAATATTTCTTACAAACAAAACTATTGTGATAAAGCCACATAAAATTGTTCAGAAAATTCTCAGTGCATTTCAAAAGACACTATTTTAGACCTGTCAAAATAGTCCTTTAAATAAACTATACCACCAATATAATTTCCACGGAGTTTAAGTGCAATGCAGATGTTTGTTGTATGCCTTTAACTAACAAGCAATTTGTGCTAAATTAGCACTAATACAATTTAATAGGTCTGTTGTAAAATAACCTGAAAACAGCTACAGCCAGGCCACAATACCGGATTCCCACGCAGGCCCCATGGATGCAAAAGAGGCAACACGCACCAAATGCAGTGCGGTGCAGGAAACCTGGCCACAGATCACTTACCAAGAACATCCTACTAAGTATGGTTTTAAACATCAAAGTACGATTCAGCGTGACCTGTAAAACCAGGTAGGCAGAAATACCCTGCAGACAGAATAACCGGGTCAGGTCATCTGAGCCACGGGTAGATAAAACTAACACATCTAACCAATTAACACAGAAACTTTTGTACTAAAATATCTACACTTTTAATGAGATCATTAAGTTGCAGTGAACTTTATTATACCACATTTTTTGCAGATACTTCTTTCAGCACCAGCCTTTTCTCTCCTCCAGTTAGCTTACCTTTCTTGACAGTATTTCACATTAATTTGTGAAAACACCAAGCAAACAAGTGCACTACTCTAGGTTGGTACAACACGAGTATTTCCTCCTTCCCTCTTTAACCAGCTACAGGAATGGAAGCAGAGCTAGAGCCAGCTGGTTCTTTCAGTTCTTGTATTGGGAAAGCAGAGGAGCACAGATACCCACGAGCTCACTCCCTACTGTTTTCCTCCAACAAGTTAGAAGCAAGTTAGAAAAAAAAAAAAAAGCAGGTTTCAGCACGTTGTGAAATAGCCCTGAATACTGTAGTGATGCCAGACTTGGTTATTCCATCCTTAGTTGGAGAATTAAGGCAGGAGGCACCCCAAAGTCAGGAATTTAAATAAAATCAACCACTCTGACTTCATTGAAAAACAGCTGTTTCACAGGACACAGTGTGAAGACTTATGATGGAGTATTTACACCAAAGGTAAATGTGAGTGTTAAATGTGCCCTGGTAGAACATCACAAGCATTCTAAGGCTAGTTAATCCCCAAATTCATCACCTTCTCTTTTACTGTAATTCACACAAGTCAAAGACACACAAGACATCAAACTACTTACTCAAATATCCTGAAACATCACTACCAAAATAAGTTTTGAGAAAAGTAACAAGATAAAGGGAAAACCAAAGCTTTTCTGTAGATACAGAGGTTCAATTTTTGCTTGCCGATGCAAACCTGACACCTTTCCAGAGAGGAGATTCTGTTTAGGACAATGTTGATTTATGTAGTTTCTCTGTTGATGAAATATCAACCATTTTACATTCTACTGAGAAACCACAAAACAGACATATGTGTGTAACACTAGCTTATAAAATCTTTCAATATACCTCTTTTCCACATGACTGAAAAAAATTAAGCTAAAACTTGATAACATTTTAGTACTTACTGTCTTCTCCTGGGCAAGGCATGCCGGGTTTCTCTGGAATACTTGGGAAAACTAAAACAAAAACATTAGATTTTTAAGTGAAAGGATTCTCAGTAGTACTTTTTCCTTGATTCTTCAATATATTTACACAAAGACAGTTTCTGGAAGCCTTTAAATAATTCTACATGAGAAATAACAGAACCAAAATTTGGTTCCATACTGGCAAGACCTTACACTTGCCTACAGCATTAACAAATCCGTGCAGTTTAGAACCTGAAGCCCTCTCAAAGCCTACGGTATAGTATCAGCTTTGGGTCCACACCCAGAAGAGTGCTTCCTTCTCAACATCAAACTGCAGGGCACCAGCTCCATGTTCTTTGACAGGCAAAGGAGTTGTTTCAAACTCACATTTAAGAAGCTGTTAGTACTACCTACAAATGCATACAGGTTCCTGAACTGTGTGATACTTGCCATGAATAATCAGCCCTTCGCCTCTGTTCTGACAATACAAACGGAAGGCTTCTTCCAGTTCCATCTGAGAAGAGATGGTACATGGGTCACCTATAAAAAAAAGCAAAACAGAGGCAAATTGATGACTGAAAAATTAAGTGGAGAATTTCAATTAGTCAGTAAGAAACTTAAGCTGGCTTTTTGATCAAAGACTAAACACATCTTTTCTCCTTCTAATTTGATCAAAATTGAGTAGATAGAAATGTATGATGTTGGTTTACAAGGGGACAACAAAATACAAGAGTGAACAGATATGCTTAAAGATCTTTAACACATGGCAGAAAAAAGCAAGATCACTTCCTAGTAACCTGGAAATTTAATCCAAAATTTATTTACCCTTTAATAAAAGCCCCATTATCTTACTGCCTTAATAGACTGCAGAACCATATGATAAAAGTTATGAACGTACATGAATTCTAGTTGAGTCTCTCTTGCTAGACAGAGAAAAACAATCTGATTAAAAAGTGTAAAAAGAAAATAAAGATACACAGGTGAAAGTTTCAGATGGGATACAAATATGCCAACACTGATGTAGAGAGATAACTAACATAAAATTAATTTCTCTCTACAAGTCTCTAAAATTCAGGGTTTGCTTGTATGTTTTGAGGAAAACAGATCCACATTTTTTCTTTTAACTTAGAAGAACAGCAAACAAAAGGGAAAAAAACCTAAATCATTAAACCTGCCTAGCCACAAACTACCCTATCTCTTTCAGAGAATATATCAAGCCTCAGTTTCTGTGACTTTGTCTTCTGTACCCACATTCTTCAGTAGCAGATTCAACAAACAGAGCTTTTAAAAGCTCTCAAAAAGGCAACATGCCAGCCAGAATTTCAAGCATATTCTAAAGAGCCTAACTATTAAAGTAGATAAAACTGAAAAACTCACACACCCCAAACTACAAGATGAAACCTGGATGAATTTAGGATTTAGGATGAATTTTGGATTCAGGATGAATTTTACAAGATGAATTTTGGATTCAGGATGAATTTTGGATTTGCAGAGAAAAATAAGTGCAGACACAAGCATTATCACAGCCTTTAAGCAGTGAAAATAAAGAACTCCTTGTGTTGTAAACATTGTGCTATCTAAAGTTCTCAGTTTTATAAAATTAATCCTATTGCTGACATCCTACAGCCCTCCATGCACCTCTGGCTTCAACTCCTCTGCTGCAATAGCTTGCCAATGAATGATGCAGTGGCTGGAATGCTAAAAAAGCCCAAGAGAAAATTAATTTTGTTCGGCTCTTTATTAAGTTTTCTTTATTCATTAAGCCATCAGCAACTGTTTGCTTTAAGTTAGTTCAAAGAGAACATCTGTTTGTGCAATCAGTCAAATGAACTTAAATTACACGTGGCAATAAGTGGAAACACTCAGTCATACACAGAAATAGGAAAACCCATAAAACCTGCGAGGATTGAGGACAGCCAAAGCTGCAGATTGGTCAAAACTTAACAACTTAGAATCAGGAACTGGAAAAACGGTTGTACAGGTATGTATTTAACCAAGACTAGAAGAAAATACTTATTAGAACTGCAACTAAAAAAAGTTTGTTAATTTAAGTAAACCTCCAAAAGCCAATGCAACAGGTATCCAAACCAATAAATAGTTAAAGGAACCAAGTCTTAAAATCCTCCAGCTGAAAACTCATGAGGTTTTCTTCTTTCCTACAATTTTCTTCCTTTGATTAGCAGCCATGCAGCTCAAATAGCTAAGTATATGCCACACAATTATTCTCCATACACTGCTGATCAGGTGACTTTTTATTAGACTGCCATGAAATTGAGGGTTAGGAAACTGAAGCTAGTACAGTTGCCTCTGTCTTTCTTGGTAATCAGAAGATAAGGAGTACAATTTAAAAATAATTGATACTCTCCTTGGTATCCTAAAAGGACTGACTCTTCTTTGACTGCAGGCTACCTCCTTCCTCAATCATTACTTTGAAATTGCATTCACCCACCAAACGACACCACTCAGCTAAGAGACCAGTACAGGCTACTATAAAAAAACAAACCACATAATTACAAATGTTAGCTAAACTGATGTAGTATTTTTTCATCTTCCTGCATTCAGTTCTAGTTCTGCTGCAGACCACAGCTTTGGCAAGCTCCAACAGGAAAATAAGTAGGTACCTGTGCAGTTGTATAAGCGCATGGTAGTGTTCTCAACCTACAAGGTCAAGAGTTCTGCTCATCACGAGTTACAGATGCACTACATTCCCGTTACATTAGAAGCAGACGCGTAAGCAAAAAAAAGTAGCAAAGACACTCAGTGTCAAGCATCCCCATTTCACTGCTGCTCACAACAACCAGAAGGTTCTAACTAAGGGCTGCAGAGAATTGACACATTTTACAGGAGAAAGAAATACACAAACCCGTCTCACGCTGGTATTTCAGAGCCTACGGAAAGGGTAAAGAAAAGTTTCTTCTACAGAAGTGAAGGCAAACACTATTGTAATCAACTTTGATGTTTTGAGGTTCATTTCTCCAAGCTCCCTGATTTATAAAACAGGATTATGCACCCTGGTATTTAGAAATGAGAAGTAACTCCACAATATGAAACTCGCTTATACAAGTTTCCTCAATGCCTCTTCTCTGTACCACAAAGAACGATAAACCCAGGAATGCCAAAGCAGTATTTCGGTACAATACCTTCATCATCAATCCACTTGAGGGTAATTGGCTGTTCCTGTTGTAAATTACACATCTCATGCACTTCATCACAAAGTTCATCATAGCTCATTGACGCATCCAAGTTTGTTATCAGGATGTCCCTGCACGAGATGAACACATGAGCTTTTATCAGAAAGTGTCTGCACCAGCCGGCCAGCAACCCCATCTATGGGCTCTAAGCTGCAAAATCACACTTACACAGCCAGCACTCCTCATATAAAACACTCCCACTAGGGTAAATTTGTTGCCAGAAATCAATGGGATTACATCTCAGTGTTTAACTTTAAAAAAATCCTTTAGTACAGAGGAATTAACTGTGTTAATGATCTATCTTTAAGGCATGTTTACCTGGGTGAGACAAGTTCCCTTACTATAACTACTGGTGTTTGAAGTGTTGTAAAAACATAAGATTTTGTAAGAATTAAGAATTATCTCCATCAGGAGGTAAGTAAATCTCAATTATCACAAAATCTTTTTAAAATGCAGGTTTCTCCTTATATCCGTTACATTGACAGAGAAAGCTCTGATGAGGTGAATTCTCAAAGGATAGCATTACAAGAAAATTCAGATAAAATCTTACTCAAACATTATTCAAAACCTGAAGCTATGCAGTAAGAGAACACTCTACTATGCACACTACAAACTCCAACTAAAGCTGACGAACATTCATCATCCTTAAATTGTTAAAACCATTTTAACAGATGGCACTGTCATTCTACAACTAAATTAATAAGCTTCATGTTGCACAGAACAGAGCTGAAGTATGCTAAACAGCACCTATTGCAGATGCAAACATTAATGGTATTTATTCAAATTATCATCATCTCAGTGATGTCCATATTTCTTCGAGATTTATTGTGTTTAATCAAACAATTCATTGCTTGACACTAGAGAATCCCTCCAGATACTTGTCAGGTATCTGAAACAGGACACTACAAAGTAACACAATTTACTAGTCGTTTGCTCATGTATCAGCAGTTCTAACCAGAGAACCGTTCACACCAATAGATGAAGTGTGTCACCGCATAGGAACAGCAAACAATATCACATCTCTGCTCTACTTAAATGCAGTGATTTTAACTAACCAGGTATAAACCACATGAACTAAGTAACTGAAATAATGCAATGAGAATTACACAAGTTTACTTTTTTTTTGCAATCTACTTATCCAGTCGTTTACAGTATGCTATGTTAGGAACTCTGTCACACCCAGAAACATGAATACCTGAGATACTAGGACTCCAAAGAGATAGACACAACATTCACATGTTTTAGACTTCCTCATGCTTAGATTTTCAACTGGGATTTCAAAATTATATACTGTACTATTATCTTAATTTTTTAGCAGCTATCTGAATGAGCTTGTCCTTAAATTCTGAAGCTGTCCAGCATCAATTTCCCACAGTTTGTCAAATTTGTTCAAAAGATGAGTGCAGTACTTTAATGAAGATAGTGAGATAATCAGCTATACAGTCTATAATGCCAAAAATAGTCAGCTCTTACTGACTACGGACAAGTCATAAAGGACCATGACTATTTTTTTCTTACTGTCTTAAATCAGAGCTGCAATAAGCACTGTGAAGATAACCAAAGCAGCTGTGTTAACATCTCATTGCTCTTCAAGCTGCATTAGTCAAATTATTGGGAGGGGAGCAGAGGAATCAGCTATCAAAAATTAAAGGGCAAACTATACAAGAGTTTACTTTCAGTACTTATTCACAGCAGGAAGCAAAGTGCAGCAATTTGAAATAGTATCTGAAAGTCCCCACAAGAAAAGGGCTCATATTAAACATTACATGGTTTGTCCCAAGGAGCACACAGGCACAGACAGACACCTCTAAGGGGAAACTTGTACTTCCTAGTCTCCTGCTAATTCCAGCAGCAACTTGTAGGTTCATTATGTAAGATGTATCAGGTCTCCACTATGAGGTATACATGATAAAATGTAATAACTGCATCTGGATGCAAGAGGTGGATCTATACCCATCTGTGACCGCAAACACCTGTAACAAAACAGTAATCAATGACCCATCAACCCAGAGTAACTGTTTGCTGGTTTGCATGTTTTCCACAATCATCTATCAACTCTCTTCCCCAACACGCACGCTGCAGGAGTCTGGATGGTATTTTTCACAGGCCAGAAGTTTACCTACTTGATCTGACATTAACTACAAATCCACCAACGCCCTGGTTACTCTGTCACTAGCTCAGACTATGAACTCCTGCTCAATATGCTTCAAAATGAGACGGGGCACAATACAGAGGAGAGAACATGCTGACTTACCCACTATAGTGTGTTTTTACTCTGATGAAGTCTTTGCTCAAATCAATTTTCGAGCCCATTCTGCTAGGCATGGTCTGTATTTAGCAGTCTAAATGAAATTATAAATATATAGAAATAAGTTCTTTCAAGACAGATAACTCATTTAATTCTGAAGTGAACAGCTTCACATGCAAAAGACGCGTTTCTCCTCCAGATGATTTTCAATCCAGCTGCACAGAAAGAAAACCAGAACACAGATGAATATGCACAAACTCCACTAAACAATCAAGTTGTGTCAAACTTTATAAACACAAATAGCTTTACATAGAACAGCAAGAAATCAAAGGCAAAATATACAAGATCATTGATCTGCAGAGAAATTAAATGAGATCAGTTAAAAATACCCTGTACAATTTAGCGTTACAGAAATATCCTAAGCACGAAGGATGTTTTTTAATAAAACATCCAACAGTTCCCTCTTGACTAAAAATTCTCCAAAAAAATCTTTACTTATTCATCAACACAGCTTCTGTCTCTTTTCTTCTAAAGAGTGGAGTATTTTAAATCAAAATAGCTTCTATATGCATGGAAGACTGCCACCGATTTATGTTCGTTACAAGTTTACAAAAGCAGAAGAGGAGCTCCAAGGGGCAATTGGAGTCACTTTCACGCCTGGAGACTGACACACATTCTGTTTATTCAAAATTACCACCTTCCCTTACCCACACACACATAGGACAGCCCCCTAACCCCACCGGCGGGGGAACCAGGGCCACGGGTACCCGGACAGACCCCAGCACCCGCTCTCCCGCCCGGTCCTCCCCTGAGGGATTCGGAGGATGGCGCAGCCCCTTCCCGCCCAACCCCTGGGACCCCCCCCC
>WKFP01013900.1:651287-717209 GCA_011057875.1 Pterocles orientalis
ACCCCCCCCAGCGCCCGCCGGACTTTCCCGGGCTCTCCCCGCCCAACGCCTTCAGGACGGCCCCTTCCCCCTACCTGCTCCGGCCGAGCGAGGTCCCACCTCAGAGACCGGGGTCCCGCTTCCCTGCTGCTCCCCGAGCCCGCCCAGAGCAGGGGCCGCTCCCCGCCCGGGGCCCGCGTCTGCGGCCGCGTCCCGGCTGCACCTCCTCGGCCTGAAGTTGCTCAAAGTCCCGTGAGGAAGTTCAGGATCGCACTTGGACTGGCCACCGCCCTCCCTGCCGGCGGGTCCCCGGAGGAGAACCGCGGCAGCGCGCTGTGAAGGATCCCCCGGTTCCCCTCAGCTGCCGGCTCCCCTCAGCCGCCGCCCCGCCTCACCGCCCCTCGCCCGTCAGCTCCAGGGGCAACGGCGCCACCGCGCCGAACATGGCGGACTAAGAAGGTTAGCGCCCACAGCCAATAGAACACCTCCTACACTACCTGTCAGCCAATAGCAAGCTCCGACTCACCTGGAGCCAATCCCCAAAAGGATCCCACCCACCATGCGACCAATCATATGCAGGGAACCGTTACCTGGGGAGTAGGAGAGACTGAGCCAATCAAAAGCGAGCGAGGAAGCGGCAGGAGAACACCTGCAGCCAATCGGAGAAGCAAGCGGCAAGCGCACGGCTCCCGCGGCGGCTGAGGTGACAGGTGTGGGGAGCAGAGGCAGTCGCTCCCCTCCCGCCTTTTCCTTCTCCTCCTTCGCCTCACGGGGCGGCTGCTGGCCGCGCTCCGGGGCCCCGCCGGAGGGTTCCGCTGCTCTGCCGTGCCCGTGCAGCGCTTCCCCGCTCCCAGACGCGGTAGCGCCGTGGCGGCAGGAGGCCCCAGGCCTGACAGGAGAGGCGCGCGCGACCGTTACCGCGCTGTGAGGGCATCGAGCTCGCGCCTCGACCCTCCGCGGAGCCCTCTGCAGAGGTACTGAGTCCTTCCGAGTGCCGCAGGCCCGCGGCTCCCCGGTGCGGCCTCGCCAGGCTCGCCCTCGGCGGGAGGAGCGGGGGTAGCCTGGGTGGCAGCGGTGGGCTCTCCTGAGAGCGGCTCCCCGCGGCGGGCAGGCGACAGGGGCCGGGGGAGCGCCACAGGGCTGGGCCGGGGCGGTGCTGAGGCGAGGGGCGGAGCGCGGGAAGAGCGGCGGCTGCCGTTCGGGGGTTCTGTGAGGGGCCCGAGGCGGGGGGGGGTCTCTCCCGTGGTCCACAGGCACAGCGCTCCTTCTCCAACCCACCCCACCCAAAAAATCCCACCCCCCACAACAAACACCCTCTTAGCGTACACGCCCCAGCCCCGGAGCGGTCGGAATCGCTTCCTGGGAAAACTCCCTTCCATGGGAGTGTGATTTCCCGTGGGTGTAGGTACAGCATCCAGCCCGAAGAGCTCACATTCGAAACTGTTAGAGGAGGAAAACCGCGCCCACGATAATAAAGAGACAATAAAATAACAAAGATAATCAATATTAGACTTCTGAGAGGGAGAAAACCACGGGATGTGTTGTATTCATCACCATGTCACCAGAGCGAGTCTGTGAAATGGGAAACGCCCTCAGCCCTATGAAGTTGGGTTTTTTCTAGTGACACTTTGATCTTTTGGTTCCAAGCCGTGGCTCAGGGGTGGCTGAAGCGAAGCCCTCTCGGGGCTGTGCCTGTTCCCCAGCTGGAGGCGGGGGATAGTTGACTGAGAGAGTCCCCTGGTGGCAGTGCCGCTGTCACTGGCCGAACAGCTAATTTCCGTGTGTCCCTTGGAACAATTTTCCAAGCGAGCTATCCAAGCCAAAGGCTTGCCTTGGGGCTTTTGTTGATCTATTTAAATCTGCCATTGGGCAACAATAACCCACCAAATCTGAAAAATAAACCAATCCGAAGTGTCACAACTATTAAATTATTTTTTTTTACTACCTGGAGTTGAGCAGTCATAATCTGTATTTTGAAAATGGAAACAAAAAAATATAGCTTCCTGGTATTACGTTGTGTACATCGATATAAAGTAATTTTTAGACACCATTTAGCACTTTCACAGTCTCTTTATGGGAGTTTGTGGTTGGGTGTGTGTTGGTGAGTTTGCATCAGTGTAGCCCTGAGCCGCCTTTTGGTGTTTCTGCAATCGTCCAAAATACAAATAAATAATAGTTAACCCTAGTTTAAATAACAGTAAAGTGGCAAAACTTATTCCCATCAATCTAGATGGACACTAAGGAAATGCACCAAATGGTTTCATTTATCAGTCTGTAATCTGAATTATTGCTGTATCCACTGTTAATTTTTTCTTACGGGGACCTGTCAATATAGTTTCAAAACAAGCCCTTAAATCTTCATGTGTTTCAAATTTCCTCTGCTTAAAATGGAGAGCATTATGTAAGATATGTCTACAGTTATAATTCTTTCAGGGCAAGCTAGACTTTGATCTCCCTGTCACGCCAATTAGACAACTGCAGCTCCTTGAGTTGTTGGATTGGGAGATAAAAGTCAGTGCAGTTCTTCAGAACTGTGCTTTGAGGTTTTGTGTGGTTTATTGTTGTTATTTTTTCCTAGCACAACTTTCTGAGTACTTAGGGGCATTTTCAGTGCTTGAAATATCAGCAATAGTATTTTTACATCTTGCAGAGATATTTTGTAGTTGATCACTTGGCTCTAATGCTGTTATTTTAGAATTCTTATTTTGAGTTGGTTTGTATTTTCTTGTATTATAAGTGTTTAAACACTTGAATTTCTTAATAGATGCTTCCCACTTCCAGGCAGATGGCATTTTTTGGAGAGAATGTCAGCTTTGCTCTGTGCGTTAGCTGTCAAGGTTGTAACTGGTTTGAAAATACAACATATTGTGTGATCATTGTTTCTGGCATATTGTATTTGAAACACAATTGACTTCTGTTCTAGAACTGTAAATCTTGAGTTATTCCTGAGCTTTTTTTTTTTTTGCTTTTTTTTTTCTTTCCCAGATGGCAGGGCATTGTACATTTATCTTCTAATAAGCCATCCTCAGCTTAATAAAAAGTTGTAATATTGCTGTCCACTACACCAAGATTTGACAAGCGAACAGGCTCCTACAGGTAATTTAATTTTCTTTTATTCCAGGTTTAAATGAGATATTTATTGCATCTAAAATTTTAGTTCTTTATTAAATTATTATTAACTCTTGATATCAGATCTTTTACTCTGAAGAGCAGACTATTAAGTACACTGGTCTGTTTGAAAATCAGAAAGCTTAAAAAAAGTTTTTTTTATTATCTCAGTTTTGTTTCCAAACTTAATGTTTCCTTCATTATTTCATTGTACTATTGTCTCTGGCAGTAACTTTGAAGCCTGTATTTATTTACGCATGTATGTCTGCACATTTCCAGCAGATGGCAAGATATTCCCAGGCAACTGTCTGGGAAACACAGTTGTATGTACAATGCTTGTAAGTCCTGGTTCTTTATTTTAATGCTACAGGCTGCTGAGAACTGCCCTTTAAAAACTACTTTAAAGGGAAAAAATTGTTTGGGATGCATGTTTTTGCAAGGTACCTACTGCATCTGAAGCTGATTGTGTGTATTGTATTTTATTATAGCTTAACTCTTGTGCCCATTGTTTCCACTGTGTATTTACCTCCTCCTGCTCTGCTGATAGATGCATTTGTCTAATGGAAAAGCATTTTAATTTTTACAAATAGCTCCAACCTCCCTTTGCGAATAATCTCAGCAGTTCTTTTTTCAGATTTTGATGTAGGGATCTGTTTGAGTGCTTGTGCTTTATATTAACCTATTGTTATTCTGCCAGCAACAGCTGCTGCAGAAAGAAAGAAAGGGAAAAAAAAGAGTATCCTAATGCTTACCCATTCATACTGTGTGCTTCCACTTGTACAAGTTGGTTTTGTAAAGATAAGTACGTATGCCAAAAAGTGAGTCTGTGAATCCAGGCTACGACAATGGGAGAGAGATTTCATGGTGGTGCTGGGTGTTTTGGTTGCATAAAAGCAAGCTTAGCCAATTCTAGGCATTAGAAAGAATGTTTTTGCTTATTAGAATACAGTAAGCCCTGTTTCGCATTTCAACATATGAAGTTCATGCAGTTGGGTTAGTAAACAACTACGGTGGTTTATTCCTGTGAGCAGTACTTCTGGTTAAAAGAAGTGAAGTCACAAGTGGGGCAACTCTTTATTCGTGAAACACTTATGAAACATTGGCATTGGGATGTTTATCGTATTAACATGTTAATTTAAGGGAGAAAGGGTTATAAAATCAGGTGAAGAATGGTCTGAAACAAGGTATCACCTAAGAAATAATCAAGAATCTTCACAGAAAAGATCTATTAACTAGCAATGTTTCTTTTTTCTGTAGCTCAGATCCCAAAATTGTTTTTGACTTATGTCCTTGAATCTAAAGGCTTGAGGAACCAAAGGATCTTGACTGAAAGGGATACTCACACTCACTAAGGAACTGTTAGGGCAATGAAAGATAATTTTTCAAGGAAACTTAATCATACATGTAAAAATCTGCTAGAATGTCTCTAGTTAGTTCAAAATTAGTTTTACCAATGCACCATCAGATGATCGTCTGACTAAAACAGGCGTGTTCACCGATTGTGCGTTGGTTTGAGATATTCACGTTGAAGTGCTTTGTCTTCACCTTTAAGACTTCATTATACATTAGATTCGAAAGTCTGTCCGATAACCGTTATCATCATATATCCCAGATCCTGAAGGGAAGAAGCTCTGCTGTTTGACCCAGTGAGGACTACTGAGTTTAACGCTTAAGGTGCTGTTGCTTAGCGCTCATTCCAGGAGCAGGACAATTGCAAATTACAGAGAGAAACACTCCAGGTCTGCTGGTTAAGATGTGAGTGGGAGGCACAGGCGCTATTAGACTGAAAGCAGAACATGAATTATGAATCATAGCTAGGAGGCTCTTAGCTCACTGTCACTGCCAGTTGGTCTGTCTCATCTCCAGAGCGCTACCTCTGGCTTACAAAAGCCTTTCCTTTGAAAGAAATAAATATCTTTAAACACAAAGATCAAAGGATACACATTTGTTATGGTTCATTTTATTTCACAGGTGAGGAATTCAGCAGAGATGAAGACTGTCCTTGTAGTTTGGGAGCTGTTGTTGCTATATTGATGTTTACCTCTCCCCTTTTCACTGGCATAAGAAACAAGGAGGAAAAGCTTTCTGTTTTGATTTTGATTGTTCAATGAACACATAAACTTGTGTAATTAATTAGCAAGTGACTCAGCTAGGACCTTCATTGCTTAAATGACTAAAACTATTGGGAACCTTCCTGCTATTGAAGGTTGTTGAAGAATTGTTGCATTATACGGACTCCTCACAGAACAGATTATGTACAAAGTTCTTACAAATTTAGACAGAAAGATAGAGAGTTGTATGTTTTTAAACCTGATGACTGGGTGGTAGGACTTGCAGATTTTTCTACCTATACTGAAATGACTTTTTATTTTTCTAACTGCTCTATCCACAAAGTAGTTGTATGTTTCTGACAAGGCTGACCAAAAAAAATTTCTCCTTTTTTCCCTCCTAAATGCTTCAGTTAAGACATCATTATGTCAACTGGCTCTTAAAGAATTGTTGAAAAATTGTTGAAAAAAGAGGGGCACTTGGTAATTGGGCCAAATGCCACTAAGTTTGGATAAAAATTGTAAGGCAAAGCATTTATATACTTTAACATAAACTGGAGTAAAGCATATATCCTACATAACATCAGAAATCACCATGGTAATTCTTTGCAGAGTTTCTTGCTAGATTGAATATTAGTTTTCTAGCCTGTGTTAAAATAGACAAAATGAATAATGTTTCAAGACTATTTTAAGTCAACACCTCCTTTACTTGTTTGTCTTATATAAGACAGAAGCACCCAGAAGCTAACTCACTTTTGTTGACACCACATTAGCCAGAACAAGAAATTCTATGGGTAGCCCAAGCTGCATATGTTTAAAAGCAAATAAAACCAAACCTCTATGCTTCTGTATTTATTTTTTCGGGATATTTAAACAACTTGTCTCTGTAGAAACACATTTTATGCCCACTTTTCTTTTGTTTGTGTTCACCAGCACACAATATGCTGTAAATCATAGGGGCTCCTTTCTTCTTGCTGCATAACCTGGTCCTAATCCTTTAGAAAGCAATGATCCCTCTTCTGGAAGAGAACAGTGAAAGGAACCATGGAAGGAAGAAAATGGATGCTTCTACCATTGAAGACATGCAATTGTCATGTCAGAGGATGGAAGAAAGTGGTGAAAGTTTTAAATGAAGAAGACTTAGCCCTGAGGATCAAGTTTTCACCTTTGTTCCTCAAGAATCCTCTTTTTATTGCTTTCCCTGGACCAGGCTTAATTGTGCTGTCCTGAGTTCTCGTTACTGGTCCAGCCAGCATGCAGTTTGATTGGAAGACAGCATTCTTTGTTCAAAATATTCCAAATCCAAGAAGCGCTTTGATAAGCATGCACAGAACCGCCATTGTAGGCAATCTGCAAATAAACATAGCTGACATATTAAATGTTTCTTCTTTATAAAGTACAGGTTCAATTTTAAAATACTATATGCACTATAAACTATATCTAGAATCCTTCTGTCCTTTATATATATAAGTTGCATGCAAAGCTTGGAAAGATGAGGGCAGGATAATCTTAAATATATCTATAAAAACGTGGTGACTTTAGAGGTACAGAAATAGATCTTTTGTGCTTGTCTAACTCTGAAAGGAATGCAGCAATAAAGGCAGAACAGTCTGGATGGACTATTACACCAGATGTTTTACAGATTACTCTGTATTTCATCACTCTGTCTTTATTTAATCTTAAGACTGTAGTAATTGTGATACTGGAATAGCTCAGTGGCCTATATATTATTTTGCTACTTCCAGCTATGTCTGAAAATATTTGTTACCTATTTGAGATATTCTTTACCTTTTTGAGCACCTTTCTCATTACTGTCTTAAAGTATTCCAATTTCGCATTTAAACAATGCTGAAAAGACAAGTTAAAATATTTTTTTAAACCCCCTCATGGAAATTCCGTAGGCTTTGTCTGCACAAGGAAGTTGTGCCGTTAGCTTGGGTGCTCTTTTCGGTGAGAGCTGAACTGACAGTACTGACAAAAGGAGCTTGTGAAACTAATTTGGTTAAATCAGTACAACTTCTTTGTGTAGATGGGACTTAGAAGTATAAAAGCGCTTTGCTTTGTGATATTGTCTGTCTTTGCCCCTCTTGAGAACAAAACCAACACTGCTCCTACGCGCTGAGCATTGCTGATCCCCGTAAAAGATGCACGTACTCAGCAACTCCGGGACAGACTTTGTACCAGAAGGTGGAGATTGGGCTCTGGCCTGGAGGGATCTTTCATCCAGTGGGATTAGCCCAATGTATTGGTTGGTCCTAAATCTAGAGTGATCTGGGGTGAATCTAGAGGTGTCAGGTACCTCAGAAATGAGGGGTATTTGGATTTCTTTTTTTGGACCCATCTTTTTGCAGAACAGTGAACTCCCAATAATGTCTGATTAGTTCTGTTGGTGCTATATTTTCTGACAGCCTGGGGTTGACTGTCTTCTCAGATTTGTTTTTACTGTGCAGGACTTAGCAAAAGGAATAGCCAGGACATAAAGCTGAGAGAAGGAGAGAACAGACCCCTAATGCATTATGTAACATTTCGTTTAAGACACAAGCTAGAAAGGCAGAAGGAGGCAGCGCCTTTCTTATTTCAGCTACCAAATCCATCTAAACAGACGTGTTCATTGACAAATTTTTATTCAGTTTCCATTAAGAAGAAGTCGCTATATATGTTTGTAACATATGTTGCACGCAGTATTATTATAAAATCAAACAGGCTTTCAATCATTCCAAGTGTTTTAAGCTGCTGTAATAATGAGGGAGTTGCTTCCGATTTTTTTTTAGTGGAAATATTCTCAGTAACTTTCAGTGAGCTGTTTGTTATCTATTCTGCTTCATAGAGGAATGTGCAGGGGTGCTGTTTTCCTGCTAATGTGAAGTGCTTTCTCAGGGTAATGACTCTGAGTATTTAAAATCAGAGCAATCGTTTTAAGTGTTCTGTTGCACCAACAGTAGAAGCCTCATTGAGTTAAATTGGTTTCGCTACATTATCTATTGGATTAGCAAAGGGGTTAAGAACTGATGTGAGAGCTTTTACTTTAACTTGGATAAATGCTTTCATTTTCACCCAGAAACAGGACTGGCATTTCTGTGTATTAACCTCTTAATAGTGCTGTCACTGCCAGCATTACTTCCAAACAAATCATGCATATCTTGCTCTTCTTCATCTTGTGCTTTCTGATTCTTGCCAACCTCTGGAGACAGCAACAGCTATTTTTTTTTAACATAAATACAGTAGTCAGCATAAGTGCCCCACAGAAAGCACTCATGAGTACAGAATGGTTCTTTCTCTTCTGTTGTCAAGGCCAAAGTAGGATTTTACAAGCCCTTGGGCACTGAATAGGCAGGATTTCATTATGGGATGAAATCTCTGAGGTTATTCTGATCTTCTTTCTAATGCATGTTATCTTCCAGTTCAATAGTTTGAATGTCTACTTTGTTCATTTATAGAAGCTCCAATTTCTGTATATCTACATTTTATTAACACTTCACATTTAGAATGATTACATTAACACATATCCCACTCTTTTTCTCACAGACACACCAGTCCATAGAGCAGTGCTTTAAATTGCTGAAAGGAATACAAATGCTCTCAGGTACAGCACAGAAAAAGTGCCTTCTGATCTGTCATATACGTTTGGGGGTTTTTTTCTCCCTCTCCTTGACACTAGTACAACCCATCTGAAGTCAGCATTCAGCGGACATCACATTTAGTTTATTTCTGTTTATTGAGGGCATCATGAAATTAGAGCTGAATAGGGCATTTACTGTAGACATCTAAGACATCTTACATCTGAAGTATTAATGTCTGATGATTTTTAAGTAAGATGATTTTAAATGAAGAAAAATCAGTAAAGCACGCCCAAAAGTATAGAAGATTCAAATTTATGCAAAACTCCAATTGTTACACCATACTCCTATACTGAAATTTCTCCTTAAAAGAGTTTGAATGGTGTCTGACTTTTCTATTTCTGGCTCTGGAAACAGATTTAAGAATATCTTGCTCTTCTTGGTGGAGGTGTTTTGCCTTGTGCCACTCACGCAGGTGCAGTAGCAGTAGCTGAACACCTGCTCTCCCCTCCAAGCCACCTCCTTCCTGGAATGGACACAATTGCTGTATGTATGCTCACAGTGCGCGTTTCTGACTGCCTGCAATGCTTTGAGATTTTTTTTCCCTTTATTTGTGCTTCTGTCTACAACATTGTGATAGACTAGCATTCTGGCTTTGGGTTTTTTTGAGGAAAAGATTGCTGCCACCTTTTACTTTGATCAGTCACAACTGAGCTGTGCACCTTGAAGACCTGCAGTCAAACTACAGGAAAATAAATCTTTTGAAGAAGTCAGCAGGGCGTGCAGCCCACGACTGTCTCCCAGATGGAGAAGGAACTAATTTTGTCCAATAACCCCATGTGATTACTCAGTTGGCTTCAGTGTGAGGAGTTATGTCAGGTGCACAGTCACAAACTGTTACTGCTGAGGTAATCAGATTAGACACTGCCTTTATAATATCTGCAGCCACCCTCTTGCTAATTACTCTAAATAACCAGCCACCGCACACTAGAGGGACTAACTCAATGCTTTGTTCTCTGCTCTTTAATAACTTTACTTCCAAAATAATGCTTTATTTTCTTATGATTTACACTACACAGGAATTTGCTGCAAGTATTTCTTCAGCTGGATTTAGCCAATAATTTCACTCTTAGCAGTAGATACTAACCCTGACAGGCAATGTGGTAAAGCAGCAGAATACAAACCAGCAGGATACAAAAAGGTTAGACTCTGCTTTCACTGCAGTAGTTAATCTACTGATTATAAAAAAAAGATTATTTCTGATTTATGTGAGTGTAACAGAGAAGAATAAGGCACTGTGGCCTTTCTAAAGGGTGTAGTACTGTTACAGTGGTACTGTGCTGTAAACTGAAAAAGCTTCATTTTAAGCTGAAAGGAGAGGTAGAAGTTAAGACCTGACCCAGGATGATGGAAAAAGCAACAAGTTGGTAAGGAAAAGGCATGCTAAATTCATGCTTCTGCTGGTTTTATTCCACTCTGCACTTAATCATTGCATAAAACAGTAAGAATGATTCAGAAGAGAGCAGGAGGGGCTGAACTTCCTTTGGGAGAAAGTGATTTTGAATAAAAATGCACTTAGAAAAAAAATGGTGTATTTCTGTAATGTAGCATTTCATCAACATCAGAAACAAACACCAAGAAAAATAAAATAGAAAGAGGAGAAGCAGAAGGAAAAAGAGAAGCCTGATTACCTGCGTGTATTGAAGGAGATGCAGAATTTCATTAGCTTTCTGGATAAGGTGAAAGTTGACTGATATTTTGCTTTAATTCAGTGTGTGGGAGTCTCAGGAACTATGGTAAATAGCACCACGTAAGTACTAGTTGGATGCACTTACCTAGTGGGAGGATAAGAGTTTCTGTCTCTCCTGGCGGGTTTTTCTTCTGTAAAACTCAAAGGTATAGGAAAGAAAGCAGTATCATTGTAACAATTTTGCAGATGATGCCGTGAAATGACTTAACTAAGATTGTCCAACAAGTCAGCGGCAAGGTCTTGGAGCAGAATCCGGGTGTCCCAGTCCAGGGCCAGTCTGCTGAAGACTTTGTGCAACAGTTACAGCTTGATGTCAGTTGGCACTCTCTAACACGCTGCTGGCAGATAGTTTTTCCATTATAACAGAAACTAAAGATCGAGGTGAACCTAAGCCTGACTTATGATGGGAGCATATTTTCTATTATAGCTCAGGTCAGGATAATTATTTTTTCTTCAGAGCATTCTCTTGCTTCAGTGATACTGAGCGAATCTTATTTTAAGTTATAAATCTGTGTTAAAATGCTCTCTCTTTCAGTCCTGGTCATATGAGATCAAACCATATGTCACAGATAAGTAAGGCAGGAGGAATGAGCGCACACTCCACTGTGATCAAATGCTTGTTTCATCCTTATTGCGATTGCAACTATTAATCATCAGGCACTACGTTCCCCATCTTCAAAGCCCAGCACAACTCCTCTCTTATCTACATCTTTTGGCTTGTTTAATCTCACACCTCCCCGTGCTCCCTTCCGTCACAGCTTTCAGCCGCTTGCTTTGCTTCCTTCATTCCCTCCCTCTCTCATTTCATGTTTTCTTTTGTGTCAGTCTCTATATTTGAAACAACCTCTCACTTTCATGGCAACAAAATCCTCCAAAAAATTTCCCTTGTGATGTGAACCTCTTACATTGTTTCCCTACGCTGACAATATTTCAATTGCTTTAATCCAGATCACAATGTATTTGCTGTGGAGTTTTTTAGAGATTAATTTGAAACTCGTCGTGAATACTGCATTCATTTGCTGAGTTCACCAGAATTATTTACAGAACCAAGTGTTATTTTGCATGAGTTGGGTGAGAGGATCTAGCCCTGAGTGAGGGAGTGTGTACGAATACCCACACATTTCATTGTCAGATAATGGAAGTGGAGAGGCCTAACACATTAGGTCAGCCTCTGAATAAAAATGGCAAAAATATCCAAAGCAACTGAGTAACTTAAAACCATTTATGACTTTTTTTTACTTCACTCAGCTATTTAGGGACAGATGCAAAATTATATTTTCAGAGGCACACATGGTAGACTCTCACTGCAGATTAACAGAACAAATCCTAAAGTGCTTCCCGAAAATGGAGCCTGAGTTCCTTCGTTATCAAGCGCCTTTAAATTTTTTCCCAACGCAACCTAGAAAGCCTGAGCTTTTCCTGTGTTTCTAGAACACTTTTGTCTATTTTTGGTCCTATTTAACTGATAAGCATTACTGTGTCTAAGTGTTTAAACTTTCATTAGCTCAGATCTGAAATGTAAGACAATTAACAATATTAACGATTCAGTAGAATTCTATGTAGTATATTTTATTTCATGCTGTGTCTAAGAGCATTGAAATGTTTTCAACACTTTATCCAAGACAAATAATAATTTAAGAAAAAGCCTCCACTCCCCATTCTTCTCTTTTACTTGTTCATGAAATTTTAAGGATTAAAAACTCCAACTTTACCACTCCTGTTAAGCTTAGAGCATCCCACAGAAGGCCAGTGCAGAAAGTCATTCATGTGGAAGTGAGGAATTAGCTCTTCCGTTACAAAAAAGGAAATTATCTGTGTGTGAAAAGCCAAATCTTCTTACTGATCAACCCTTAAAGTGGAGGAAAACCATGGTGATTTAAGATTTAAACTTTTGCTGCAAATATGTACATATGAAAAATTGTCTCAGGGTAACCGAGGAAATAAGGAGCTGGGATTGTTGGGCAGAGCACAGTTATTACTGTACCGCATCCGATTGGTAACAAACTGCTGCTTGGAGTAGGAATTGATCTCAGGACTTTCTTGACTTTAGAATGTCTCAAGCTCAGTGGAAAATACTTTGAAAAGAGATGGATCAATACAGTTTCCGCAGGGGCTTTTTAGTCTGTAGATGTTGTTCAATTTGTAGCTCTTCACATGAGTTTTCTTTGTTTTGGTTTGGTTTTTTACATTGTGTATGCAACCCAGTATATAACATTGACTGCTGCAAAGGCTGCTGGGAACACGGCTCTGGCATAAATGTCAATGGTATCAGCATCAATGGGCTTAAAGAGGGACTTCAGACCACTCTTTTTATCCAGTTTCAGTATTTGCCGCTGTTTTGTCTCTCCAGTTTCTATTTCTATCGTGCCATACGATCCAGGCAAGCTCCTGGGAATTCGGTGCTGCCTGTTGGAAATGGCCAGTTCCTGGTTCACACCAGCTATGGAAAGGGAAAACAGAACAATGGCGTTCTTCACGTTTATCTGCAAAGGAAAGAAGAGAACCTATAATAGCAATTTATAGGGCCAGCGTAGCCGTGATACTGACATGGTGAGATTCCTCTGAGATCCACAAGTGCTGAATGGCTTTTATCACTCGTTTTGGCAGAAGGACAGCTGAAAGACTGTTTCACCACGGCTAAATTCTGGTTACAATTTTACATGCTCTGAATTACTGGGGCACCATTGAGATAGTGTGTTTGTCATATTAATGTGACAAAAGAATTAACCGGGAAATTATATTTTTATTTTCAAAAGGGGTAGAAGAACTTGCTTCCACAGTAGAAAAAGGTCATAATGCAGGATGATTGCTTTTGCAAGGTTATTCACAGTGTGACGGTTACTGACCTCTGCACTCTGTCTTCTCGCCTTTATCTTGTTCTTTTGCTTTTTCATGTAGTCAGCATTGAAATGTGCAAATGCATATTCTACCAGCGCAGCGAAGACAAACACATAGCAAATCCAGAAGTAAACGTCAAGTGCCTTGATGGCGGATGCTCGTGGAAGTGACGATCGGGCACTGACCATCAGTGTAGTCATAGTAAGAACAGTAGTTATACCTGCAGCGTAGTGTCAGAAAATTTATTTAGTTTCATAGTATACACCATAATAAATGTATCTATTAATCTGAAGCTGAGGAATATTTTCACAGTAGAAGCCCTTTAATAGTGTGGCTTCTGATTTTCACATCAAGGGAGCTTGTAAGAAACTGTGTGTTTGTATGACTAAGGCAGCTTTGAACATGTTCTCCTGGGTTTTGTTCTAGATCAGGACAAACAAAACCAGAAGACTTAACCCTCAAAAACTTTTTCATCTGGACGTGTAACCCTTACTCAGGCAAACAGATCCACAAGCTCTAGGAACACTTTTTGTTGCTGTCAGAATTCCTTCAAATCAATTATTTCACACATCTGCCGCACATTCACCATTGCTTTTAACCATCTCTAGATGGTTATTTTCTGTTCTGTACTGAGGCAGCCGCTCTGATAGCATGATAGAAACTAAAGCATGAAGGAAATAATTTAAAGGACCTTCTCTTCTGCAAGTGTAAACACAGTGTTCATAAATGCACCTTCATGGAAAACGAGGATTATTAGCGAGCGTAATTACAACCCCAGCTACCCTTCCTGTTAGTTCCCCAAAGTATCTGTTTTACCCAGTGACACTCTGGCAGGTACGGCTGACTGACTGATCCAGAAAGAGACCCACGACATGGCCACTAGTAGGATAGAAGGAACATAAGACTGAATGATATAAACTCCTCGATTTCGCCGAAGGTGGAAGTGGAGGCTGAGCCTGGGAAACTGACCTGCTGGAAAAAAAGCAGAAGAAGAAAGATTCTGGCTGTGTGACTGTGTTATACAGATATAACATTTCCTATAACGACACATCTACATTCTTAAACATCTTTTTGGACAAGGATCACAAAAAGCTTTTTTGAATGTTGTTCAAATAGTCTTCATAAACCCTGCACGAGGTACTGCAGTTCTCATCAGCCCTGGCAGCTAAGAATAGGTCAAATGATTTGTCTCAGGTCATATCAATGCCAGATCTGAAAATAAAATCATGAGTCTTCTCGAATAGCAGTATTGCTTCAAAATGTGTACTGTCTTATCATCTGCTGTAGAAAGTACTCCAGATACTAAATTTAGATTTTTTAAAAGGCCAAGTTAATTTCAAACTCAAAAAAAACAGCTTAGAGGAGATGTGCAGCATAAATGAGAATCTGAATATATGAAAGAGGATGAAAAATCAGCAGGAAAGAAATGACTCCAGTCTTTTACAAACATGGCAATAAATCCAGTGATACACACCACTGACTTCTACTGGATGGAATTAGAATGATCATCATAAGCCTCATCACATCAGGGCTAATGGAAATTTTTCTTTATCCGAAGTTGCAAATTAGGTCAAGAAAATGCGAGCTATGCCTCAAGTGTATTGTATCAAGTGCTGTCTCGGTACGCCATGCAGTATTTTGTCAAACGTACAGAGCCAAAGGACATAATGTGCTACAGTGGCTACCTGAAGACTCAGCAAAGGTTGGCATTTTTTGCAAGATAAAGAAAGCTCTTATCAGAAACCTGACAGATTTTTGAATTTTGTACTTAAGAAGAAGGATTTTCTGTCATAGATACAGGAGGTTTCCCTGTGCAGGAAAAAATCAGATACTGTCCCTGACTTGAAGACAGATCCCGTTACCAGATTTGAAGTTCATCATTTCTGTGGTGAACTGGTAACTGGTAATTGTGAACTGAGCAAGCTGCAGCTTATCCAGCCCATGGATCTCGTCCTGGTTTTCTGACCAGTGGTAGACGATGTCCTCTGAAGAGTAGCCATCTGCCAAAAGAAAGCTGAATGAACACAAAGTTTGAGGAAGAAATCAAGAACTTAGAGGACTCATCGTGGAAGTCCTCTAATCCCTCTGCGATGCTGATTTTCATCGGTCCCATTGCAAACATGCTGTGATCAAGTCTGGATAATTCACTGTCCTGGCAACAGAAATGTCACCAGTGTCACACTGGGGTAGGTTTCCTACAGGGAGAATGACCCAAGTTGATTCACACTGACTAGTAATATGGAACAATGCACTTCGGTGTCATGAGAAATATTCAAATTATCTCTGACAAAGCTCATTTGCATAATTGCTAACGGTAGAGTAACAGTTACTGTAGCACTTCAATTAGCCTGCTAACCCCTGCACTGTGCTTGGCTCTCAGAGTCACAGAAATTTATGTTTGTAAAAGAAAATAATGACTAAATCTCATGTATCTGTGCCTATCCTACTGAAGACAGCTCAGCTCAGCTGTACTGCAAGTCTGTCTCCAGGTTAACACACTGGTTTTGTGAGACAGGTACTCT
Source organism: Pterocles orientalis (assembly GCA_011057875.1). Classification (NCBI taxonomy): domain Eukaryota; kingdom Metazoa; phylum Chordata; class Aves; order Pterocliformes; family Pteroclidae; genus Pterocles; species Pterocles orientalis. The sequence goes on from WKFP01013900.1 coordinate 667,090, forward strand.
GCACCAGTCGGGCAGTGTTGGGCAGATCCCCTTGGTCAGGGATTCCCCCCGTGTCCTCAAATTATGTGTCCAGTTGGCCCTGTATCTCCCCGGCAAGCCCTGCAGTGCTTTCACAAATGGACACTGCAGGAAAGAGGAGCGTACAGCGGCATTGTTCATACGAATCCCCACTCTTGGAAACAACTGTTAGGATCTCCCCCAGGCTTAAAGCAGTTTTCTCAGAAAGCAACCCCTATGCAGACGTTCTGTGCAGTGTTTTTCTGTCAGTTCTCCTCCTAACAGCTTTTGAACTTCCTCAGTATTTTCAAACCAAATTGACAAAAAGGTAAAGGTTTCAAAGATGCTAGAATCTTGAAATTTTTGTAAGAAATGGTGTGTAGAGAACAGGAAATCAAGATTTTTTGAGCTGCACCAGCTAGCTTGAGAGTCGCCGTGTGTATCAGCCTATGAACGATGGCAGTTTGGCACAGGTGGCGGCTGGGAGATAACTGCTCCGGAGAGGTGCAGGGCAGCAGGGACATGAGAGAAGGAGGGATATGTATGAGGGGATTTATGTAATATGCAAATCCGCAGGAAATCCATCTTTGCTAGTTTTGCTCTTAATGGACAACTTGCTACTAAACCATTCATTTGTTTAAAGAGGCTTTATTTCTACATGTTTGTTTCACTGAAATCAAAACCCTCAAATCCAATTAAAAAATTCAAATACCACCAAAACTCCCCGCAGAACTTGCTGGGAGAGAATTGATTGCTGGTTCACTGTCTGCTGCCTCTGCATTTGGTGATTACATAAGTAAAACTGTAGATTGCTATTTTTGACAGGATAAAATGGTATTGTGGTTAATTGCCTGGAAAACAAAGTCAGTGCTAAAAAAGAGAAACTTGCATCAATAGGCCAGTGAATCTGCTGCGAAACTGCTATTCACAAATCTCTGGAAGCCTCAGGACCTGTAGACTCCTTGATATAAAAACCACAAAAGGACGGATTCATGGCCATCGATAGGGTGGCCCCTGCCTGTGTCAGTGGTGAATTTCATTCAAAAATATTAATGCTCATGGGAATTACACGCTGATCACAGATTGGACAAAGTATCAATTCATTCTTCACCCTCCTTTGTGAGTACAAACGAATTTAAGCCAATCCATGCAGTATTCTGACTGATTTCTGTGTCACATACAGGAATGCCTAGGCAAGCTAAACAGCTATGGAAGGGTTAGTCACAATGGCATTCATTAAAAGCAGGAACTTTTTTTTCCTGTTTTCTCATAAGGAAAACATAGCACATTAAATTTCATCTGTGGGCTTATCTGCTTTTACTGAATTTGATACAAACCTCAGTAATGCTAGTGACTGTCACAATTGCACCAGGTTTTACATGAAGCACAGGTTCCAGACATTTGTCAGCAGGATTGTGAGTTTTTCGTCTTCACTAACTTAAATCCTGCAGTTTGGAATTGGATCAGAGCTGAAATGGTATTGAAAAGTCTAATGCCCAGCACAGAGTGTGAAGGGTTTCATGTCTGTACCCTTTATTTCTAAATCCGAAGGCACCCCTTACATCACTGACCAAAGCAGAATCATCCCAGCAAACTCCAGCAAGCTAAGTACCACATATGCAGGCTTTAAACAAAACACAGATGACATGAAACACTGTACTCAGGCCTTACAGCTCTCCAAATCCAGCATGCACTCCTGCTCATCCATCGGGTACTTGGAAAGGTCCATGTCACAGGCCACGGTTGAGGTAATCCTGTTCCAAGCGACACGAACACCAGTTAGTTGCATTCAGCTAGAGCCTTTTCCTCAGAACTCAAAGACTAAAAGGAAAACTTTGAAAACTTGCTAGTAATACAGGCAACCATTTTCAAAATCCTTACGCCAGAGTCACCAGTACTTCCTTCCATTTTAAATTAATAATTATTTTAGTAAATCATCCTAGGAAAATGAAGAGATTACTTTATAGTCTGTTGAAAAAGTTAATGTATGACAGAGTACACTTGCACTCTTTCTCACTCACCTGATGCTGTATAAAATGACTCCGTCTGGCTGGAGCCTGATGAGTTTGTTTTCCACAGTCACATCATGGAACCAGGCAGACTTGGCATTTACTATGAAAGTATCCGGCAGCCAGAGCTTGTCCACGAACCGGCTGTCTAAGCCCAAAGTCTCATTGGTGTGGTTGTAAGACAGACGGTCATCTCGCCAGCTCTGGTGCAAAAACACCGTCATGGTATATTCCTGTGACAAGAGAAATCCCAGTTAAAAACTGTGTGTCTGGTCAGTTTTCTACACTTTCTGTCTTTGCAGTGCATACGTTCACAGCTTGGCAGGTGGAACGGATAACGTACCATGTTCACTTCTGAGATGTGGTCAATACTGGCTACTTCAATTGCAAGAGCAACGTTAACAGGAGGACCTGAGAAAAAAAAAGTTTGAATGGGGTGATTTACATCATCATAGTACCTACAGAAATACAGATGAGCCAAGACTGTTAATTCTTTCATACAGAGTGAATTAATAAAAGTGTTTTCCATGATAAAGTACACTTCCCAAGTAAAATCTACCTTAGAGCAAGAGATTGAAATCTTTTAAAGATTGCATCCTCAGTTTCCAGCAGAACACCTTGCTTCGGTGACAAGGGACAAGAGACACGATCACAACTACTGAAAATTATGGAATCCCTCCTGGAAACCACATCAGCTAGGTTCAGACAGCACAACTTCAAGCAAATGCAGAAAGTACCATCACATAATGTAATCCAAAATTCCTTCAACTTAGAAATCAGTGATTTAAGAACTATGTTGCTAATTCAGTTGTACAGTCTGTCTTCTTTCAAGATCAAGCAAATCGTTGATTGTTATTTTTTCCAGTATCCAAGTAATAAACAACCACAATCTTTTCATCACCTAGAGGATGAAATTCACATAAATATAAGAGGGCAGAAGGATTGTAAGAAACAAGAGACATTACTCTCAAAGTCTCACCTCCAATCCCAGGCCTGAAATTACGTGCATACCCTTTCATTAAATCATCCAGGTTGGGTAACCAGGATATTTCGATGTTGGAACCTATGTAATCTCCAATGTCAGTCATAGCTCTAGGTGAAGAGAATAAGTATATTTTAAATCTTGGCCATGTTTACAAACAGAAAAATAACAGAAAATGGAGGACATTGACTTCTTTCACACCAGAGACCACCTACAGAATAATCAGCCATGTTGGTAAGTTAGTGGAAAAATACTGTTTATAGACAGGAAAAGCATTTCAAATATTTCTGTTTAAATCAAAACATATTTCAGGGAAGACTATGGCCTCTTTCTGAAATACAAGCACATACTTTTTAAATGTTTTGGTTTTTTTTTTAAAAAAAGGGGGAAAAATATTTAGAAATGTAAAGAAACCATGAGGGAAACCAAGACACTTTGTATTCTGCATAAAATGCCTGTGTGGATGTTGAAATGCAGCTGTCTGGATAGCAGGACACAGCAGCTATGACAGCTCCTAGTACCACTGTGGAACAGCTGAGATCAGGAAGGCTGGTAGACTGGCAGAGGTGATGGGAAAACAGTAAAAACTACACAGCTGTGAAAAGTACCATTGGGCCTCAGAAATATGAGAAGCAATGCTAATAGAAGGTGTGCAAACACCTGAAAACTGCAAAGATATGGTCAAAAAGGAGTTCTTCCTTGAACAGTGAACAGCTGAAAGCACGGAACCGCTGAAGGGACATCCCCATGGCCCCAGCGCGGAGCTGCCGTGGGCCAGACCTGACTGCAGCGCTGGACCTCAGGAGCTGCTGCCCATGGGAAAGCCCCAGGAGTTCTCCCCCGTTCCAAGCCAAAGAGGTGGCTGTCAGCTCTGTGCAGCATGCCACAGTCCCCCTCCCAGAAAGAAGGCTCATCTCTCAGGTGCTAGGCATATGCGTCCTTCTGATCCAGTGGTGCTCCTTGAGGACATCAGCACAGCCTCTTGTTGCCATTTTCCACCCCTGGCAGATGCCAGCCCCTTGACCCTCCTGGTACAAGCAGTTATGTGCATATTCCATAGTCTGCCTCAAATCTCTTTACCTTTTCAGTAGAAGATGGTACTTTTTGACTCCTGTTGCTAAAACTGCAGCCAAGTTCTGTAAAATGTTTTGCAAACACTACTCAAGTTAGAAGTTGACCGCACTGCAGCGAGGTATCCTGCGTGCCTGATCTGTGAGACGGGAGAATCTAGCTTATGGTCCCTACATACACAGTAGTCAGAAAGTGCTTGGTAGAAGTCGTTGTAAAATTAGAACACCATGTGTATTTATGAGTACTCAACCTGAGAAAAATAATAACATCAAATCCTGCTGCTCCCCTTTCACAACAGGTACTGGCATGAATCAAGAACTCATCCCCAGGTAACTGACTTGGAGTCAGTCACTTGCTATAAAAGAAGCAAAGTCACTGCAAGAACTGCCAGGAGCTTCGTCTGTTTTGAAAAAGCATTTACAGTAGGCAGCAGTTATCCTGTGTCAATATTCCATTTTAATGGCGTTAAGGAGAGCCATAGAGCTAGAAGGAAGCTAAAATGACGAGAGTTGCGTTAAAAACTGTGAGCTGTAGCTTGCCATGTGTTTTACACAGGTTACAATCTAGAGGGAGTTTTACTTAAATATCCATGACACAATTAAAATGAATCTTGTTTCTATTATTAATAGAGCCTTAGGGTAAGATCATCAGTGTAACAAAAGTGTTGAAGTTAGTGGAGCTATATGCGCTTAATACCGGGGGTTATGAAAGCATTACAGCTGACATCATTTTATGGCTGGATTTACTTTGTTGATGTTTATACTGCTGGTTCATTTTTAAGTTTCTTTGAAATGGGCAAGAAAATCACTCTTAGTCAGTCACTGCCGTTCTCACACACTAGCGTGGTGCTCACAGAATGGCCCTAGATACTCAGAGAATATGTGAATCCAAATAACCCACACTTGCAGTTACAAAGTTATCCCTGAGTTTCTGAAAGCTTTTCCTGACATCAGGCTTTTTTCATGCAGATGCTTAAGGGGCTGGAGCGCCTCTCATATGGGGAAAAGCTGAGAGCTGGGACTGTTTAGCCCGGAGAGGAGAAGAGAGAGCCATTCCTCTCTTCTGTCCATCCAATCCAGTGCTTTAAATTCACATGAAGGTCAGTGGGAGAATTTCATTCATCCTTGATAAGCAGTTGGGATTGTATACGACCTAAAACATTGTTCATTTATTGTACCTGAAAAAGGAACCAGCATAGAACAGACACAGGGGAAGGGATTAACTTTTCCTAGTGTAAGCGGTAAAGAGGAAAAGAAAGGAAACTACTATTAGTTGATTCAGCAACTTCACTTCCTGGTGTAAGCTGCTGTAAAGCTTGTTTTAGTAGGAAAAGGACTTTGTAGAATTAAGCTATTGATTTGTAAAATTCAAGGGGCATACCAGCTCATCAAACACTTGTCTTTGCTTCACGCCAGGCCAGACTGGGGTGCCCAGCTGAGAATGGCCACATAGTCACGTGTACTGTTATCACTCTGGAAGTCATTCCGAAATCCAAAGCTGAAGAAGGTGGTTTTTCATCCACACCCTGACTCTGTACACATCTCCTTTCAAGCAGATATTCTGGAGAACTTCAAGAGAGCTCGCTGTTAGCAGTAGGAAACAGATTAGTGCTGTCTGAACTGTGAAAATAGTTATTTCTCCTGTACACTAGAGAAAGGGGAGAAGGAAATCACCATTTGCACCTGGCGAAACTATAAAGTTCTTCTTTGCCTAACAAAACTGTCCTCGACACGAGTTAAGGAAAGGAACTCCAAGCAATGAATCTGAAATGACAAAGAAATGCATCTCAGAGCTGAGGACTATCAGTTCTAGAATAAAACGTACATACATCCCAAAATCCTTTCTATCCGAGCTGACATCTCTCTCCCAGCTGCTGCAGAACCTTTGCGTTCTACTGATGTGGAGTGATGTGGAGGAGAAGTACCAATCACCTCGGACAGCACATCTTAAAGGGCTTGTCAGGCAGCGAGGTGTTAGCCTGTCATCACTATCTTCCAGAACACTGCTCGCAAACAGTTGCTAGAGATGTATCAATATTACCAGAAAAAATCTGATAAGTATTTAAATTTCACCAAGGAAAGAGGCAATCTGTGTGTTTGTGTGGATGAGTGTACTACAGCAGCTGAACTAGAGATCACATTAGCAATATAATTTTTGCACAGCAGTGCCCAAGGCTCTCCAGCAGTGCAAGAAGCTCAGAAGCATCCTCAGGCCAGTGGCCAGTGAGACACTGCTCTTGGGTCACACTTGTGGGGAGACTGCGCTAACCTCTAGACAAACATGTATAGCAGTAAAATGTGGAAAATCTCTTTTTGCATCTCCTGTTTCTTCTTTAAATCTGCTAATCTGAGTCTTTTGGGGACTTTAACATAGCTGTTCTATGAACCTTTTAACCTGGCCAACGGAAATACCAGTTTGACCTATACTGAGGACTGGGACGGAGTATATTTCATTTTCTTTGAGATAATCTTTTGGAGGCAAATGTCCCAGATGTCATTGCTACTCAAGAAAACTTTCTTGGAAAAAAAAAAACCAGGAATGTCCTGTAAGGTCAGTGAACAATCTGGCCTCTGTCAAACTCCAGGATTATCCCGAGCAGTATGTGCACCCTTCCCATCTGCCGCTCCTGACTCGCAGTGAAGCTCACTGTAAATATGTTTTGTATTTTGAAAAGTGATTGAAAAAAGCATTAGGCTTAATTCATGGCAACCTCTTTTGAACATAAAAGCCCCTATTTCCTCTCTGAGTTTTAAGCTGCAGAAAACGGACCACTCATTGCATGTATTCACGTGTTAAAGCTGCTCTGTTTCCATAAATAGAAGTAAAAGGCTGAGGGGACACACAGCCAAAGGAGAATCCTATGCAAATAATAGAATCTTAAATATAAAAGGTACATCTATTTTTAATTAGAGAATTAAAATCTCTTTCAGTAACGAATGATGAAGTACAGACATCCATCCCCAAACTCCTATCAATAGTACTCTTTTTCCCACGCAAATGAAGAAATATTTCCCTAAGTGCATTTCAGTAGATATCTCACTCACTATGACATATTTATTATTGCAGCATCCACAGCATATCAAACTCTGACAAAATAGTGAAAGCTACACTCTTTGCCCCAAAGAGCTGTCAATCCTATAAATTCCCAATTTCTTGCCACTAATCACTGCCTCAAGCAGACCACAAAATGCTGCTTTTTATAAACGTTTACCTGAGAACAGCACTGGCATAAGCAGGCTGTGCTGACTTGGGGTGAATTTGGCTCATTCACTTCAGTCAGATAGCACTCATGACAGAGAAACTGCTTCAAATACAGCTCTCTGAAACACCCTGAAAGGATATTCAAAAAGGCCACGAGGAAGCAGGCTACGTGTATTCCCACTGCCCTCCTCTGCCAGACCTTCATGTTATTCGAATTGGTCGTTTACCTTTGGGAAGTCTTACCCCACCGTCACACCCCTTTGGAATGTCACACCACTGAGTTCAGAACTCGCGGGAACGTTCGTCCTTTTTTATTATGATTTTGCTTACACCTGCCCGTGTACAGTCCACAGAACTCACCAGCAGAGATCTTTGTGGTGTTGGACGGCCTCTGTCTGTCCGACCGTGGGTCACCTCACATTTAGTAAAACAGAACCAGAGCAATGAAGGGTAGCTGTTGGCAGTTCTGCCCGTTATTGTAAAACCACAGTATTAACAGAAGACTGCTCTTCATAAAGGCATCTCTTACCAAAACTAATATGTAATATCATATTACAGAACTCCAGGGAAGCAGAATAAGGAAGCTAATGGGCTTCTTGGGCCCTTACAAAGGGAATTGTTTCATGGGTCATCTCTGTGTGAGTAATTTTACTGATCAAGGATAACATTTTGTTTTAGTTCTGCTTAACTTATCAAAAGCACACCTGTAAGCAAGGTTAGCCACTTTTTACAAGATTAACAATATTCTGCCATAGCCACACTAAATTCTGACTCTTCAGAAAAGTGCTGTACTGAACAGAGCATCTTTCTTTGACCACTGGATGTCTTACACTGTGGCATACTTGGAAAACTATTACAAACTGAACAGCTGGAATTTCACAAGCCAGAATTTGCCTTTCTCTCTGCTACGAGGATATGCATTTCTAACAAACAGCTCATCACTATTGTGTAACTGGAGGAAGAAAGTCAAGTAACTAGTTAATTAATCCAAAAATAAAATTATTTATCCAACAAATTATAGGTTGCACATATCCTGGCAGTTGCTGTGCCTAGAAACAGACCTTGAAGGCAGAGGCTGAGATGGCTGACTCTTCCTTCAAATTCTTTTTTTTCTTATTTTATACTCAAACACCATTTTTCAACCAAAATACTTAATGCTAGCCCAAGTGCAGATAATCACTGAAATTATGGGCAAGATCTTGATGCCCTTAGGTCCTAAGCAGTTGTATTTTCTCTGCCTTCATGGTCATACTGGATTGCTTGAGGGTGAGCATGAGGGTGTCAGGATCTGACCCTGGATACCAGGCTCAAGGTCACAGGATAAATCGTTATGTCAGTTCTGAATAAGAGCAGTTGACTTGACACTTCCCCTAACGCAAGATCTTTTTCCCTCCCAATGAAAAGAATCAGATCTCACTAATGAATTCCAAAAGCTATGACAGCAATGTTATGTCTTACTACAATTATTGCTTTGCTTCTTATACTCCTCTGAAGCTATGAATAGTGTCTATAAAGGAGAAGTAGGAAGACCCCTTTATTACCACAGCCTCCCCTGCTCTGGATGATGTAGGCATCTTCTTACATGCAGCAAGTTCGTTTTTACTCCCCCTTCTATTTGCATTGCATAATGATGGCAAGCTTTCTCCACATCCAGCCTCCAGATCTGGAGAGCGCGTATAGAGAACATAGCTGGTTGCTAGCTAACACCTTCCGAATAAATGTGACTGACAACTGCAAACATGGATCTTTACAATTTATTACTTCAAGAAATGGTTGGTGTTCTTCAAACTTTTTTTTTTTTTCAAGATCTCTGCCAGTCTCTTCCTCTTATCTCAAGTTCAGGAGATTTAATGAACCCATTACAGAGGAATGTCTGTATTTTGGGGTTTTTAAGTGTGCCTCTGGAGGCCCTAAGCAAAGATGTTCAGTTAGTGCCCTGCTGGTTGTGCTGGGTTTTATGGAAGAGTTTCGCGTTCAAGCAGCCCCTACAGAGCTGTCTGAGGGGATGAGGCTGCGCTGGGATGTGCGGTGCCGTTACAGAAAGTGATTGCCCCCAATTTAGAGTAAGTGCCCTGGGGAAAAGGCTTCCACAGGAATCCTGCCAAAAACACACCCCTTGATTAAGCCAAGACACTGCTGCTCAGTTGGCAGAAGTGCATCCGCTGCTAGAAAAAGAAATAATTGGGGAAAAAAAAACAGAAAAAAAGGAGATGGAGCACACTGAGGAAACTGTTCAGTCAAAACCCCTTTTTCTACTGAACGCTCACGCAGGCAGTTGTACCCTTTAAATGGAGAGCATCCCGGGGCAAAGGTGGGAGTGGGAGCTAGGGGCAGGGGAAAGAGCAACAGCCACAGCCAGACCTGGCACTTGTCACCCCAGCACCCCGACCCTGGCGAGGGTCAGCCTAAGGAAGAACAAAAAGGAGTTTTCTTACCTGATACACCTGTGCTGTTGGGTGCACAGTAGAACCAAGGCAGGAAACACCCAGGTAAGAAATTCCATTTTACTCCCATTTATTAGACAGTGGCACACAGAACCCAGGTTCCCCGGCTCTCTTGGCAGCTCCAGAGCTCCAGTAGCGTTGCCATCCTTGCTGTGGTAAGTTGAGCCTTAGTTTAAAGCAATGGATTGTCGCTCAGCAGCAGCAGCCCCACAGTCCGGCCCGTGCCCGGGAGCCATGCAGGCGGCCAGCAATGCGGAGCGGGTCGCGGGGCAGCTCTCCCGGCCTCCCGCCGCTCTCAGAGCCGCCTCGCTCTTCCTCCGGCCGGTCCTCCCGAGGGCAAGGCTGGCTGCCGAAAATAACCTCCAAAGTGACAGATGAATCCCACCGAGCGCGGGGGGGAGCAAACTAAAGCTGCTCCGGAGATCCTAGACATGTCCTGCGCGGGTAATGACGGGGAGGAGGGGGGAGATGCCGCCCGAGGAGCGGGCAGAGGGCGGTTTAGCCATGGAGCGCGGGCAGTCCGGAGGGAGCCGGGAGCAGGTTTGTACCGAGCGGCAGGAGCCGAGCGCCGCTGTGTGCCGGGAGCCCGCTGCCGCCTCCCCCCCCCGCCCCCGGCCCTCCCTGCGCGAATCCCGGCTGCACGGCTCCGGGGCGAGCGCAGCTGCAGCCCGTCCTCAGCAGCTTCCCGGGGGAAAGGGAATATAAATGGGGGGACTCTGGTGAGGGGATGCTGCCACCTCTCCGCTTCCTGAAAGCTGTCCCAGGCTGGCGGTACTGAACCCAAGATTTCCCAAACTTCTGCCTCGTCGCTCTCAGATTATTCCTAAAGGGCTTCTCTAAAGTGAACGCGGCAGGTTACTTCAGCCAGCACGGAGCTGTGAAGCTGCCTTCGCAGTGCTCCATCCCACGGAGGCTCGGGGGCTGACATCCTTAGCACTCATCACGCTGGGCACGGTTCCATCTTTTGTGCCTTGCAGCTCCCGGGGACCTCTGCCTGCTCCCGGGGACCGCGACCCACCGCAGGAGGGTCCGCAGGGGAGCCCGGCAGAGGCTTGGGGGGGTTGGTTTCATCTTTACTTGTAGGTCAAACTCGATTTCTTCCTCCATATTCGCTCTTTTCTTCTCTCCTCCTCTGCCTCCTCTGCTTTTTGGTACTGTTCAGTCTAGAATGACAATTTTAAAACCAACCCACAAAGGAAACACTGTGAAGGAGACATTTTAAAGGAATTGTATCGTAAAGCAGAAATTAATGTGCAGATACCTTATTCAATGAAAGGATGCACCTGGGGTAAAGTGTTCAGTTTATCTTTTTGTATGCTTAACTTTGTATCACTGTTTAACACCAATACTTCAAATGGCAACTGAGGGGTGGCGGGTGAGGGGAATAACAGCCCTGTGGGATCCAGGACGAGAATAAATGTACAGACTGTGTAAACATACACACAGTACATACACAAACATGCAACACAACGTGTAAGAATAACATGGGGGTTTGTTTTCTTTCTGATGTTTCCTTCCTCTGCACATTTCAATGGTCGTGCCTGCAGCTAATGCACGCTAAGGAGGAAAAGACCTAAATTTAAACTCAAGAAGTTGGATTGTTGCATGAAAACTGTTTCTTTGGAGGAGGGAAACCAAAAGATTTTTAATGGAATTTTCACGATGACATACAGAACAGAAAGATTTTGTCTCTCTGTATGGCAGAACAGATTTATACCTTTCAGGATATTTTCAGGTGACATTTCTTCATATTTTTCCTACTCTTAAGGATGGTGTTCCAATGAGCTCTGTAGCTGCTCTGAGAATTCCTTGGTGATGTTTTTCTCTGGCTAGACAGCTGTCATCTCATTTACTAGTCAAAAAGAACAGTTTCTATGTCTTCAGCATACATCTGTAAAAATAGTAAAAATCAGCCAAAGCAATTTGTGCATTCAGAATGAGTGTGTGTGGATGTGTGTTTCACACGTGTGTAACACACATGTAGGTGTGTGAGTGTATTTGTGTGCTGGTATAAGCACACCATGGCAACATACCCTCTAAGGGGACAGACAGTGATACAAACTTGACCATGGAACCAAGTGAAAATACAACAGAAATCCACTAGAAGAATCATTACCAAAAGGACTGTGTTTCTACAGCTACGCTTTCAGCACTTACTCACTTTCATCCCAAGAAAGTTCTTCGCTATCAGCGGTTCCGATATTGCAAAAAAAGAAAAAGAGGAAGAGCATCACCTACCTATTTTCTCTGAATTCATTAAGCTACTTCTCTGTCTTACTTCTCCTTCTACCACTGTGCTCCTTGCCAGCAGCTCTACAGCCAAAACCAGTGAAATCTTCAGTGCACTGGAGATGGGAATGTGTTTAGCTTCAGGACTTAACAAGTTTTCTGAAAAAATCTGGTAATTGAGGTATATTATCTGATCATCCCTGGAAAAATTAACTGTCCCATTCATTTCACTGGGCATTGCACAGGATGTCTGTCCCGTTACTGAAATCATCTTGAATGATCAAGGTTTTATACGATAGATTTGGAGTAATAATGTCATCGGGAATGAAAGAAATCTATACGGGGAGTTTTCCATCACCACCACAACAGCGCCTGGGTTTAACAAAATCTCATGGTATTTTCACAGGACTGATTTAGCTGCCACTTTGCGTCTGTACTGCAGAAAAGGAGATGTTCTAAGATCCATTCCCACAAAATCCTAAAATAAATGTGCAACTTCTCTCAGATAAATAAATTACATTTGATGTATATAGGCCTTAATTATATCCTCTATATGATATAGAAGGACAAATGCTAGGTCATTCAGCCTTGTTCTGGGTTGGTTCTGCACACAAATACACATTTTAGCAGAATAGGCTGTTATATATATATACACATATATATGTACACTCCCACTCAAAATGAATAATTCCTATTAGCCAAAGGGAAGAGAGGAGATAAAAGAACAATAATCAACAATATCTTTAATTTCCTACAATTCTAGCAGAATCCCAAGCTCTTTCCAGTCAAGGACAGATTAAAATTGCTCTAGAGATAGATTAAAAAACAATGAAAATTGCTCTTAAAACATCAAAACAAAATAAATAAGCTCCCCAGATCTTTCTCATCTAATCCTCTTGAAAATAATTAAAGCTTTCCTTTAGCTACTGGCTTGGAACTGTCAAATATTCTTCAAAAGACGGCCCGTGATACTAAATGATTCTTAAGCCTTTTTGTTGCTCGCTGAGCCTTTTTGTTGCTCCCTCTCATCAATCCCTGTGGCTGGAGGCCTTTATGCAAATGCCCATCCTGCGATCTGACCCTGGGTGTGGAGCCCAGGTGGATCATCGCGGTGACGGACCATCAAACCACGCTCCAGAACCACCAGGCTGTCAGGTCAGAGTTGCACAGTGTGGAACAAACGTCTGTCTTTGCTGATGCACACCGAAAGCTACGGCAGATCCGGCAAAGCAACGGAACAATGACCAACGGGAGACCTCGCTCAGTATTTCCGTGTTATCTGACCCTGTCAGTCTGCCAAAAGTGGATGTATTCCACCCTCATCTGGACAATTTTACAAGTAAATATCATTTAAACTTTATTATCATTATTATTATTTATTAAATCATTAGTTGTTATTATTACTATATTAACAATTACTAATTTTGAGGTTTTTACCCTTTCTCAAGTAGTAAGCCAAGGCCACCGCTTTGGAGTAATATTTTACTATAATTAAAACCAGAAACCCCATTTCAAAACCTGTCAAGTATTTTTCTTCTGGAACATGTAACAGTGAGATTTTTCCCTGGTCATAGTCATCCATACTTCTGTAATTGCTGCCATGAAATAATTCATGTGATGGGATTGAGGAGAAATATGCTCAGTGATTTGGACCAAAAACAAGTTTTCACAGTCCTTTATTACCTCCGGATTTTGAGAACGTATCAAAAAGACATCATTTAAATGTATTTTACAGTTGCACTGCATTCCCTGATATTATTAATAGATCATTTTCTAAACAGGACAGGTGGGTTCACTGCCAGCAAAGATGTCATATTGTCACATATAATTCTTGGAGGCAAAAATGTACCACACGGATAATTAGTTTCAATGTCCCTCGATTCCACACAAACAGCTCGTGAAAGACTGTTGTGGCAACGTCGCCAAATGTCTCCAGATATATAAATTACACACATATGCCTATTTTTGTAAATGAGATTTGGGAACATCAGTAGCAATCGCATGGTGGGAATATTTAGCTCATTTCAGAGGTTGTACTGTACTTGCACTGTGTAAATATCCCACAGCCCCAACACACGTGTGTCTGTATTTAATAAATATCGGTATAACCACAGCATTAATTTTCCTCTCACCTAAAGCGCTGCCTGAGAAATCTAGTTTTCATCTGTTTCCAAATGTTCTGTAGAACACCCAGTCCCTCCCTCAGTCTGCACAGATTTTTTTGGTAATCACCAAGCGCAGTGCGGCCAGACACTTTGCCCTCCTTTTCTCTGTGCGACAGGGTTGGGATGAAACTCCCCGCTCTGCCCCTGCGCCAGGGCTGGTGCCAGGACGGGAGATGATTGTCTCACGCCAGGTGAGCTGCTCTCAACGGTGCGCTCCCAGCTGGCGTCACCCCTGGGCCTTCCTCTGCCCGCAAATGCCCCTCTCGTCCCTTCTGAATACATCTGGAGGGATGGCTCCTTGGTGAGATGCTGATCAGTGCTTTGCCATTGTTTGCAGTCCAGCATTGATCCGTATCATAGAATAAGGGGCAGAGAAGTTGTTTTATGTAATCTGATGTGAAGCACACTGCAAAAATTAAGATAGGGTTATTGGCATGTCTTCCTGCCTAAAAGCTGGAAAGCTCCATATATGAGCTACTGTCACCTTGGAAACGTTCAGAAAAGAAATACCAGCCGCCTGTGGAAGCGCAGTATGTAGCCGTACAGCAATCGGAGCTGTCAGGTTCTTCTAGGCTTCAAATTGATCCTGAGCTGGCACTACAGTAACCTCACTGAAATGCCTCGAAATTTATCTTCCTGGTAGGAAATCAGCAGGATTTTAATTTATACGAGCTCACACCATCACCCAGTTTCTGTACTAAGTTGCATTAGCAATTTGAACTTTGTTCGGTTCAGAGTGAATACTGCGCCATACCACTGTCCTACGGAAGGACAATTCAGTTTCGAATCCTCTCCCAGTGCTACGTCTCTGGCTGCAGCAGGGTTACAATCCGTTATGGTTTACAGCAAGGTTACAAATCAGCTATTCTTTTTTGACTCAAGTGATAGTTAGGTTTTTAGGAAATTTAGAGGTTAAACTCTTATTTCCTTATTGCTAAACTACAGTTATCATTTCTTGTTGTTGTTCTTATGAAAATTGTCCCGTTGTAAACTGGGAGTGTATAAATAACCTCAATAAATAAAATATCACAAGCAACTGGAAATCAGTGATATTACCAAGTGTTCTTACAAGTGTTTTCCTGAGGGAGAAAACCATGCTTGGATCTTTTACATCCTGACTATAGAGTGTGAGAACCGGCAGGTTCAGAGTTAACAGCAGTTATATCTATTCTAGATCTGCAGAGAGAGCTATACAGTTAATCACCGCATATTTTTAGCCTACGTCTTGTAGCTTTAATCCTGCAAATGTCTGTATGTAATTTTTTTATGTAATATGAATGGATGCCATAAAATCAAGATTCCACCATCTATGGAGCTAAGAATGTCCATGTACTCCTGAAGCACGAGGCCCTACAGCATAAGTGCAGGACAATGAATTGTTCCCTGTGAGCAGTATGTACTCTATACTGTCTGTAGGTGCCAGTGGAATAAATACCCAGATGAGCAGCATCTGCTTCTCTGCCTGGTGTCAAAAAAGAGACCTTACTTCTCATAGCAACTATTAAAAATTGGAGAAATATTGGTTACAATTGAGGAACATCTTCAGTCAAATAAATCGGAGAATGCCTTCCGTCTCCGTGCACAGCCCAGCGTGTATGTCAGTACAGAGCTGCACTGAGAGAACGGTGTCCCGCTGCATTCACAGCCGAATCCCGGGATCTTCGCAGAGCTCAGTCCCCCTGGCACGTCGTCCAGGCCCAGGGCCAGGAATAAGGGGACAGGACTCTGCTTTTCTTTGAACGGAACCGCTCTGCTCCTTAATTCTGTCAAGGTAACACATGGAATAAAATAGAAAGGAAACCTAATTAATTACCAGTTGAGAGCTAAAGTCTGGTGACTGCACGCGTGGCAGCAAACGCGCAGGTTCAGCAGATTCCTCTGAAGAAGAGAGTATCCCGGCTGAGACACATTGTGTGGACACTGACATTCAGCTTTGCTGTGCACAGTGTTGAAATATCACCTAAAATCTTTTTAATTTAGCGATTTTGTGCATACTTGTACGACTATTGTATTTATGAGGAACCTCAAAACCTGGGGTGTCTGCTGAAGCCAGAGGCGTTGTTCTGAATGTGACACCGCAAAGGGGCGGCACGGGCAGCACACGCGATTGTCGCTCTAATAGCCTTTAATTAGTGACTAGTGGTGAAATCCCATTGTCAGGAAAGTACAGGCTTGGTGCTGCAGAGACATTTGAGACAGCTTCACTCTGGATTGAATCTCGGAAACCGTCGGTGTTCGGGAGCGCGTGTGCCCCAGCCCCAGCCCCACGCGGCAGAAGGCCATGGGAGGTCACTACAAAGAGGTTTTTTCACCGTAATGCCACCAACTTGCTTCAAATTTATACACAGAATAAACACAACGCTGAAGGCTCACTGATGACTTCTCTGATTTCAGTCACCGGAACGCCCCTGAAGCAGGCGCCCAGGACAGGCTGAGCTGCCACCAGGCTCCCGGGCCATTAACAGGTGACACCAATGTAAAGTGTCTGCCATGAATGTGGGTGTTGGGAACGTGTCCAGAGCTCACAAAAAACGTATAAAAACTCTGGCCAGTCAAAACCGGAAAGCCCTTGCGTTCACAGCCGACACCGCTGAAAATAAAACAACCACCGAGCAGGAAAACACCCGGACGGGCTGCAGCTCCACCGGCCTGCGCTGCCCCGCCAGCACCCGCCCCGCGCCCTGTGACGCTGCGTGCGGGCAGCAGCGCAACTCCCCGGCCCGCGGTGTGCTCAGGGCTCCTGTCACCGCCCGACACCTCGCGACAGCCCGCCCCGGCACGCGCCACCCCCGGCGGGGGGGACACGGCGACCCGCGCACGCAGCGGCCGCAGGGGGCGCGGCAGGGGACGGGCGGAGCCGGCACTGGTACCCCCGCCGCGCCCTGCCGGTGGTTCGCTCCGTTGCCGTGTAACGGATCAACGCCGCCGGGCGCAGCCGCGGAGGTGGCGGCGGGGAGGCTGCGGACGGGCGGGAGTCGAGGGGTTGGAAGTGTGGGGCTAGTGCAAAGGCGCGGGGCTGTACCCAGTCGTTTCCCGTGCATTAAGTGTTTGCTGAATGCTGTTAGTTCGTCTCAAGGTGCAGTCACCACTATCACAGGTTGTTGGAGGCTGTGTGTATAAAATATCTGCTCTTCTCTTTCTTAGCCTGGTTGTTTTGTCCGTATGGAAGATAATGAGATCGGTTATAGTGATGAAGAAGAGCAAAAATCTCTTCTATCGTTTCTGGAAGAGGACAAAGAAGAGGATGGTCAGTGCTCTGATGTGGAAGAACCCTGGGAAGGTGAAAATGATGAACTGTTTTGATGATTTACAGCAAACTAGCACTGATGTCTCTAATTCATTAGAGAGGAATAGCAGGGTTCTAGGGCTGGATGATATTCCAGGGAATGATTCCAGTAGGTGTTCTCTAGCATTACACCACAACAGCTGTGAATAATCCAGCTCTAACCCATTATTTCTGTAGCAGTAAATTATCTACTTTTTACCTCCATAAAGGTTTGATTCATAGTTATTGATGGTAAAAATCGAATATTTGACTGTATGGGCTTCAGCTGCTCATGCGTTGGTATCTGGTGCCACCTGAAGTGCTCGTATCGGTCTCCAGAGTGGCACAGGTCTTCCACAGACTCTGCGAAGATGCTGGATATCCTAAGACATCTAAACGAGCAGCAGGTACCTTGTAATAGGCAGCTGATGTCCCTAACTGTGTCCACAAGTGTGTTTCAGTGTGTTATGTGAGGCAACACACTGCTGTTTTACACACCATCACACATGGTATAGTGCTCAATCCTGGCCTTTAGTTCTTAGGCTGTTCTCCTTGTTTTCTTGATAGCATCAATACTCGATGAAAACTTTCTGTCTCCACAGCACAGCAGGATAAGGTAATGTCAGATACACACATTAGACTGTCAGTACATTAGCCTCCCCTTCCCCCCATTTTTTTTCCCCATATATTGGATCCCCATATAGGGATGTGGGACATTTCCCTAATGAAGGCAGAGAGCGTTTTCCTGTTTTGGTTTGCATCTTAAAGTTCAAAGTCTCTTTATTAAACTGTTGTTTTAATATCTGTTAGAATACGAGCTGGAAGAAGGGTTGGCTGGTGGTGGCAAGATGGGAGACGTGGATGATTCTGAAGGAGTTGGAGACAAATCTGAGTCTAGCATGTAAATAACTTGTTTTGTTTTCCGTTCTAACGGTAATTTCCTATCTAGTGTTAACTTACCTTTTCAGTAAAAGGTTCGTTAATTCAGCTATGCCTTTTTTGTCAAACTAGTCATAGACAATATTGACCTTTCCAGAAAAAAAAAAATAAATTGGCTGCTACTGTTAAAACAACAAGCTGAATAAGAAGTGTCTTTATCTTAAGCTGAAGCTGTTGTGGGTGTGTAGGTATAACACCACTGATAACATGATTGCACCATGTTAATTGGGCTAATTGGCTCTCCTCAAAGGACCCAAACCTTCAGACCTCTTCTTGCTATATGTTTAAGCAAAAATGATAAGAGAGTTTTGCTCACCCCACAAACTGTTTAGCTGTATGCAATATTTTTTAAACTAGTTTGGAATGTGCCCTTTAAAGTTTTAAACTATTGTTCAGGAAAACTAGAATTTGCAAACCCGAGGTTTAATCAAGAGGAGCCAGAGGCATTTCAAAGCAAAACCATACAGTTAGTGCATTAAATATGAGTATAAATGTCCAGTATTAAATATCCAAGTCTAAAAATCTTGGCTTAAGTGCATGATTGTAACCCTGTACAAATTATGTTCATTTTTTTCCTTGTTTATGCTGCTCACGTTTCTAACAGTTCTGCTAGAATAGCACAGAAAGCAATTAACCCACAGATGTGTAAGTGGATGATGTATAAACTCCATGTAAGTTTTTAATTTCTCATTATCTTTGCATTGGTAATAGTGTGTTTCAATCCAAAGGGAAAGCTCGGGTCGTTGTTTGGGCAGCACAAATATTCAGGCTGTGAAGCACCCAGACAGAACTGCCATGCTCACCTTACAGAGGAACCTGAAAGAGCTCAGTGACATGGCCAGAGCTCAGCAACTTGTGGTCCAAAAAACCAGGTGAGTGAACATAATGGTCAGCATAGATCACTGGAGCTGGGAGGGCTGAAGGGAATCCCAGCTGTGAATCTTGTCCCTAAAAGGAAGAATTTAATGAGAAAAAGTAAAGAACTTAAAAAATATAAATAATCTATTTTTTTTATTGCAGAGAGAAGCAGAGTACCTGTCGGCTGCGGATCAGGATGCTAACAGAGCAGCTGGAGTCTGTAGACATTGCGATCGAGAAAGAGGAGGAGGCTGGCAATGTGTAGGTAGAGAGTATTTCTGGATACCAAAGATTCCTGGCACCCACTGTGCTCATCTGTGTGGAACTGATGAGATGAACTTCCCTGTTTTCATCCCTTCGTGTTGTTGAATAGTTGATAGAATTTTTAAGCACATATATTAAAGATGTTAAGAGATCAGTGATGAAACCCATTGGCATTCTCAGGTGAAGATGTAACTCGTTAGCTAGGAAGGCTGTTCTGGCATTCATTCCCGTGTTGGTGAACACTGATACTGCAGTCACTTTCCCCTTGTCGTGTCTTCAGCAATAATTCCTCCCTTTGAAATAAAGAATAATGGTGCTTTGGCTTGGGAATCATTGATCTCTGTGCTCTCTGGCCTAGAGGTAATGCTCTGTTAGGGGAACGAGTGCAGAAAGAGGTGGAAAGTTAGGAATGGACAGGAAAGTAACATTTATTTTAAAATATAAAGCCAGCGGGTTATTAAATCAGCCTAGCCCCCTACTGTCAGCTATGTTTACCAGGGGCTCCATCACTTCTAGTCAGTGTGATGAACCAACCCCGATGTGCTGTGGCAGTTTCAGAGGTCGTGGTTTTGCTTCTGGTAACCATTGCCGTCAGGATTTATAGCTGTGTGCCGTGGGGGTTTCTGTTGTGAAATGCCCGCATGCCTTTCAGGAGTAGCTCTGCGTGCAGGAGCTGTTCTGAAACACTTTTGCCATGGAGTGGGAGGCAAATTACTGTACTCCTCACATTTGGTTTAAATAGAAAGACGTGGGTGGCTTGTACCAGTGTATTGTGAACAAACCATTGGCTGGAGCCAATACTACTAAAGCTATTTTTTATTGTTGCCGATCTTGATGCGGGGATTTTTTTTTTTAACCTTTATTAGTTCCAAATTCTTTCTGATTGTTCCTTTTTCGTGTTAACAGTGCAGCTTTGTCCCGCCTTGAGGCAGTGCACAGGCGACTGTGCGCTGAACTGGAGCAAGAGAAGGATTTGGAGTTGAAAATTGCTTCAACACTAAAAGAAAACATGTAAGTGAGGGAATGAGAAAGCAGCGTGATGGGAGTCAGTCTTCATTCTGTTCTTCATCTGCTGTTTAATGGGTTCAAAAGTTAATCACTACAGAAGTTGCTTGTAGATACTGAACTATGTCATTTGAGGTCGTGTGAGGCTGACTGCAAGGCAAAGGATCTTGAGATCAACTTCTAGCCTGGACAGTTCGTTGCTTATGAAATTGGTTGCTGTGGCTCAGCTCCTGAGTGGGTTTTGCACTCATACAGGAAGTTTTGATTTGGTTTGGAGTTGTCCGTACATTGTGGGCCTGAACAGGCCTCATTTTAGGTGGGAAATAAGCTGGACTGAAGTAGCCCTGTCTGTGATACTGATCTCTGAATGAGCATCAATACTTCTAATTTATGCCTCTTAGTGGTTTTGTTTTTGTTTTTTTTTAATATGTGGCATAAAGGAAAAGATTGAAACTGAGAATGATGTGGACATTGGAGCAATACTGTGTATTAGTATGCTAAGCTAATACTGCTGCTTGTAATTGATTGTTCACACCTACTAAATTATTTATTTACATAAGCAGAAGGCAACAGGTGAGTGTGTTTATGTTTTGGCACCAGAGGTACAACTACTAATGCCACCATGTCAAAGGAGGAACCCAAGCACGAGCTTATAGATGTGATTAACCAGAACACTGTATGTTCTGCTGCAGTGTTGTATAATAGCTTTAAAATGCTTGACTCGTTTACTGTGTGATTAGCAATAACTCTGTTAATCTGTTTAAGTGTATCCCTCTCGTATCTGAATTCCTTCACCAAAACCTAGAAGAATAAAAGCTAAGGCCTGTCCCTGAAGTTATTTATTGCTAAAGAAAAAGCTATTTTCCTATTTTTTCTTGTTTCTTGTATTTTCTTCTGGGTAAATGTGAATTTGAGAAACAAATTTGAGCCTTACCAGGTCAACAGCCTTAAGTAAGTGAAAGAGTGTCAGCATTTCGGTGAAAACAGCTCACACTTTTTTTTAAAGGCTTGAGATGTGGCATCTAGAAACTGAGCAGGGAAAATACGAAAACCTCCATGAACAACTTAAAAAAGATGAGGAGGAGCTAGAGATGCAATACCAAGAACGAGGAAAAGTGCGGATTTGGAAGGAAAAGATGGCAGCACTGCAAGCAGAAGAAAACTGGCGGTCTAGAGAAAAGTAAGCCCTTATAAGTCCCACTCTCCTTCCTTTCTCTGTATTATTTTTAGCAAATTCGCAGGTTCAGGTGTTGAAGGTTAGCTAATTCAAATACTAGTGGTATCGTGTTTCAGAGCTGGGTGTTGCTTCAGGAATAATTTATGAGTAAATAGACTCAAAATAAGAATTGCCCACAGTCTTGCAGTTATGCAGGTAAAGATTTCTGATATATGAAAACAGACCTGCTAAAGACAAAACCTGTGAATGCTTTTTGTCCAAGGGAATGAACTTCACTAGATCAGACCAACTGCATGTGTCTGCATTGCTGTTGGTCACCAGGACCTTCTGAACTTTTTCTTGGAAAGAGGACACCAGGGTATCGATTTGTCTATGGGTTTTGTGAAACCAAGAGGCTGTATGGGTAGGGAGGGGCAGAGGGAGAAAAGCCAATGTCCTAATTAACTCTCCAACCCAGCCTCAGATGTCATTGTGTTGGAATCAAGGTTTCCTTAGTCCTGCTGCAGCTGTTGGTTTGCCTGTGCTTTGCAGAAAAGAAGAGGAAGCCCAGAAAGAATGTGAAGAAAGGCATAAAAAAATGTGTGAAGATGCCAAAAGGAACCATGAAAAAGCAATCCACTTCCTGAGAGAAAGCATGGCGAGGTTATTGTTCACTCCTTTTCTGCCATCGTACATTTTCTGGTGTATAGTACTTTATCCCTTAGTCTTTGAAAAATAATCATCTTTCTGCTACGTGTGTCTTCTGTTACACTTGGAAATTTCTGCCGTAGTGCCAGCGCTGTGAAGCGTTCAAATCTGACACGGCACAAAAGGTCTGTGAAAGAAGGGAATCCACTCAGTACGGTCTTCAGGGTCCCTGTAGCTGGAGGGACTGTCTCTTTGGGCAGGTGCAGAGGGGTCTGGCTGCTAGCAGGCATTCCTAATGGTTTGAACCGTTCTGTATGTGTGGGTGTCATTCACTGAAGTAGTTTAAAGGAGTATAACTAAATTGCAGGTTTGAAACTTGCACTCTGCTGTTCCATATTCCTTCTGAAATGTGGTGAAGAAGAAATTGAAGAAATGATTGAAATGATTGTACTGTGTTGATTTATTTTTCATTAGATGTGCAAACTTATAATTAAGAAAAACAAACAACCAAATAGATATTTTTTGTTTCCCTGAGTAATGTGTCAAATATATCTATCTTCCAGATTTTTTTTTTACCATTCTATTAGCTGGAATACTCTCAGACTTGATTCATGCCCACGCACTTCCAGCTTTTAGAGTTTCTAAGGTTTATTTTTAGTGTGAGTACAAGAGGTTGGCTCGTATAAAGTTCACTAGGTAATTGTTTAGATATTGGTTATATGAGCAACACCTGAATTCTTCCTTTATTTTAGCAGCTAGACATATGTCATCATGTGGAACACATTCTTCATATTCAAAATTTAAAAACAAAAAGTTGTTGAGCAAACTAGTTGAAAGCCTGTTGGCACTTGTAGTTTGAGCGCTACGGTATCTAGAAGAGACTCCCAACTGTTCCGCTTTACCCACACCCAGAATCGCAGTAAACACAGAGCGTTACAGGAGGAGTGTTTGGTGACATCGACAATTACTACTTGTCAGGTTAAACATTCTAATACTAAAAGCTTTCCGGGATATGAGCCTGAAAGATTTTACTTTACTTACAGAATTCATGAAAAAAATGCAAAGGAGGAAGTGAAAACTCAGGAGCATATGGAGAGAAGGATCCAAGCTGTGCTTTCCCTGAAAACCAGCATCACTTCCAACAGGGTACTGCTGGGCTGGAGGGGAGCGAAGAAATCCACTTGTTAGGCTGCTGGGTTTTAATGAACGCCATTTCAGTTTTCATTGGAGTTGTTGTGTGATGCTGTCAGATCACCAACCAGATCTCTTTTGAAACTGGGGAGAATTAAACTATAGGAGTAACGATGTTAGATTTGTATTGGCAGATTGTGACACTTCTGCTTATGGAGTTTATTCGTCAACAGTCTAGTTCTGGTAGGGGAACTCTCTTGAAAATAATGCATACTACAAATAAGTTCTCTGAAAACTCAGCCAGAAGTATTTCCAGTGCAGAAATACCTCATATGGAGAAAACATATGGAAGAAAAACAGTTACTTAAGAATTTAAATAATGTAAATTAAGAATTTCTGAGCAACACTACTTTGCTCTTCTACTTATGTTCTGTATAATCAGGCAGAATGATCAGAATTTAATATTGGTTTGATTAGAACTGTATCTCTTCACATTGCTTCATTGAGCAGCATTTCAAGGGCAGGCGAGAAGGGTTGAAAGTAGCCCTGAGCTAGTCAGAGCTCTCAGAACACCGTCACTGCTGTGTATGTTAAAAACAATAAATTCTACTTCAGAGAAATCTGCCAGAAATTTATACTTGGGTAAGGGGACCAGTGCTAGATTCCGTTTCCTATTCTGTAACGTGTGAATGAAATACCTAACGGTGGTCTGTGTGCCTTCGTAGGAAAAACTCCAAGCTCTCCAAGCTCGGAACAAAGCAATGGCCGTTGAGGCAAAGAAGCAGGAGATGAAGATGAGGGAAGCTATCCTGGCAGAAGGAGGCAATGTTGCCAAGGAAATTTTGCTCCATAAACGACTGCGAGAGCATGAAAAAGAGAAACAGTAAGTACTCATACCTGTGTCAAAGTTTCAGCTGCTCGCTGATGCTCATGCAGGAATATATTGGAGCTCTTGATCAGATTCTGAAAACATAACATCTGTGATGCTCTCTCAAGGGAGTGAACTCCTATTCTGTATGTGTTGTGTTTGTATAATTGACTATATTTAGTCTGCAAAAATGTGGCCTCTGAATCGCCTGATGTCTTGATATAAATTACCACTGCACTCAAAGGAAAGACTTGTTACCTAGCTGAAAGGCTCAAAAGAAACTGGACTGTAGTTAATATTATTAGTAAACAGCCACTGATGGTTTAATATTTTTTACAATATCACATTACAGAGCTTTTAGAGAACAACAAAAATCAAGAAAAATGGAGATTGTATCTCAAATTTTGCGAGAAAAAGCTTCTATTCACAAGCAGAAAAAAAGTCGGTCCTCTACTAAGGCAAAGGATGGTGATAAACTTGGGGATTCTGTGCGGTGGAGAATGAGAACATGGCAATATATTGAGAAGACCTGCGGACAGTCAGCTGGAGCAATGTCGCAGGTAAACCAAGGCCTAAGAGTTAACTGTCTTTAGATTATTTTTTTTACAGTTAACATTATATAGATGCTTTTAACATAAGATTTTTGTCTGTATTCAATGTTTTAAATAAGGATTGACCTAAGTTGTCATCTTTGGCCTCTGAGCTTTATAGACCTGTCGTTTGTGCATTAAAAGATCTCCCCAGACACTGTTAACTGCTGAAGGAACAGTCCTCTAGTAATTTTCAACTATATCTTCAAAACTTTTGTTCTTTCAAAGAAGTCGTCGTGCTCTCCGTCAGCTTATTCCCCAGCTGGTGAGAGAACTGCTTCTGCAGGAGAGATTTCTGAAAAAATACCCCATGATGTGCTCTGTGAAAGTGGTGGAGATGAGGAAGAGGGGGACGAGACCCTAGTCGAACCAGAGTTCCCGGGACTTTGGAGTCAGGAATGTGTCTTGCACAAGGTAAATGCTGGGATGTCTCTTCTTAGAAATAGAAAAGGAAAAAAAAGAAGTGGATGAGATCCTTTTGTAATTGATTCATTGTGAAGTTGGTCTTCACAAAATTTTGGCAGTGTCCATAAAGGTATCTTAATAGATTAGAAAAGTTTCATTTGCCTCTCTAGTAGTTGTAGGTATCTGAAGTAACGACACTGGCAAGTGCTGTTTTAGGAACCTTGCTTAAAAACAGTACTTGTCTATTTTGCAGTTAAGATGCAGACTTTACATTATTACGTAGATGTAGAGATTCAGATGTGGGATATCCTCAGAGTAATTGCTGTTTCACATATTCTTGTGTTGTTTGTCCTCTTACAGAGAAAACAGTACTTCGATTCTAGTTCAGAAATACGTGAAGACACGTATCACATTATGTTCACTTGTTTAATTTAAAAAACCTAAACATGACTTTCTGCTGAGTGGGCAGCACAGGTGCTTTGTGTGGAAACAACTTTTTTTGTACAATACGAGGCAAAAGCGTATCTTGTAGGAAAGTAACAGTGTTCTCCACTCTGATCTGAACAGAAGTAAATAATACAGTTTATAGAGTGGAATTGTCTAGTTGAGATCTTAAATGTTACTCCAAAGTGTACTTGTGTATCCTGCTTTTTCTGAGATATAGAAGACCTTGAAGAATAGACTTTGTAATCAATCAAAAAGACATGATGTCAGTACGTATTCATACACTTGCACGAAAGAAGCACTGGACCGTAACTGAAATGTTCCGGTGCAGTGAGCTGACTTTTTGCGAATATTTGTTTAACAAGTTGAGGGGGGAAACCCCTTAAGTGCAGAGGAGCTAATACTGCCATGAAAAACCCTGTGTCATAGTATAGGATGACGATACGCTACAGAACAGACAGCTGAGAAGAAATTAAATTCTTCATATAGAAGTTGGGAGGCTGAGTTGGATCTGGAGGGAAACCAGGGCTGGCCACAGAGTGGAAGATTCACTCGGCAGACTTTTCGGCTTTGAGCTACGGACTCTGTGATCACACAGACTTACAGTGATGGTGGTTTTCATGGATGTTCCTTATTAGATATCCAAAGAAGAAAGGGATCCAAAGCACCTGGCTACAGGGATAGTGAAAAAAGAAGCTTTTGAGAAAAAAATGGAGGAATTCCAAGCTGGAATTTTTCACAAGCGAATCGTGTCTGGTCGTGAGCATAAGGGATGTAGTTTCTACAGTAAACCAAGCTGCGTTCATTTCAAGGTTAGTGCCGTCCTGCGTAGGATCTACAAAGGTAACGTCTGTATTTACTGTATGTGTATACTGATGTCTTGATCAAAATTCTGTGGCACTGGGAAGAAAAAAAAGATTATTTTTGTCTTTTATAGGTCTTTAGTCAAACCCCAGACTGTTTCAGGTTTCTCTCTAGCAGTCTCTTAGGGAAGTTCTCGCCAGGTTAAACCTGGATTTGCCACACGCAGTCTAATGGTTAACAGCTCGGACCGTGACTGGGACGTAATGCCCTTGGCATTGGCCGCAGGGAAAGGCAGAGCAGCTTGGTGCAGTAGCTGTGCACAAACCCGGATAAAGTTGCCCCTCCATGAAGCGTGAGATCCTGTATGTTTAAAAGGGTTTGTCTGGAGCAGGGCGGTGCTTTATGGGGTCTGTGAACACAACCGCGGTAAAAGCAGCTGGGTTTGTCACGTGTAAATGCCATTTTCTGTAATTCACACCACCTGGTATGTTTGGTATTCAAAGGATTTTGATGTTGGTCAAATCTACAAGAAGAAGGTAGTTCTGATAAACGCATCCTGCGGTGTTAATTCCTGCAGACTCCTGGGAATCAGTGAATGGCTCAAGGACTTTGTCAGTGTTCAGTAAGTAAAATTAACCGTAGGCTAGTTGCTTGTCTTACCTTTGTACCCCAACAGGAGATGTAACCAAATTCTGTAGCAAATTAAACAGATTTCAGTAAATACATCTAAACTATAGTATTCCATTCTTGTGTGACGAGGAAAGGAACCGTGTCCTGGAGCTGAGGTTCCAGAGCAACCCGCAGAATGGATCGTAGGCCACCCTATTCTCGATGATATTATCGAGCCTCAGCTTCAGCTGTTTGGCTACAGTCTCTTTGTCTATAGCATGAAGGCAAAATTTTTGCCTTTTAAAAGCACTTTAAGACTTTCTGAGTAAAACATTAGTAATCAGCCTTTGTAGTTTACAATTGCAGCAGGGTTCTGCAGCCTTTCATTAATCTGTCACTCATTCTGGCTTTTCTAAGGAATTAATCCAAGTGGGGGAAAAAAATGAAAAAAGCTGCCATTGCTACCAGAATAGGAGCTGGATGTTTCCTACAGAGCTTTAATTTGGAGTTTTATGTTAATTATCTCCATAGTTTTGACCCACCTGGCAAAATGTCTGCTGGGATGTCCTGTCACATGGTGGTGACATTTAAGCCGATGGTAAGTACACCTGCACAAAGATGAGAATCCTAATAACCCACTAGTCTGATTTAAAACATCATTAATTTAATTCTTTAACGGTTAACAGGGAAACAAACTACTTTTCTAAAGCAGATACTGTTGTACTTGGACAACTGTGTGGTGTTCAAGCTCTGTTAAGCTGTAAGAGGCATATTCTGCGGGCGTGTTTTAGAAAAATGTCTGTCACCGAGTGTTCTTGGAGTATGTTTTGGAACTTGCTCCAAAAGAAAAGATTTATAATACTGCCTAGCTAAAGGTGGCCAGGCAGTTACCAGAGACTATTTTAAAGTGGAAATGTAGAATTTGTAGAGATATGTTTTAATATGTTACTCAAAGAATGAGTGAAAATATTTTTCATCAGACTACATAGGCTAGATCTTTGCATATTACTTGGTTGAGAGGTTTTTTTGTTTTCTAGATAAATGAAACTCTGGAAGGAGAAGTCATGTTTGTGGCACAGACTGGTCCTTTTTCTGTTCCACTGAAATGTACAGCCAAGAGATGCATTGTAAGTGACTTTTAAAAAGTGTTCACAGTCAGTATAACAGCAGTAACAGAAGATGTGAGGTAGTGTCCATGTCATTGAAAATATTTAGCAAGAGGTATTTATATTTATTTCTTTTTTTTTTTCCTCTTAAGTGGAGAGTCTCTTTCCAGGAAATTATTCATTCCTTAGCTTCCCATATTACACTGAGATTTATACAAAATGATCTTAATGGATTTACTGTTCCGATGAGCAGAGTTTAACCCCATTGTCATATAGTGGACTGAAATGGAAGCAGCTCGGTTTAACAAGACATTGCTGCAATGAGCTGGCTTCTCCAAAAAGGCAGAAGGATGCCCACAGTTCGTGATGTTGTTTGATACTGTCTTTGAAATGATAATAAGGACTTTAAAGTCCTGCTCTTGAAAAGGTGGATGCTCATTCAATTGCTGTTACTGACTATCTGGGACAGTAGTAATTAATGGTTTGTCTCCTCCCAGCTGGCACTAGATAAAGAGCTCATTGACTTTGGCAGCCATGTGCTGGGAGAAACAATTTCACGGGCCATCACCCTGACAAACAGTGGAGCTTTGGGAACAAGATTCAAAGTTCAGACGTCAGCAGGTGACAGTAGTACATGTAGAGCAACAGCAAAATCTTCTCCTGGAAGAACGGTAGGTTCAAAAGCATCTCCCTACATTGACAGAAACGTTTTAACATTTCAGTCGTTTATGTCATGATTCCTATTTTTTTGATTGTTGAGGAGCAATTGGCTCAGATGGTTTTCAGAATTCTCTACTTGATAATGTAACCCAGTTTTAAGTTCTAAGAGAAGGGCTGACCTCTCTTTTTAAACACTGCATTAACCAGTACGTGCAGTGAAACTGCTGAGCTGTTTGCCATGGTTTGCGACTTATCCTTACATTAAAAGCGTGGTTCAATATAAAGAATTTGTGAAATAACACCATCTGTATCCATGGTTTTCCTTCTGTGTTCTGTCTTTTGTAGGTGTGTAATAAGCAGAAGTCTAGTTTTAGCAGACTTAGATTTGACATAGAACTGCTGGTGTTTCCACTAGAGAAACATTAGTTCTGTTAATTGTAAAATAACTAACACCGCACTGCATCGCTCCCGGTATATTATTTACCTGTTTTGGGCAGCCAGCAAAGATTAAATCTGCTTACTGAGGTAAAGGTCTAGTAGAACGTGCAGTTCATAGAAAATGCAACACATTTCTCCATTTATAACAGGGGACAGTTGCAAGAAAACACAAGCCTGACTTGCAACTGCGTGATGAAATTGGAGTTGGTGCAAGCTGGAAGAACAGTCGCAGGAGACAATGTTTTTTCTGTTTTACAGGTCACTCAACATTTCAGTGACTGTGTCCTTGAACAGAAAGTCAGCACTAGTCCTGTGACAGCTGTAGTTGAAAAGAAGGAACAAGTTGGTCCTGACCATAGCGAAGAAGTGATGGACTGTGTAGCCCAGACAGAGCAGCAGGGGACCGAGATGAGCCTGAGCAGCAGTTCCGCAGGTGAGGCGACTGTTCTGGGAAACCGGCAGCGGAGATCCCCTGGCTGAGCATGAGCCATTTGTGAGTTTCCTGTAATGACCTGTGGACTTCAGTTTGCAAAGTTACTCAGTAAATTAAATAGTTCATCATTCTAGTAGTAATGTTATATTTGTTTGTTTGCTGCCTCACAAAAAATGACTAAAAATAATGTACTGGCACCATTATATCAGAAGCAGCAGAGAATCTCACTTCTCATTAGTGATCAACAACTTGGTCTCGGAAGAACACAGAAACCAACAAGCTTACAGAAACTGCAAAATTGTTATCATCATTCTTGTCTCAGCAACTGAATACCCACTTCTTAGAATAGAAATCCACATGACAGGTTTATTTTTATAGTCTGTAATTCTAGGAGCAAGGAAGCAGAAAGATGAACCTCCTCAGATATTTTTCATCTATTCCTAATGTTTACTATGTGCTTAATAAAATCCAGTCTTGTAGAAGAAAGACACTCTTAATTTCTTTATTACTTCTATTTTTTCTCGATAATGATCGTTCCAATTGCAGGAAACTAAAAGGACGATGAAAAGGTTGTGTGTGTTTTTTTAAATCTGGGATGTTATTGTGGAATTGAGTGATTCCATAAATCACTGTCTCCAAAGGACACATGCCTTTAAAGATGTTTTCAGATCTTGGGGGAAAAAAAATTAAAAATTCCATTGCTTTGGCAGACTGATGTGTCTCATGACACCTTGATCTTTTTCCTGGATCATGTGAAGCAGATGGTTGCTGGTTACTGATGTACAGGTCAGGGTTAGCTTCATCTCTCTCATGGTGCATCAATTTAAGGCACTTCAAAGCCCTGATGGGAGACTGTCTAATTAAAAGGTACTTCTTACTGCAGCGCTTTTGAAAATAAAGTGAAGCAGAACTTCCACTTGCTTTGCAGGTCCTCCTGACAGCATTGCTTTGTCCCACTGAAATTGTTCTTAAAGCCCGGTTCACACTTTCATCTGAATTTGCATTCCTTGATGTAACAACCTCTGATACGTACTTTATCCTCCTGGAACGTTAATACTGTTGTTCTGTAGTGGAAGGCTCAGGTGCCGAGGGCAGACTTCTGGACGAGGGCAAAGTTGTGTGAGCAAACAATCTCCTTCTGGACACCTGTATTTCCCCATCGTTGGTACACATAACTGGATTTGTGGTATCAACCAAAATGAATGTCCTTGTGCTCTGTTTGGTATTTTTCTTTAGTGAAAAGATGCAGACATCCAGCATTTTGTGGTTGTATTATTATTTTATTTTTTTTCCCTTCCAGAACAACTTGGTCAAGATGCATTAAATTTCAGATCAGATCTAGATACAGACAACGCACGTGATTTAGTGGAACTTTCTCCTGAAGAAACACCAGTTGAAATTCTGCTTGGAAAGGTAATGAATATCCTGACACAGACCAGATCTTCACTAGTTTAAGCCCACATCAAACGTTTCACTCTGGTGGGAAATGCTTAAGTATATGATAAATTTCAAGCCCACTGGACTTCACTGTATCACAGTTAATTCTTTAAATTAAATCTCACTACATGTTTGCCCTCTCTTTTGATCTCTAAAGGCTTATTTGAGCTGAAAGATTCTGTGTACTTTTACATTTCTTATAACTTCACCTTTTCTTGTCAAACTGATTTTTCTGTTGTGTTGTTCTGTGGTTGTACAAAGTCTAGTGACAACAAAAGGTGGGGCAGGAAGAACATCTGGGAATGTTAAACTTGGGCCGTATTAAAGAACCTGGGTGTGAGAGTCCAGATACCAGTTCATGCCAGCATTTAGGGCTTCTACCCGTGCATACAAAATACTGAAATCAGTGGGGCAGATCTCTGGTCGCATTGTGCAGTAAAATGAGACTCTAAGATTCTGACCACACCTGCTTGTGAAACCGTGTGTCATGCTGAGTTTTTTCCCCACAATAAACCTCCTAGGGAGCTACTGATGCTCATTTTTCCCTTGCATAGGACATTCAGTCTAGTTACAAGCCAGGTGCAATGCGGTGTTTGTATAGTATGAGTACACACTGCGTCGTCTTTTCAATACAATGAATAGCCAGCTACAGTCATCCAGTCAGATTTGAATTAAAAGCCTGCTGTTTCTTGTGTAGGTTACTGAGGGTGAAATTGGACCCTTCAGCTCAGTCAAACTTCAGATTGTATTTGTCCCGGCTATCCCTGGGGACGTGCGGGCAGAGTTTGTGATCGTGTTTGACAACTCGGACTGCAAACCAGTGAGTGATTTTGTGCAAGACTTGCTTTTAAATGCTTTAGAAAGAGTTTAAAATCCTCTTAATTCTTGGGAAAGCAGAAGTAGGAGCTCAGAATCCTATATTAGAACCAGGAGAATGAGGCAGAGGACAGATGTGTTTATAGACGTTGTAAGAAATAACCCTGAGATACCGTGTGATGATGTATTATGTGCTTGGATGGAGGTAAAACGTGGCCCTTCTTTCTGGTGCAGTATGGTTATTAAACCTGTTGATTCTCTTAAATTTCTATGCAAATAATCCTGATATTCCCATTTTATCAGACATCATACTGGAAAACATCCAATGTCCTGGAAGCAAATATGAAAGTATTCTTCTCTATTCCCAGCCCATGTAGTTTATTTCCTTTCTGATATATCAGAACTGGAATTATTTAGCATGCAGTGGTGAAACTGATGTGTGAAAGCTGGAAGAGGAGATAACTTCAGTTACCACTTCAGCATATTTTGGTTCCACACTTTATTGGAAGCCAAATTCTGCCTGGGAACAGTTCACAGAAGCTTGCCAAAAAAATAAAGACAAACTTGCAAGGAGCTGAGAAGGCCAGTCTTGGCTCGCCCCACGGTCTACAGACGGATGCTGCAGGCCCCTGTGGGTACCCGCTCTTCTGGGGCCATTTTGTCCGAGTCTGAGCTGGGTGGTCATTGCAGGAAGTACAGCGCTGTGCTGCCGTTACTGTGTTTCTTTGCTGGCTAAACAAGCTGCAGACTCTGGAGTTTCTGAATTATGGCACATTCACTTAAGCTAAGTGCACTTGAAAAATTTATTTTAGGTATCATGGGCAGCATGCTATTCCTTTGCCAAAGAATCTCCACCAAAGTATATTTTTTTTCTTCTGGGACACCATAACATCTTGGGTTTATTTTACAAATTATTTCTTAGCTTTGCCTAATTAAAGAACCTGTTGCAATATGAATAATAAAATATTTTACTCAGCTGTAGTTAACAGCAGAAATTCTTGCTCTGTCTAGTTCAGTAAGGATCTGAGACTAACAAAAATAGTTACACTCTCGATTTCTGTGTTAACAGCTGTGCTTCAGTGCTGTTGGCGTTTCTGTTGATGTGCCGGTTTGGGTGCCCAGGCCCAGCATTGATTTGAAGATCTGTATGTATGACCGACTGTATCAGGATTGCATTGCCATTCAAAGCAGGTGAGCTGCCCTTGCGTGGCCAGCTGCCTTCTATAGCTAAATCCTGAGATCTTCAGTCCCTAGGTGATGTCTTGAGGTTCTGTTTTGCCAGACCCATCTTTTCCTAACCCGTACAGACGTTAAGAACCGCACTAGAGCGGACAGATCCATTGTAAGTACACAGATAGTGACCAAATATGAATTTACAGGGGAAAAAATATCTGGGTGTTTCTGCAGTCCAAGTCAGTAATGTCTGAAGACTGGTTCTGTTTGCACTGTAATATAAAGATAATATTCCAGCGCTTTGGCTCCCAGAGATTTCGTGCTATTAGAAAGTGGTTACATGAACGTTTACTCTCTTAATTGTCTCCAGGTGCTGGGTGTCTTCCCTCTACCTAGTGCAGTCGCCATTGAATGCTTATTTTAACAATTTGCATTTCTTAGATCCTATTTAAACATGATTAGGGTTGGTTTGTGGGAGGGTGGGGGAGAGGTTGGTTCTGTAGAAGGCATCCATTCTAAACCTCTTACCAGAATTACAGACTGCAGAGATTCTTCACAGTTGGAAAGAAATGAGTAAAGCTGTTATCTCAGAAATTCAGCTTACAGATATGACAAGCACAAGTTGTTATGTAAGTGATTTTACTTGGTCTAGATAACCCAGGGATAAAACCTGTAAGTACAGAAGCAGAATAACTCTCCTAATGAAAACTTAAGATTTCAAGAGGATCTCAAAGATAGAAGCTGTCAGATTGCTTAGGGCAAAACTTCTTAACTGAGGAAAAATCCTGCTGATGCTTTGGCAAGTTTCACTAAATTTGTTTCAGCCCAAATGACTATATTTCATGTGCAGGAATATCATATCTCAACTTTTTATGCTGCAAGAGTAGGTAGATTTCATCATTCAGCTAGGTGTGGTGCCTGAGAAGTTCCTTCCTCTCATAGCTGTTGAAGTTTTTCTGCAGTGTGTGTCAGGAAGGATTCCTCATTGTTACGTGGTACATGTCAAAGCACTTCTCAAACTGAATGAATTTAAACCGCTGAAAATCGCTGTAAATTATATCAGTCAAGACAACGTCTCAGGCTAGACCGTAAGTAGTTGTATTTTAATTGCGATAGTGAAAAGCTAGGGCTAAGGTCTGTGGTCTAGAACGACGTACAAAGGATCCAGAGCCAAGGACAGTTACCAGGCTGGCAAAGAGGTGTGCAAACTGCTGTCAACATGCACCCAGAGGTAACTGTGTTAAACGGTTTACCTGTGAACTGTGTATTGATGCTAACGAGTTACCACAGTGTCTGTGAACCAATGCTCGCAGCAACCTTCGCTGAAGGAGACCGAAGGCAAGGTTACCACGGCCCAGCTGAACACCAAGGCTGCTTGTCTAACAACTGCCGAAATCTTAGTGAGAACTAAATTTCAGATCCAGTATGTGTGAAATCTTATTAGAGTAACTTCTAGAACAGACTCTCTAATTAAATTTTAATTAGATACTTAAATAATCCTGCTCTTCAGGAATATTCTTACAAATTTTTGCTCCAATCTCTAACTAGTTATAGAAAAGAAAAAACAAACAAACACCAAAGAAAACAAACTACCTGAAGCTTGTAGCAAGAGATTTTTTTTAGATTTTTGGGGAAAAATCTGACCCAGACCAGAGGGAGGTGATGTGTTAGAATAGTCTTTCATTCACCACCAGTAGACCCAAGCAGCTGACAGAAGCAAAGCAGAAAGAACTTGTCTGTCTTATTGCTGCTGTAACCGATGACATTGTAGTCTCTAGCAGAAGTAGACAATCAGATAGAGAGCTCTGGCACTTCAGTGCCCCAGCAAGCTCTGTAGAACTGGAAAATATTAGTGTATACTTTTTTTCCCCCTCTATTTGGGTTTTGTTTTGGTTTTGTTTCCTGGTCACACAGAATACAGCATAAATAAACAGCATAAAGACTGAAGGTGTCTTATTAGGATCCTATCCAATATAAATCACTTTGCAAAGTAATTTCTTTGGCAGGTTATAATCTGCACTGATTTAATGAAGTAGTATATAGTTCTCTTAAATTGTTAAGAGTCAGAAATCACTCCAGGCTCCCAGCACCACATGCTATCGTCGTTGATTTAGAGCAGACCATCTGGACTGACAGCTTGTAAACCAGCCCAAGAGGAGGAAAATGACAAGCTGAAATATTTGTAAATTGCTTGGCAATTTTGCACAGAGGCATAAAATTCCAAAGCAGGGTATGGTTTGTGGCTATTGCTGTATTATAACATGGCCAGAATTCAGTAAGCAGGGAGATGTTTCCTGCTGTCCAAAATGCCATTCACAGGGCAAATTGATCCCACGTTTTAGTAGAGAAACTGGCGGTAGCAGCTTTGCCACACTACGACTTCTGGTCCTGTAGAATCTCTGCTGTTAGAGGAGAGGTTACAAGAGATCTGTGAATTCACATCTATTTAAAAGAAGTCGCCATGGTTTGGGGAGAAAAACCAAAAGCAGCAGTGCTCTCAGTGCGTTCCTGGCATAAGATAGCCCCCCCACCCCACCTTGAGTTTGAGGTTTTTTTCCTGCCTGTACAGGGTTAATTTTTGGCATTGGAGGTTTTCCGGTAATTATGATGATAACAAGGATGAATGGAATTCACTAACTGGGTACATGTTGACATTTTGGGTATATTATGCTCTTTCAGATTCATTTTTTGATTCTTCTCACTACAGGCTGGGACATTAAGTGCTTTTTCGCCACTTAAGCAGCATCTAAGTATCCTTGGGCCCACTTAGGGGTTGCTGGTCTTCATTTTTCTGTTTCTCAGGCAGAATAACGGGGTTTTACTTGTTGTTTCCCACCCACCACCAATTGTTACATAACCTAGATCCAGTATCACAGGAAGACAACTCTTTTTCCATCTTGAGTGGGTTCTGTGCTGCAGCTAGGACCAGTTAGGTGTCTCAAATGAGTCATTCCTACTGATGCAGATAGAGGGAATGTATGCTGGGGGCAAATAATGAGCTGGTATTTGACAATAATGTGGCTTTGACTTTCCCCTGACTTGACCTACCACTGTGCTGTGCTTTGATAATTATAACCCGATCAGCTGTGTACACTGCTTGAAATACAGCTGGGCTTACTTACAGTAATTCCAAAATCTTGTTTTCTATACATATCTTAAAAGAGAATACAACTGAAGGCTGATCTGTTTGCAGAGCAAAAGCTACGCTGCGTTTGAAGTTTGAAGTATGCAGAGAATTGAGTAAGCACATGGAGCTGCTTCCAAAGACAGGCTACATTCAAGCTCAGTCGTCCTGCAGCGTGCAGTTGAAGTTTCTGCCCAGGTACCCTAACAACGTTCATCTTTTCAGTATTTAAGACAATGTCTGTAGGAGACTGGCAATGGAAAACCCGAGCAGGTCAAAGTTTTTCTTCCTTCACACTGTAGCAGTCTGGACTTCCTGCTGTTGGTGTCAATGCGGTTCTGGTCTCCCCCCTTCTCCCCCTTAAAAGTTGCCAGATGCTCAAGGAGGAAATTAACTTGGATCACACACCTGTGAGGAAATGTTGCTCCTGTGGCGACAGCAGCAGTGTGCGTGTCTTAGCAGTTGCATTCCCGGTAGGTCGCTCCCATTTCTGGGGGGAAGCTATTCTTATACGAGAGAGAGGTTATCTGGGCAGGTGGCTACTTCACGGATCACTGATCACATAATTTCTGGACAAGATCTCCTGTGCTTGCTAATTAAGGTAAGAATGGTTGGGCTTCCTGTTTGTATCTCTCCTACCCACATATATTTTTCTCCAAAATACAAATGTATTGATGTTGAATTTCATCTTCCAAGATGCTAAAATCCTTATCCCAGCAAGTTTCTCTTCTCCATTTCATGATATACCTACACAAGCAAACATAACTCAGTTATAGCAAACAAAGGATTCCAGTTTTAAAACATTTAAATACAAGCACTCCTGCTGACCACTGTTAATTTTGTTTCCCTCGTCATTGCCATCCTAAAGAATTTAGCGTGACATTTCTGTAGGAAATCTGTGACAAGTCTGTAGTATTTCTGATCTGATTGCATCTTCTTTTTCTTGATCAGAAGGTGGAACTTCATCGGTCTCTAGTTTTTGATTGGTGTTTTCTTCCACCATCTCCCCACTACTCACATGTATCTTGTATCCAAGATTGGAGTTAGGCTTGGCTCCACTGAAGCGTTTGAGCTGATGTTTAACCAATTGTATATGTGGATACTCCTATTTGAGCACAAATAAGGTTGAAAGCTGTGAACAATTAAACTTTTAGACCTTAAGTAACAGGTTTTGGTTGGGGTTTTTTTGTTCAGAAATACATCCATCAAAAGTTTATTATTCCCTTTAGCTAGAAAATAGCCAAAATATTTTTATGAAACTGAATGTACTTTTTGATTTTTAGGCACTCTCTTCCTGAAGATGCAGGGAGCTATTTTAATGAAGAGACAAGAGTTCTGGAAGCTCCTGTGACAATACTGGTTGTGGATAAGGTCAGTGATTTTGTTATGCTGGTTATCAGGCTGACAATAGGTGTAAATTATCTTAGTGATTGTTCACTTAATGATACCTCATCTTAGATTAGTTCTTTACTAGTTGAAGTCCTACGATAATAGTAAAAGGTGCTTGAAGTGATAATACAGATTTTATAGTTTCTTCTCAGCATGTTTACAATTCAGAAAGTTAAATCCTTTCTAGGTCATGCTCATCTGTTCCCCCATAGTTTGTTTTGTACCAGAGAGTTATTGGACACCACAGCACAACCTTTTTATTCTGATTTATATTGCAGATGTAGCATATTCTTAGAGTTTACATTTCTTGGAGATGCAGGTGTCTTTCCATTCTAGTATATGAAATTTCAGATACAGATACTAACTTTTTTTTAACTTTGCTTATCAGAGAGACATTTCCCATTGCTTATTTTTGGAGAATAATGAGGCTGAAGTTCAAGATAGAGATGTTACATTTACATCTGTAGAGCAGAGGAACTTTTCTTGCCATTAGCTTTTTCGATGATATTTCACTTAAGTCCTGTCCTTGGATGGAGCAGGAGGTACAGATGGAGGTTTTTATCCTGTGCTCTTGCACTTATTTCAGGCTCAAAAGGTCAATTGTACTGTCCATGCAATTGTTACTACTTCTGATTTGGAAATCAGTCCAGCACAAATCGATTTTGGATACTGCACCATCTATGAAGCTGTGCAGGCAAAGGTCATGCTAACAAACAAATCCATCTTGCCCCAAGAGTTTGGATTTGTGGGACTTCCAGAGGTATGTAGGTATCCTACACACATCTCTTCCTGTATCAAAATATATTTAACTATTATGAAAACATGTTTCAATGTGAGTGTAAATAAATCATCACTGTTTCTTGCAAACTCATGGAAATACTTCTGCCTGCAGCACTGTGGAAACACACAGATTGGTTCTGGTACTGGCTTGTGTAAATTTTGTCTTTGTATACCCTAAGCATTTCCAAGCAGTATAAACACCTTTGAGGAGGTTTTGCTATTCTCACCTACATAACCTTGCTAGGATAAAGTTAGCCTAACAGAACACCTATTTTTTACACCAAGAAATCTACTCACAGAATACATGGTGAACTTTTCTTTCAGATTGACAGGTTATTTATACTACTAAATAAAACAGGCTTAAGGATGTTGCTTTGGCTTTGAGGCTGAGGAGTATTGCGCAGGTCCCATGCAAGTGCCAGAAGGCTTTGTCTTTAAAGCAGGGTGGCCATGTCCAAACTGCTTATTGGGAATCATCCCTGACCATGCCTAGGTATTTTCTGACTGAATAGAAGTTCATGTGGAAGCTAAATTAATCACAGGGGCTGCCAGTTTCGTGTGGGCTAGTCTACTCTTTTTTTTTTTTTTTTCCCAAAAAAAAAGTAGCTGTTGAAGCTTCATAATAGCATGATGATCGCAGTGTGAAATGGCTTGGCATATTGGAATCGGAGCTAGAGGAACCTGACATTTAATCAGACATTCTCCCTCTCTGCTGTTTTAGGGATTAAAATCAAGGAGCTAGCTAAAAGAAATTGGAACTTTCAGCTTTGTTAAAGCTTTACTTCACAGCATGTGTTGCATGAT
The DNA here is from genome assembly GCA_011057875.1 of Pterocles orientalis. Lineage (NCBI taxonomy): Eukaryota > Metazoa > Chordata > Aves > Pterocliformes > Pteroclidae > Pterocles > Pterocles orientalis. Next base: position 706,334 of record WKFP01013900.1, read on the forward strand.
TAGCTTAAAATGTGACAGGGAGACATTCTTGAATCATCATTAACTCATAAACACAAACCAATACACGTCTGTAGATATTAAACTGGTTCTTGTCGCTATGGTATCTGCACACCATACAGGAATCGGCTCCTCAAAGATACAGGAGGAGCTGCTGAGGTTTTGTCATGTTTCATTCAGTTGTCTATGAAGAGTAAATAAACATCATTAGAGAAAGGTGATTACCACAGATGGTAAGAAGCTGGGGAAGAGGTTCAACTGAAGTCTGAGTTAATGGATTTAATGCCTTTCAAGTTACTTTGAGAATAGAAAAACTTATATCAGTCAGACACTAGTCACTAACTCACATGAAACCTTCTCACTAGAAGGTGACGTTTTCCTGACGTTTGTACATTTATTAACAAAATTTTCTAATATTGCCAATAATGCCTTAATTTATTCAATAATTTGATAACATAACCAATGATTTCTTATTTTAATAACAATAATTTCATATCCTGCCATTTTGAAGTTTGTTGAAATTCAGCCCAATGATGGATTTGGAATTATTCTTCCCCTTGAAAGCCTGACATTGGACATAATCTTTAAAGCTAACAAGGCAAAAGAGTACAGCTTTGAGCTAACCTGCAAGTCAGAGATTAACAGGTATGTTAAGAAACTGATTGAGTAGTAGGTAATTTAGTCTAAATCACACTGGATTTCCACTGTTAAGCTCGTTCAGAAATTAAATCCCTGCCTACTTTGAAGGGGTAAAGCTAGGATAAAAATGTGAGGCAGGTAGGAGTTCCTCAGTTGACAAGAGTGGCTCAGTACCTGTGCGTTTCATCCTCCACGTACAAGTCTGTCTTTACTCAGAGGACTTTTCCTGTCCCACCTGAGCTGCAGTTTGCCCCAGGTCATCTTAACCTGCAATGTTCTGCTTGCTTTTTCAGCAGAATTAATGAAGGATTATTTTTTTTAAATGCTTCATACATTAAGCTAATCCTACTGAAATAATGATGGCATAAACTTTGATTTGACTGGATGTATTTCCAGAAGTTCAGAGGAAGAATTCAAGTAGGGACTCTAGCCAATTGTGCATTAAAAATAGATAGTATTATTGTTCATCTTCAGGCAAAATTCCCATTGCAAGCCTGAAATTCTGCTTAAATAGGGACTACAGGATTAGTTCCCTATTTTCCAGGCTGATTAAGAGACTATTTTATGCTGAGACAATTTATCATGTGTTTATTTTTAGGCAATTCAAGCTGTCATGCAAAGCAGTTGGAGTCCACCCACCTCTTGAATTGTCTCATTCCTTAGTTCAGTTTGCTGCAACAGCTTTAGGTGGTGTGTCTACAGCAACACTGTATGTGATGAATTCCCATGTGAGCCTCAACCACTTTACTCGTGCTGTCCCAAGAATTGGCAGTGGGGAAGTTGCCCCTGTTGGACCCACTTCATTTGAATTCTGTGTGCCAGCAGACTGTCCGGTGACAATTACACCTTCTGTTGGAACTGTGTTGCCTGGGAAGGTAAATTCACTTTAAATGTCAAGTGTTCTGCCAAATCTTTTATCCCTTACATCCCTACAAATGCTGACAGTGGTAAATGAAGCTCAAAATGTAAATTATTATTAGAATAGCTGGAATATTTTGTATTGTTTGAAATAGTGTTGAGCTTTGTAGTTGTAACACACGTATGAGGGTTGAATTTTGCCTATCCTTCTTGTGCATGCTCTCACACTCCCAGAAAAGCTTGATTCAAGTGTCCTTCAGACCAACGTTGTCAGATCAGCTAATCAGAGAAGAGGCAGTTCGGAGGCTTTGCAGAGCAGCTGCGGCAGAGGCAGAAATACAAGTAAGGAATGCTGAGAACTGGCACATGCTGTTGGTCTGTTACTTTCAGATATTTGTTTCTCTGATGGTATTTTTATCATAAAGTTATTTCCATATTAATGAAGCCCAAAGTCCTAACCTGCCTATAAAGGACCAGAGTATGACCGTCCTGTTGCACTTAGTGTGTAGTCTGTTCACTGAGCCATAATTTAATTTCATGCTAACAACTTCAAAAACATTCCTAGAGGATTTTCTTGCAAATGTTAACTGCAAGTATTCTTAAAAAAAGTTTCTTCGCTTCTTGCAGATTCACAGCATACGTGGACTTTCTATGCAATGCTGTGGGTTGGTTAATTTCTGTGAGCACCTATGGTTGTCTTGAATTAGGAGATAAAGATGTAAAATTCCCAGGAGAGATACAGTCCAATAGGGGAACTTTTTTTTTTTTAAGATGGGGTAAAACATGTCCATTTCAACTTAATTTTATTTTATTAGAAAGGTATCTAATGACTGCTGTGTCTGTGGCTTGTTACCATAATGCTACTGCTGTTACCTTGTTTCATGCACTCTGTCACCTCTTAGGTTCTGTATCCTTGGGCCAGGGACTGTATTTGTAAACCGATGTTGTGCTTGGATTACCAGTGACCACCCTCGGTGTATAATTTGCAGAAAAGGAAGAAAGATGAAAAGAGAGAGGGAAAGAAATTAAGAAATTCCATCACCAGACAGCATTCTTCCAGACAGCTTGTGAAGGACGGAGGCAGTAAATATCTGACTTCTCAGTGTAGTTCTGAACAACTGGAATCCAAAGAGTTAAAGCCTGAGTGAGTCGGCAAAAGTATCTTGTACTGCATAGGACACGTTCTCTTTAAGTAGTTTAATAAAATATACTAAAAACTATAGGCAGACAAGAAAGCAAACTGTGGAGAAGAAATAGCTGTAGCTGTGTTGCAAAGGCTGTTTCCAAAATTAGTGCTGCTTTTAAACCACACAGCTGTACCCTCTCATGTACGGCAAAGAATCCCTTTATGCATCAGAGGGATTAAAGACTTCAAAGAATATGTCAGAAAGCATGAGATGTGGCTGTATGGGTAAACTTGGCTGAACCAACAAGGGTATTATTTTACAGGGCAACTAGAAAGCTGAACTTGGTTACCAAAGAAATGCTGCTGACAGACCTTTTCTGAACAGCTCTGCCAGAGCTGACTGCGTTCAGCCCAGCTGGAAACCATCTGATGGCCCCTACCCATGGGTTTGGGTTAATTTTCTTTTTTGAGGGCTCATAGTCCTTCATAATAGTCATGGTCATCTTCAGTCCTGGAAATGTGAGGATGCTGTAAAATGTGCACTTTAGTCATTTTACAATATGTGTGCCGCCGTGAGAATTAACATTAATAGCAGGCGATATCTGAAAATTGGATACTTAGATGCAAAATCTGATACTTGAGGTCCTTGTTTAGCATAATTCCACTTTTTAAAACCACACTTCTGCCTAATTTGAGGAATTCAGGAATGTTTGGAAATAAATACCTGCTCAAACACTAGACATTGGGCTATACTGGATGTTAGGTATTTTTGACTAAAATCCCATGTTCGTTGCAATCCATTAATTATAATTTTTAAATACCTTCAGTGCAGGTCATAAAAATAAAAATTGTATTTGAAAACTGCCATTATGAAGCATTGCTTGGCATATTGCGTTACAGAAATGTGATCGTGTGTGTTTACATCTCACTGGAATGATGTAGAAGTACTGGAAGACACTGGAATACTTAATGTATTCAACATCAGGAAATTGTATTGAGGATTTTTCAATCTTTAGTATAACATCTGTTATCAGGGTTTATAATTTTTATTCTCTTTTGGCAAGAAAAGCCAGCCACTTAGTAGAGTGGGTCAAGACAGCCACTCAGTTTCACTGGTGCATTCAGTTTTGAATGTATGACTAAAACAGTAAACAGTAGATATCTGATTTTTTTTTTTTTCTTGCTGTCTCACTTACTAAGATGGTTCCTATTCCTGGATTTTCTAGCTCTGATGCTTATATGGAAGCCCAGGCTTTCCTGATGAGGAATTTCGGTGGGAGGTTTGAAAAATACATCATACCATGCTTTGTTGCAAGTGGACACATTGATGAAAAGAAAGGCTCTGAAAACCTAAGCTGCAGGTATTTGTAATCAGATGTGTGCAGTTCCTGATAGTTCAGAAATTTGAGGGGGAAATGGTGGCCATATTAATGTATTCGTTGGAGGAGGAAATTTTTTTTCTGATCTTAATTACTTCATAGGTCAGTAGTAGAAACTCATGCTTACAACCCACTAGTTGGTTAAGAACCAACCATATGAATATCAAAGCAGCTTAAAGAATAATTGTATGAAAAATTTAAGCCAGATGTAATTCATGTTTCTGCTCAGGCATACACAGAAAAGTAAGCCACCAAAAATTCTGTTTGTTTTTTTTTAATACCAATGTAATGATATCCTGTGGTATGAACACAATAAGAATACATTTCTGACAATCACTTTTATTTTTGTGTGATCCGAGAGCAAATATCTTTGTACTATTTCTCTAGCCCTTACAACACCTTGTATCTGGAGTTGCACTGTCCCGCTGTAGCACCATCTGTTGTGGTCACTTCAGATAACGGAAGAGACACAGTGAACTTTGGTGATGTTGCAGTAGGTATGAAATTTGAATTCAAGTTTTGAATTTTTTCTGTCTGACATTAATTTCTTCTGCGCATAGTTTTGCATTTACTTTTACATTGTTTAGTTGATTTTTGAAAGTCAATATGGAAATTAGCCCTGTAATAGGTACTTGGGTGGAAAATGAGGAACATGTCTGGCCAGCTGAGGCATGTAAAAAGCAGACTTGACCCAGAACATGGAACTGGGAGCTCTACAAGTGACTGTCCAAGTCTGCAGGTGTTTTGGTGAGCTTTGACTAATGTGTTAGCCATAGAACTGGAATGAATGTCTGACCCAGGTAGAAGCACGAGTAAAACGGAGGAATGGTAGTGCACGAGTGAGCATCATCACTTTTTGAAATGTTTTCATTCCTGTCAGGCCACAGAGTGATGAAGCACATTACAATACAAAATATCTCCCCAGAGAAGCTGGAAGTATCCTTGTTTGGACAATGTAAATTAATCTGCCATTCCGCGTCTGTTTAGTTTGAGTCTTTATCTGTAGGAACTGTTTGATACTACAGCAAGGAGGAGGCAGCAGGTTTCATACTTAATACACGTCTTCCAGGGTGGGGCAGGAGGTGATGTGAAGAATATATTGGACAATCCCAAGTGAGCTACGGGAAAGCTAATTCCATTCCACCCTTTTAACAGCGAATAATCCCACATAGAGCCAAACCTGAGAAGCACTTAACCACTTTCTAAAGGGTATAAGGTACTGATGAGAAAGCCTGACGTACGTGTGAAATAGAACCAAGAACTCAGTTTTTGCACAAAGCTCTTCTGTGTAAGAAGCTGCTACACTGGCTTGTCTGGGTTAAGCTGTGTAGGGTAATATAGGAGAAAGCATGTCCCTGATCTTAGAGGGCTCATTCCAGGCAAAATCTGAAAATAGAGTTACACCAAAATCTTATTAACTGGAAAAGTATCTTGCAGCTATTTGAATTCCATGGGAGAAAAAAAAATAATAGGATTAGTTCTTTTCTCTTAGTTATTGATCTCTGAAAAAGCCTAGAGATGGTTTGTTTATACATCTTTGGTCTGAACAACACTTGGAATATGTTCTTATATTTTTTTCTCCAATTTTTGTTTATAAATTTTTTTTCCTTGAGTTGCACTATTTCAGCTGGGATTCTCAGTTCTGAATCCCAATGGTCCCTTCCTGTTGGTCAGACCAGTTGGAAGGCTTGAGCCAGGTGAAAATAAACCCCTCATCATCTCTTTTTGTCCAAACGAGAGTAAATGGGTGAGTAAGAGATACAACGGTAATGGGGAAAAAGAGGAGAGATATAAACACACTGTGTAATATACACGTGGGATGTGACTGGGATGAGGCTGTATAATAATAAAAACTTTGCCTGTACATAGTTCCTCCCAGCATTTGGATCTTTGTGCATTAAATCCAGAAACTTAGTGTTCATGGCCCGTTTGTGGGAGGGGGTCAGTTGGAGGGGTGGGAAGTGTTTTCCTTCAGCAATGGGCTAACACAAACCTCCTCTTGGCAGTTTTTTGAAACACTGGACATTTGGACAGCAAAAACCAACCTCGCCCTAAGGATCAGTGGTCACGGGGTGATGCCATCAATTGTTTGCTCTGCGGGAGATGTACTCGATATGGGATATGTCGTAGCCAGAGAGAAGGCGACTGCCACATTCCAGGTAAATCCCTCTATGCTGGCCCAGAAAGCACATCAGCAATTTCTGTAAGGAAGAAGAGGTTCTGTAGTTTCTAGTCTGGCAGAACGTAAGCCTGTGTGACAAACTGTAGGCAAAAGAACATAGCCTCAAAATCATGTCTGGCAGAGTGATTTGACGCTGAGACAGTTTCAGGACAAAGGTAAAGCTGTGTGGGGAGGATCTTGTTAGCTGCTTCTGTCCTGCCTGCAGCCTGTACGCAGCTGCTCTGTGCTCACACGAAGAGAGGGGTACATGGGTGAAATGTAAAACTGGTCCTACAAAGAGCACAGAGGGTTTGCCGTGGTACAGTCTAAGTTTAACTGATTCACTCATTCATATACTGCAAATTCCCAGAGACTCAGAAACCAGCCAAGATCTAGGCATAAATTTTCTCCTCCCAGATTTTGTCTTAAGTATGTCAATAACCAAAATATATTCCTTGCTGAAAGACTCTTAAAAGGAGCCTGGTTCCTGCTGGGGGGGGCTGGGGGTTGACATGACGTGTTGTGGATGGCAATTACGCATGCTTTCGGTGGCGTCCGGGCACCCAGCAGTGCAGTAATGCAGCAAAATAAATTCAGACAGTTCACAAAATACGGATCCTACACATTTGAGAATCAATTTTCTTAATGAAAATGCTGTTGTGTAAATTAATGTCATCAGATACAGAACACTTCCACACTGTGCCTGAGATACTCCATACGACTTGATTCACTTTCACCAACAAGGGACAAAGATCAGCAGAGAATTCCATCCTTTATTACGTCCTCTGTGCAAAGAACAGAGTTTGTTGGTAAATTTGTTTTTTCTTTTCTCTTTTTCTTTTGTTAAAGACTCTTGAAGTATAAGGCAGCATTACTTTGTCCTGTTAGATCTACACGTCTGTCAGAACCTGGGGCATCACATCACTGAAATTAAAGACACAATTTGCTTTCCCAGTAGGAGCTGTACTAACTCTTTCAATATGGGTGGCTGTAAATTTATGCAGCCTGAGCAAATATCCGCAAGTAAGGAGATACTAGTGTTTGAATCTAAATAAACCCACACAGTAATTGCATATTAAAGATTATATTTAAGGATGTCCATTATTGTAAAAACATGTTAGAATATAGGAAGGGTCTGGCAACACATCTTCAGTTCCTCTAGACGTGAATGCATTAAACTGACGATGGATTTATCTGCTATTTCTGACACTCTGTTTTGCTGCAAAACCGTGTCTCAGGTCTTATTCATTTGCTGTTTCAACAAAAATTAAATGGGTTTAAAATACATTAAGAAGTAAAATGGAGCTGACTTCCTTTCTTATTTGTATCCTCATTTTTATTTACCAGGAACACAAAACTATAATGGGTTAAGTGTGTTCAGCATCTCTCCAACAGAAGGAGAAATAGTTGCTGGGAAGAGTCAGGATTTCATTGTTACTTTCAGTCCTGATCATGACAGTCTGTACTATTCTGACCGTCTCAAGGTTGTACTCTTTGGCAAGGTGAGACAATCAAGATACCTGGCTTATGAAATCAAAGTCTAAATATGACCTAGTGCATAGCATTTGTAGACAAAATGACTACCTTCATTACATTGTCATGTAGGTAGGAGATGGCAGGTTCGGGGCTCACATTTTTCAAGTTTTAAGTATTTGGTTATCAATTCATAACAACAGTGACGTGGGATTTGGTCCAGTCTTCTGCCCAGCTGTCCGCACCGTGTAAATGGGCGGTGGTGGGAGCTAGGATGCTGCCACACTGCTGAGCACAGCTCCAAGGGGGTTGGTTCTCTGCACGTAAATGGGCGGTGGTGGGAGCTAGGATGCTGCCACACTGCTGAGCACAGCTCCAAGGGGGTTGGTTCTCTGCACGTAGCACTTAATGCCGGTGGAGAGCAGGGCTACACCTGCCCTGTGCAAACTGACGGACGCACTGAGTACCTGGAAGCTGCTTCTGCAGTCACTCAGCATGAGGAAGGAGGTTTCAATCTGTAGAGCAGCAGTTGAGCTGAGATGGAGCCCAAGTCAGGATGCACAGGCTGGCGGCACAGCAGGTGGCTTTATGCCCTGTTCCAAAAGAGACTGACCAAAAATTAATGAAGAGTGCCAGCTAATGACCATCCGCAGGCACTGCAACTCGGAGCACAAACTGGCAGTGAGCGAATCAGTACTGTTTCTCTCCTTGCAAGTTTTGTATCTCTACATTGTCTTTGGAATTGAGGTTAAGAATGCAGATTGGGATAAGCTGAAGATGAATAGAGACTGGTCCTAGTTCACAAACTTCAGCCAAGTTTGGCGGCAGACAAGTTTTGCCTCTTTTAGTGGCTTTAGTGTAAATAGTTTGTCCAAGTCCCCTCCTGAGGCACATTGCCCGAGAATGAAAAGTTGTTTAACACAGAAGTGCCTGAGTGGACCAGGCAGGGGGAAGATGCATTAGTGTACAGGGCCTCTGGGCATTTGTCCAGGCAGATGATGCAATAGTTTCTAAGCAACCGGTGCTGTTGTGTCAGTATTCCTGCATTTGAAGCATTTTTGTCTTAAACAGAAAACAGCCCACGTGACCCACCTGAAGGGTGCAGCACGAGACCACCCGATGTTTGTGGAAGGGGGAGTTCCACTAGACGTGCCCATTGAGTCCTTGGCTGTGACGTTACCTGTGTTGCCGCAGGAAGCACTAAAAGGAGGTAATGTGCTGCCACTTTATTACCAAACAGTGAGTGAAAAGACATGGGCATGTTCCTCATCCTTTAAGAAAAACTAAATTAAAGATAACTTTTCCAGAATCAGAACAAATAAGCATTATGGTGTAGCCTATATTCAAAACACAAAAACAATGCAGGAAACTTTCTCTTAAGGAAAGGTTTTCTCCTAATTTTAGTACAGTTATACCTTAATGGTGATCTTTTATCTTTGCAACTTATCTTGCAAAAATTGCTATAATTTAATACTACTGTGAAGTACTAAGGTGTATTTGCTTTCTGCCAATTCTGATTTTTATTAAATGTTTATAAAATTATTTCATATATAATAATGTATCCTGGACTCTCCCAATTGTACTGTTATGAAACAGACACAATTTCAGGGGTTTGAATTTGTCCTTCCCTAATTCCTTTGGACAGGATCTGTGTTCAGAGACAGTACATAAGCAACTCCTGAGCTATAAATAAGTCCAAGCACATACCACAGACAAGTAGGAATATAGTAGACATAATGTATGTGCCATGGGGCTAGAAAACAAGCATGAAACTTGATAAACAGTTAACAATTACAGTTTGCAATTGCAGATGATGCAAAACCTCCTTTTGCTTAATTCTTCACTAACTCTGTAAGAAGGATCTCCTTATCTGTGCCAACTCATGAGTTTGCCACATCACTGTTTTGAACTATCCTGGTGTAATTTATGCTTGTTCCAAACTGATAATTGCTCAGTGTTGACTGTCTCAAAGTTTACTTGATTCATATTTGTTTAGAGCTAGAAGAACCAGTGAAATCCATTCTCCTCGTTCTGGAGTACATCGAGGGAGAGGGTTCTCCAGTGCCAGCAACAGCAGAACTGAGAGTTGGAGCTATACAATCAGCTCAGTTTGCATCTAAGGTGAAGAGGATAAAAAGTGCAGTTTTATGTCAGAGGCTGTAAGGAATACTGACAGTGTGCAAATGGCTGCTAGTTTTGTCTGTCAAAAATTCAGCCTATAAATTAAAAAATACAGCTTTCAGAGTCTCTGATAAGCTTTGCATTATAAAAGCATCATTGTTTGAAAAGAAAATATTCTTTTTCAGGGGCTAATATGAGGAATTTAAATTATCATATTAAGTCAGCAACAAAATTAATTTAGCACTTTGCTTCCCTAATTCTGAAATACAGAAGTCTGAGCACAGAACTGAATTACAGGTCTCATCCTGTTATTTTCATATAGTATTTGGTGACAATTTGACACAGTGAACAAGATGGATACTTGCTGTTTCAAAGGGCAGGAGCGATTTGGCAAGCAGTAGGCCCACATGTAGCATCTGGGCAACGCAGCCTTTAATAAACTCTCATTGTGTTTGAAGGAGCAGAACTGGCTGTCATGAGGGTGTGTTGTGCTTGTCTCCTAGAACGTGGAGTTCAGCTTTGATGGCCTGTCACTCCTGCAGCAGAAGGGATTCACTGTTGAGTCTGCGAAGGGAACAGTTGAGCGCGGTCGAGTGAAGCGCGTCAGTGTTTCTTGGGTGCCACCTGCTGACTTCTCTGTAAGTTACAGCCGCTACGGAACGCTGCTGCTTGAACTGGGACTGTGTGGCTGTTGTTTCCACCGACTTGTAGCAGCAATACAAAACCTGATCGTGAAGATGTCAGCAGTACAGGCTGCTTTGACACAACAGCATGATGGAACACCTGTAGTTACAGAAGGGAGGATAGGCAGGTGCAAACACTGATATGTGAATGAAAGCCAGGAGCAGTGTGTGTGTTTTGGAGGGTTGGACTTCCATTCATCTGTGTTATGAGCATCTTGCAGAACTTAGAATAACTTCTTAGAGGTCACTGCATTATATAGCACCACAAGGCCAAAATGCTGCTGCTGTTACCTAAAAGACAGCTTTGGTCACACTGCAGTGAGCTTTTTAATAACCCCTGTGCAAGAAAACCTGCAGTCCTGCTGACACAGAACCACGTTTACATGGATCATTCTGCTACATTTCTTTTGGCCGTGGGCTGCCTCTCCTTTCCTGGAAG